>PYAF01001756.1:1913840-1961596 GCA_007407185.1 Glycine tomentella
GAAAGCTTCTCTCGCGTTCTTTTGTTTTTCGTTATTCTCGTCAAATTGATCTGCACCAAAGGTTGCTAAGGTGGGTTGGTGCCCTCCATATCCAAATGCCACTAGATATATGGACAAGTAGAAAATGCCAACACCCACTGATGATGGTTCCAAGCATGTAGTTTCTTCATTGCCGCAACCAGCCGGTTTGATCAAAAATTGCCAAGATGTCAATGACAACATCCCCAAGCCCTGTTCAAGTTCATGTTCAAAGTGCATATTCAGAATTTCATAATGCCAACAAAGTGTTATAGTAAGATGTAAGGTGAATACAATACAATACCACAACAAAAATGAACTGAAAGATTGTGCAGGTTAAATATCGTCCCCAGTAAGAATCACTGAGGAAGGCTCCAATGAGTGAGAATATGTAAACGGTTCCGGTCCACTTGCTCACATTGTTAGCAGCCTCAGCATTGTCTTGGTGAAGGACTCGGGTCAGGAACAGAACCAAGTTCACTCCAACTCCAAAGAAAGCTAGTGTAGCCAGTGCTTGATTCGCTGCATTCAGTACAATATTAATATCATGTTGCATCTACATTCCAACTTATTATTTATCTGTTGCAATTCATTTCTGATTTTTGAAAACTGATAATTTATTTCGTACCTAGCAAGATACTTGCAGTTTTCCAACCTCCTTTAATCTTCTTATAGCGTGTGTCTGACTGCTCTCTGTAACTTCCATTTCCTCCTGTCACCTTCTTTTATTTTAAGAAAAAAAACACAATATACATAAATAAAACTACAAATTTAGTTTATAACCTTTTTTTATTTGATTCAACAAAAAGAATCTATATATGATATTTTAGTGGATAACATAGGCATATGTATTTCGTTGAAAAAGATATTGTTCAATCTATTTCTGTAAAATGTGTCACGGTTTAATACGAGTAAACAAAACAATGCCGTAGTTGCTTCAACATAAATAAAATTTTCTTGCTTTCCAAACATGTATATTTTTGCTTTTTAAAGAAATGAATTTCAGTTTGTGACAAGAAATATATATAAGCCATAAATGGTTTGTATAATTGTTTTTCTATTTAACATTAACACAAAGAACCCCTCCACTTTGTTTTTCTATCACTAGGAAAAAAATTGAAACTAAACCTGATCAATTAAGAATAACTGACCTCGGTTGCCTCAACATTTACGGGGTTGACAGAATTGGCAATTCCTGGTTCCATCTGCAACATGTAAAACTCTGTTTAAAACTACTAAGCTCCATTATTGATATAGACAATGATGAGAGAGAGAGAGAGAGAGAGAGAGAGAAAACATAATAATTGAAGTTGATAAGATGGGAAAATGTAACAATTGTAAGCTTTAATATTAATGGGGAAGAAACAAAAATATTGAAACACTTCAAATTCTACATATACGAATTTCTCTTTTAAAAAGTCAATGAAACTCATCTTCAGGAGTCATTTTCTCTTTTAACGGATGATAACTTGTGTTACAATTTTTAAGAACATGAACGTTTTTTTCTTTTGAAAAAATAAATTATTATGATGGAAATTCCACGTAACGACATATTCGACAATTAAACGTGACCTTCCACGTAAAAAAAAAGAATGGAAAATAATAAACCTTTTGCGGAACTTGGTGACAGAAATAACGAACTCTTCGGGAATTGTGTCAAATTCTGGTGAGGGGGAAGAACAAGAAGCAGCAATTACAAAAGCCAGTGTTCCCCAAGAATCTTCCCGGTTCAAACCTCTTTTCATTTATTGATGAAACTTATAATTTTAATGGAGCTCGCAAAGATCGATACCGTGCCGCCACTTCTCTCAATATCTCATGCGTGCATGCAAATTAATCCTTTCTTTTCTTCTCTTCGATCTGCAGCCAGTAACGGTGAACACACTAGACTACTGATCAATTTTTATCACTAGCTAGCTAGTTAAATTTATTTATTTAAATAGTACTATTTAAGGAGCCGGATCTTAATTAACCACTGTGCGAGATCTACTGAGATCAGTTACTGATGAACGCCAAGATTGTTGCTATTTAAGTGTAACTGAGTTTACCAAAAAAAAAGCGTAACCGAATACAGTTCTCTGGAACTTGTCGTTTAAAACCCACACTAGCTTGTAAAGTAAACAGCATAAATGGTTATTTTTATAGATTCAAAAAAATAAGTAGTTGAGAAAACTGAATATACATACAAAGATAAAATAAAAGTGGTTTAACACAAAAAAAAAAAAATAGTTTGAGATAGTCGAAAATGATATATTAACGTATCCCCATATCCTAAATCTTTTAAAGAATCTCATATCTTACCCAATATTGACAACATAATACCCATACCCACACCTCATCTTTTCTTTTAAAAAAAAAATCCCCATATTTTCTCTAAGTAAACTCCTCATTTGAGAGGGATAAAATCTGAAACAGAACAATCAAATAACTTGAGAATTGCATGATTAACAAAATATTTTTTAAATAGGAATTTAAAATGAGAAAAGTAATTTAAACAGAATTTAAATTTTTTTAAAATAAAATTCAGTGTTTGAATATTTTATTTAAAATATTTTAGAATTTTAAATTGAAATTTGAGTTAACTAAAATTAAGGAATTCTAATTTCTCATTAAAAGAATAGAATTTGAAATTCTCTCTCACACTCTCTCTCAGTCACACACTCCTCGCTCATACTCTCACTTGCTCAAACTCGCTGCTCACTCTTCCTCTAGCTCGACCCTTCCTCATTATCACTTTTGCAGTTTTGTTGCTCTGGTTCGTCAATTTCTCATTTCTGTTTTTTTTTTCTTCTCTAATCTAGGATTTCTTGATTCAGATTTTGTCATTGATTTGTGTTTTTTATTTTGTTCCCCAATGTGGATATTCTTAGTTTCTTGCACTTTGGCTTGACAATTGGTGGGAAAAAACTCGTGATATTGGGTACCCTTATCATTTTGCCCACTTTGGTTGAACAACTTGAGTTATGAGGTGATGAATGAGTTTTTAAAAAGAGAAGGGGTGAGGTGTGCAGGCTATGGCCAGAGTAGAGAGAGACATGTATTGTGTGTGTGATAGAGGTTAGAGAGAATTGTTGGTGAGTGTCTATTTGTAGTATTTAAGGAGAGACTTACTTGCTTCAATGCTAACCCAAAAAGTTGAGTGTTGAATATTTTCCTAAAATTAACTGACAAATCAGAGAAGGTCTTGACATGTTCACTAAACTGGCTCAAAATATTTTCCTTCATGGCTTCTCAGTGGATATGGTGTCGCCTCTAAATATTGAAAAATACTATAGAGACTCAGCAAGCAACAAAACTAACCATAGACAGAAAATTGAAGACAAGAAGTGATAAGGTAACGAAACCTATGCATTGGCTCCTAAGAATTTAGTAAGAATATGTCTTTTGATTGTCTGCATGATTGTTTGGAACCAGCCAGTGGTGAGTCTGATTGCTTATTTGTTCTGCTTTTTTTTTCTCACACTTTGTATCTGGACCAATCAATGGTGTAGAAAGCATTCTGTTTTCACTTTATAGCATATATCATATAGCTATTTAACACCTGTTTTGAACAAAAAAGTTTGTTTGTTTGCATATTAATCATAGGGTTTCTAGGTTTCGTTTTCTACCCTGTTTGATTTCGTTGTCTTGGTACGTGCAATTCATTCTTGTGTTTGAGACTGTGAGGTTGAAGGTGCATTTTAAAGAAATATTTGGGAACTGATTTTGTGATTGATTAAGGTTACATGAACAATTCGTTGATAATATATACAATAGAGATTGTGCAGCTTGGTGCCTACAATTGTGGAGAACAATTCAAGCAATTTCATGAACTTGGAATCACATTTATAGGGTGTCTTTAACCCTTGTTGCTTTTTTTGTTTTGAGAAATGCATGAATGCATCAAGGCAACATTTAATCCTTCATTGAGCGCCTAACCAGCCAAATGATGATGTGAAGTATAGATTCTGCATGGTTATGCAGAATTCTTACAAGTTGCTCCATTAATAAGCCCATTGGAAGCCATCATAGATCAATTTAGGTGCTTTGGGCATATGAATCGTTACTAACCTGTTAGCTGATGCTTAGGGGTAGAGACAAATAGAACATAATCATGCTAGAGATGCCTCAAATGTTCTACTTTATAGCATTTTCTTTTTATGTTTAATTAGAAGTACTTAGACATATCACCATAATAATGTGTAATTGGAATTCGATTTTGATTTTAATTATTATTACAAATAAAAATGTTTACCTTTTAGTATTTTTTGGGTTATTTGAAAAGCAATGATTTGATTATTATATGCAAATACACTATCTACATTGAGTCATATCATATGTAGTAGCGCGCAGATCTATATAGGATGAATAAGTTCCTATATCTTCTAATATTTAGGTACTATAATATATAAAATATAATATATAGAAATCTTCATCATTTTTCCTCAATTTATTACTCTGTCTTTGATTGTTATTATGAATGTGTTATATGTATAACACATGTCATAGTATTGTTTTTTTTTTATCACCACAAGACATAGTATTGTTGTCGGTTAGTAATTCCATCTAGTTTTGGTTTTATAATTTCTTTTTTTGAATATAAGCCCTTGTATGTTTTTTCTTATGGTTAATTATATGTCTAAGTTTGAAAACTCTATACCAATTATTACTAATACAATGATTTTTTATTGATGTGCAGAGATAGATCATGAGAATGTCTTTTTGAGGATTACTTTTTTTTAATTAAGTTTTTCAAATTATTTGATGTTTAAACTATTCTTATTTTTATATTTTTAATGACACTGGTGATGATAAAATATAGTTGAGGTATCTTATATATGCTTTCTTTTGTTTTTGTTTTTCTTGTTGGAATATTTTTTTATGCTTTAGTTCTAAATTTATATTTTTAAAATATAATTGGACAAGAAAATTTTATTAATTTTTTAAAAAATTATTATAAAAATAACAAATTTTATTTATATGACCATTTATATTTTTAAATAATTGGATCCAAAAAAATAAAATATAATAAATTGAAATTATTTAATTCAAACACAAAATTCAAAATATAAGGAATTTAAATTGTTTTATCCAAATAAAAAATTTAAAATTTAAAAAATTTAAATTAATTTATTCAAATAAGAAATTTTAAATATCCAAAAATTTTAATTAATATATTTTAATTTTCCTAAATTTTAAATACACCTTCTAAAAGTGAAACTCTACAAAATGAGAGTTGAAATAAGCATGGACGATGGAACTACAGCATTTTAATGATGGTACCTAGCGGCCCTCACTTTTCTCCCCGCAACTTATAGTTTGGAAACTATTCCCATTACTTTCACTTATTATAGGCAAGTCAAGACGCTAACCAAAGCAGACATGTGAATACATACATACATATAAATAATATATAAGTTATAAGATGCTTATGTGAAATGTACTCGATCAAGAAATGCTACACGATAAATCTATTTAGGCCAACAAGCTCACACTTTAGGAATGACTTCCCTGCTCAAGAAGGTTCTGTGTGTTGGTGTTCTTGCCCCAAGCTCTCTCCCTCCATATTACTTCCACTTCATCAAATGTCAACCCTTTGGTCTCTGGAACATACACAAGCACAAATACAAATGCTATCACAGCTATAACACCAATAATCAGAAAAGTTGAACCAATCCCTATACCCTCCGCAATTGAAAGAAAGGTCTCTGAGACAATCAAATTTGAGACCCAACACACAGTAGCTGACATGCCCCCACAGATACCTCGATATTCTTCCGGATAAATCTCTGAACTCACAGTCCATGGTACAGGTCCCATTCCTGGCGAGAAAAAACCAATATACAAGGCTAAGCCTACAACTGCAAGCCATCCATACAATTCATTTGACGATGATGATTGCTTATAAAATGCAAAGGCCAAGATGACCAAAGATACAATTACTCCTCCAAGACTAGAAAGAGCTAATTTTTTCCGTCCTGCATGGTCGATAAGGTAAATGCCAAGAATTGTTCCGGCAGCATTCATGCCGGCAACTATAAGGGATAGAAGAAGTGCCAATTCATTTGCGTTGAAACCTGCCATTTGGACAATTGTCGGGCTGTAGTACATGACCGTGTTAATACCTGTGAACTGCTGAAAAGCCTGCACAACCATTGGATGCTATAAGAACACATTTCACATATATTAACTGATGCTATTTATATTCAAAATTTCAAATGCAGAACCTAATTCCAAAATGCACTAACAAACAATGTACAAGGGCAGGCCAAAACAGGATCACAAGACTTAATTCAAACTTCAAAGCTGAAATGAAAGGGCATTACAAATTTAGTACTAATTTTTCAATTTTATAAGATAGACCATTGTTGGACGTGAGAGGGTGTATGGGGGAAAACTCTTTGATCCCACATAGGGTGGAGATGGTGCCAAGATAGAATACATAAGTGGAGAAGGAGGGCAACCCTCAGGCTGTGAGCTAACTTTTTGGAATGAGTTAGGTCAAAATCTACATTCAAAGCACTTTCGGATGAGATGCTAACATAAGTTTCACGTGGATTGATGCATATGCAATCTCTACAGTAATGTATGCGAGAAAGTCATATTCATATAATAAAATTTGGCTGTTTCAAGTTTGAAGTATGTACTTCTGCTTAAGGGGCGCAAATATGTTTAGCAAAGCAGAATTGTTCAAGTTATGTTTGGCATACCAGAAGTCCGCCACCGACAAGGAATGCCAGTCTGATTTCTTTAGATTTAAAAACATCCCAGAACTTGATGTCGCTCCTTCTTTGGCGCTCTTGCTCGGATTGAGCAGTTAGGAAATCGACCTCGTCTTCTAAGCGAGCAACGTCATAGATCATAGAAAGCACATCAACGGCTTCATTCTTCCTATTCTGAAAAGAGGAAGATAAAAAAGTAAGAGGAAGAAGGAGGGTGGGAAAATGGGGTAGGGAAGAGAAATAAATAACCTTTACAAAAAGCCATCTAGGGGATTCAGGGAGGAAGAGCATGAAAAAAAACTGAAGAACAGCAGGAAGACCAGAAACACCAAGCATCCAGCGCCAAGTACCAGGAACAGAGGTAAAAGAGAGGTTGACAAGATAGGAAAGAAACTGGCCGGCAGTAATCATGAGGACATTGGTGCTGACTAAGGAACCCCTTATTTCGGAGGGAGATGCTTCGGCAATATAGACAGGAGCGGTGACCGAAGCTACGCCGACACCCAAACCAACCAGGAGGCGTCCCAAAATGAGAACATAAGGATCGGGTGCGGCAGCCATGAGGATGGCTCCGGCGGTGAAGATAACATCGGCAAAGAGGGTGGCCTTCTTACGTCCGTAGGCGTCGTTAATCCAACCACCCACAGCCGCACCCACGATGGCCCCGGCAATTGCCATGCTGACAATGGTTTCCTGGAGAAGATTGCTGGTTCTGACCTCCTCAAAGTCATCTTTAATGTACAAAAGAGCTCCCGATATCACACCTGCATCGCATAGAGAAATGAGGAATGATAGGATTGGATCTAAGGAAGCAGGGGAAGTGAGTTAGCGACCGGTGTCGTAGCCGAAGAGGAGACCGCCGATGCCAGCCACAGCAGCCAGACCCAGAATGTATGGATTTTTGAAAAATGACATCTTCCGCTCTGGATACAAATCCAAGTATTCTGAGCTTCCCGGCGTCGTCTGCATATTCATCTCTCTCATTCTACAATCAATCTTCAATCTTCAATTCTTCTTTCTTTATCACTCTTATATTTTCTCCCCAGCCCGCTCTGGATACTGATTAAGTTGCTTCCTAATATGAAAAATACAAGTGTAGGGTTGGGATCATGTACCACGTGTGTACCGCAATTCGATTAATGGTCCCCTACTATAGGAACGCCTCCGCTTCTGTCCTTAAAATTTATTCTCTCTATTGTGTTTAAATTCATTCAAAATACTA
Organism: Glycine tomentella; assembly: GCA_007407185.1. Classification (NCBI taxonomy): domain Eukaryota; kingdom Viridiplantae; phylum Streptophyta; class Magnoliopsida; order Fabales; family Fabaceae; genus Glycine; species Glycine tomentella. Next base: position 1,921,782 of record PYAF01001756.1, read on the forward strand.
TTAGGTGGGTCTGGAGCATTCCTTTTAAACTATTTAAGGGACAAATTTAAATAAATAATATAAATTAAATAAACAATTTGAAATTTGAGATTGTTTTCAAAATATTTCAAAATCTGGAACAATTAAATACGTCTAATTTGGGCGTGTTTAAACATGTTCAATTTAAGCGTGTTTCACCTAGCTCAAACACGTGTCATGTATGAGGGCGTAGTTTTTGTTAAAACACTCGAAGTTGAGAAAAGAAGGCATGGGCAAATCCTCTAATCAACTATTTTTTTCAAAAAAAACTCCTCTAAGTGCCTCAAAATTACGATTTAGGATTCAACCAGTCAAAAAATTTCAAACAGTCTACTTTTTTATTTATTTAAATAGTTAATTTAATGATATTTTTACTTTTTTAATTATTTCTTTTAATTTCAAGTATTTTGACTTAAAATACACCTCGATCAGACATTTCTATCAAAAGTTATCACCGATAAACATATCATATGTCTAATTTGGACTAATTTTTTTGCAGATATTAGGATGTAAAAATAAAAATATTAACTTAAAAAATCATGAATGAATTAAAAATTATATACAATAATAAATTTCAACAGATTAAATTAAATTTTAACTTAAATCTTAAAAAAAATTGAACCAAAATCAAAATATTAACGGATTAAATTGAATTTTAACATTTTATATTATATGTTTATTATAGCTACAAAAGGGGCTAAAAAACATCTCCAGTCCAATTATTTCTAATCATACGTAATTCTCAATAAGTATCAATTCGGTATTGGCCAAATTAATTTATGGCTCAATTTGGGCCATGTGGACATATAGTTCACATTGCGTGTGACTTTTGAATCCCATTTTGTGTGTTTCATGTTTTTCTTTACAGCTATTGCCGTAAGTCCGTGATTACTGACTAAAGTCCCTGCCAAAGAGCAATAAACTGCCCCCACCAATCAGTTAGTTAGGGTTTTGAAAAATATACTCAACATATTTTGTAATAATAACTTGAATACTATGGAGTAATTTTTTTTTATTACGATAACTAAGTGGGGGAAAAAGTGCAAACTGAACCTGAGGCTTTTGTCTTTAAAGTATTGTAACAATTTAGTCTTGGGAAAGAACAAAAATTCTGAAATATTCATTGGCATTGTGAAAAGGAACATTAAAAGCATCTTCTTAGTAAGTGGAAATCGACATTAAGTTATACATATAATTCATAAATTATTTTGTTATTAAACTATAACGTGGAGAAAAAATCATCTTTAAAAAAAATGATGATGGAGCAGTCTATTTTTAACATTGAATCCTATAATAAACCAATACGTACAGCTGTCAAGGATTTTTCACAATTTCTGTAAAGAAACATAAATAAACAGTATCCATGTTTGATAAGGCGCTACAATTGAAGCCTTGTTTTGAAAGTGACAAATTTGGACTAAGATTAGTATAAATGCAACAAAAGTTACACACCACATTGGAATTATATTCCTTCTCAAGTGACCCTATGTGTTTATCCATATCCGATCCTTTAAGGCTTTGTTTGGGAGTTAGGAGGGGAGGGGAAGGAAAGAGATTCAAGGGGAAGGGAGGGGAAGGAAAGGGAGGAAAATGAGAGAAGTTCCTTCCTCCTTGTTTGAGAGTTAAAAATATATTAAGGGAGGGAATTGGAGAGTTAATAAGATATTTTTATAATTTTGTCCTTTTAATTGTGATTCAATGCTTTGTATTTTGGTGTTTTATTAACACTGGTTAGGATAAGATAGTAATTTTATTAACACCAGCTGAAGTAGGATTGTAATTTTATTACTTTTCCTTCTAAAACTCCCAAATAGGGGGAATTACAATTTGTAGGCTTTGGAGGATTTCAGAGGAGTTTTAAAAATCCTCAAATCCTTTCCCTCAAAAATTAAAACTCGCAAACAAGAGAATGGCTCTGCCTAAACCTTTCCCTTCCCTCCCTTCCCCTCCTAACTCCCTCTCCCAAACACACCCTAAGGGAAGAAAAATGTCGAGTATGAAAATATCATATGGTACTACAAATTTAATATCAAAAACAAGAAATTAAAAAGTAACAATGAGGTCAAAATTGTCACCAACTTAATTAACAAAAATATCTCTATCTTGATAGAGCCTGCATGGATTCAAACTCTTTCATATCTGCAGAACCTGAAAAGTCTTTTTCTATAGCTTGTCATGTTCCTCCGGAGTCATCATGTCCTATCAAATTGGGATAAACACTACTAATCCATAAAATTAAAACAAGGTTAGCTAGATGATTTTTTTTTTTTTTTACTTTTATGTGAATCTTAAAGTGAAAACTATGATTTTTATGTTTGGTATGTAATTAATAAAAAAGATTATCAGAAAATTATGATTCTCAATAATCAATTTTTTTATATAAAAACATTTCTATTAAGAATGAGATAGGAATTTAACTTTTTTAGATAAAAAAAATAATCACGTAATTTATATAAGTCTTTAATTTTTAAAAAACATAACGTATTTTTCGAATTTTTAAGAATCATGATTTTTTAAATTGATTTTTCAAAAATATATTTTCCAATACGAATTTTTTCCCCCTACCAAACTTCTCTTAAATGGCATATGTCAAGATCTCACGAGTAATAAGGCTAAAGAAATAATCCAGATGTAGACACATGTCAATTTGTGGCGCTACCAATCGACTCTCTCTATTTGCTTACATGTCCAATTTTTTCACTCATTTCCAAAGGATACAACGTAGGTATGAAGTCTGACTGTGCGTCACAATATAAATAACATTCAAAATTTACTTACACTTAAACCTTTATCAAAAACATGTTCTCAAGAGACATTCATTATCAATGCACATCAAGTGATAGTAACGTGTATAGGTTTTCAGCAATGCATCGTCACCCAACAAAACAAATTCACTAGGGTTCATTATTAGTTAATTACAATGTTTTCGTGGCTACAGTGATGAGTGATAAACAAAAAAAAAAAAAAAGAAATTAGGCCTAGCTCAGATAAGGATAAAAAATTCATTTTAATTATCTCCTGTATTATAAATTTAAACTCCTCCTTGATTAAAACATTTCAGGAAGTAACAAGTTTTTAACGGTATTGCTAAAATAATATTGAAAATCAATATATGAAAATATTTAATAAAGATGATGAATAAACTATTATATTTTATGTAATCAAAGTTGTTACAAAGATTTTGTCTTCAACATTGATACAATAACTTCATAAAGCATTTCCTTAATTTAAAATTGAAGCAAATATTGCGGGGGTTTGCCAAAGTTATATATGAAGGTAGTGTCTTATCTAAGATAAAGAAGAGATTGGATCTTGTATTTATCTTAAACACAACATTGGTTGACTAGGTTTATTTCTATGTTAGATGTTCTAATACGATTATTGTTTTAGTTTTTTTTAAACATCACTAATTCATTTTTTTATGTGCACGTGTACATATGATTAATGTATCTAACTTCAAAACAACTTTGACTTGTACACCTACACATAAGTAGGTCAACTAGTGATGCTAAAAAAACTCAATATAATAAATACATTACAATATCAACGCATCCAATTGAAAACATTTTTGATAGAATGTCCAGAATTACATTCACTAGTTTTGATGGACTAAAATGTATCATTTAACCATTTAAAAAACTCAAAGTAAGCAAATGAAATCATTTAAAAAAACATAAAAGATCAAAATATAATCATTTAAAATGATATCATTTCAATTATACACGTCACACTTTTATGTTAATATATCTAACGTTTCTATTTGAGAGGATTAAAATAAAATCATAAACAACCAAATTAGAAAGAAAAAAAACTAAAACGTAAACAACCAAAACAATAATTTAGTCTTTAAGCGTTTCTAATAATTACCTTATGAGTCATATTAAAGATGTAATGGGACTGGAAGCAATTTTTGGTTGTGCATGAAGCAATATTCATCAATCGACTGTGGATATTTAGTTGGCAAGACCCAACAGCCAACTCGCATGGGCTGACTTGCCCTAAAAGCTTATTTTCTCACTACAAATCCACCATCGGGTCCAGACTCCAGAGGTAAGTAGCCTAAATAGCAACTATTATCCTTCCTTGTTCGCATAAGTTTGATTACACCTTTTTGGGGGGACATAATTATACCTTTGTCTTCTAGTTTAGACAAGGTATTTTTTTTTCTTTTATAAAAAGACAAGGTCATTTTGATGGCAAAGTTATTTAAGTAAATTAAATTTCTCTATCTATAAAAATTATATAAATTTGGTTCTTTCGTAGAATTTCTTATACTTGATTTTTTTTTTTGAAATTTTTTTTTGACTTAAATATTTTTTTAATCCTTACCATTTAGTGCTTTTTTGCTTTTAGTTCTTGTATATTTTTATTTTTATTTTTAGTCTTTACAAATTATTTTTTTTCATCCTTGTTAAAGCACTATCCAAAATACTTTAAAGACTAAAAATAAAGCAAATATAATTTGTAAGGAATACAAATAATTTTTTTTTGCAAATACTAAAAAAAAAATACTAAATTGTAAAAATAAAAAATGTATTTAAACTTTTTATGTTATATTTAAATAGTTGTAAATTTATTTGACAAGTATTACTCAATTGGCAACATATGCTGAGTTTGCTGGAAAAAACATAGATTCAATTACCACAAATATATCTTTTAAAAAATATGATAAACTTTAAATGTAACTAACTTTAGAATTAATCTTATATCCATACTAAAATATGGAAGCTTGTGGAGATAATTGGACTCATGGAGTCCCACCAGAGAATAAAAAAAAAATTCTACTTATTGTGGTTTAAAAAATAGTTATAGATTTATAAAGGACTTGATATATGAAATAATTTCAAAAGTATAAAGGTAAAAAAAATAGTAGAAAATTGAGAAAATTTAATAGGATGTGAGATTAAGGTTAGAAATAGATTTTAGAAATAAATTTGGAGTATTTTATTTTAGGCTAAATTTGGTATTTTTATTGATGGATTTTAAGAAATAGATTATTTAAAATGATTTAATTGGTTAATTTGTGAATATTTTTAGTAGAAAATGAAATTATGAGGGTTTAAAGGTGAAAGAAAGTAATGAAGGAACTCAATTGCAGTAATTATAAAATTAATTGATTAAATTTGCTGAAAATATTATTAAAAGACTAAATTAACACTTTTATTATAGCAAAGAGATTAAGAGTATAATTGAGTCATTTAAAAAGACATCCTCTAAGTGAAATTCCTCAAAGACTACAAATATATATTTTTTTAAATATAAAATTTAGTTAAGAGAATAACCAATAAAGTCTAATACAGTTGGCAAATAGTTTACCAACAATCTCGTCAATAATAGCACACTTTAAAAAATACTAATACTTTTAGCCTGAATGTTTCGACTGGTACAACGTCATTACTTACAGCCAAATAACAGATTTGACATGGTATATTATGTTTTCTTGTTGAAGTTTTTTTCCAACAAAATGAGATTTTTTTAATTCTAAATTCGAAGCACCGCATGGTTTTTTTTTTTTTTTTCAAAACAAAAATGTTAATCTTTTCGTTGCAAATTTAAGAAAAGGTTATAGCGAATAAAGGAAATTGATAAGTTTTCGATTGATAGTCTTTTCATTCCACAGCTATATTAGTATTCGTCTTTCAACTAACTAATTTCATTTATCTTCATATACTTAGACCGTCCTCCATCAAGGAGGGACTAAATTCACATTTAAAAATTTGAAGGATTAGATTTATCAATTTAAAAGTACAAGGATCAAAACAAAATTTGACCGAATGCATGGAAACTAAAAACATATTTTCTCTGTAAATTTATCATCTTTAACTTTTAATATTTCTTCGTACAATAAATATAAATATACACTTCAAAAAACCAAAAGTAAAATTAAGAAATGCAATAATAGTATATATAATATATTTTTTGCATATAAAATAAACAAACCAAATGATGAAGTGACATCGATGGCTGTGGAAAATGAAGGGATTAAGAAATCAAACCCTAATTTTAACATTACAAAAAGAGAGATAAAGAAAAATAATAATAAGATTTTAATAAATTATGAGTGACTATAAATATCATCATTCCTTTCAAAAACCTCATGCTAGAAGGAGGGGCATGAGAAATTACAAGAGTGAAGGGAATTAACAGTGTGAGTGACATATAGGATATGTGAGCATATATATGATAGGAGATTGAAGGGAAGGAGGCAGTCATCACGATGACAATAGATTGATGTCATCATTAAGATTGTTCAAAGTGGATCCCACTCCATATTTCCCAAATGTCAGACCCAACTAAGCCATCTATTCTGTGCTTTCATCCTCTCTTTTTCCACTCTCTCCAAATTCCTCAACGATACTTATATATATATATATATATATATATATATATTCAATGTTCACATACACAACACAACACACACCTAACTTGTTTATGAGAGCTATAAGTCACCACCTTTCAGTTTCACTGCTCAATTGGAGAATCTCTACCTCACGATCTCTTTTTTCTCTAAGAACCATCATGTCACAATCTGCTTTTACCACACCCAGATTGGTTCTCAAGAAGGTTTTGGCCAAATCTCAACATGAAGGGGATGGAGCTGTTGTTAGAAGAGGCATTGGAAGGTATTCTTAATCTTGGATTTTACTATTATGCATTAACTTGGTTTGGTGGGCATTTCCTTTCATTCTTGTATTTTAAAACTCCTCTTATGGGTGGAAGGTGTATTAATGGTTTTATTGATTTGATTTTTGTATCAGGAGCGAATTGAAGAACTTGGATCCCTTCCTAATGTTGGATCACTTCTCAGGTACATACATACAATTGTGTTTGTGTGAAACCTTATTGGTTGAAGCCTACTTTGGTTGACCTCCCTTTGTCCTGTTTCTGTTCCTTACGTCTTTGACTTTGCAGTATCTCCCCCAGCAGGATTTCCGGATCATCCACACCGAGGTTTTTAACTCGTATTTTCCTCGTTTTGCTGTTGGAAACTTTGTTTATTATTCTGTTTCCTTATATTTTGATTTCCTTCTTGTTTTCAGGTTTTGAAACCGTCACCTACATGCTAGAGGTACACATGGTTACATCTAACCTTAAATTAAATTGTGATTGTTGTCTTCGATCAAAGCCTATATATTTATTTATGGATTCCAGGGAGGCATCACTCACCAAGATTTTGCTGGGCACAAGGGTACAATAAGAAAGGGTGATGTTCAGGTATGCATAATACTATTATTAGTTAATGTGTGTGTGTGTGTGTGTGTGTGTGTGTGTGTGTGTGTGTATTATTAAATTTGAATTTGTTTGTGCAGTGGATGACCGCAGGCAGGGGAATCATTCACTCTGAAATGCCCGCAGAAGCAAACAACAACAAGGGATTGCAACTATGGATCAATTTATCATCCAGGGACAAAATGTAACATATCCTAATAGCTAGTTAAATGAATTGCAACTATGTTATGTTATTCATGATTTTGAGTGACAGGATGGAGCCTAACTACCAAGAGCTTCCGAGTGAGAACATACCAAGAGCAGAAAAAGATGGGGTTGAAGTGAGAGTGATAGCAGGAGAAGCAATGGGAGTGCATTCGCCTGTGTACACACGAACTCCAACCATGTACCTTGTTTTCTCCATGATGCCCGGAACTCAGTGGCATCAGAGCATTCCAGAGTCGTGGAATGCCTTTGTTTATACAATTGAAGGGGAAGGAGTATTCGGGTGTCCAAGTTCATCCCCAACAGTGGCACACCATGTCCTTGTTTTGAGTCAAGGTGATGGCCTTAGCGTATGGAATAACTCTTCCAAGCCTTTGAGGTTTGTTCTGATTGGAGGCCAACCACTGAACGAGCCTGTTGTTCAGTATGGGCCTTTTGTGATGAACACACAGTCTGAGATTGAGAAGACAATTGAAGACTATCACTACGGCAGGAATGGCTTTTAGATGAGCAAGTATTGGATGTCTCAATAGTAATACTATCTATTAGATAAAAATAAGAAGCCTGTTTTCTCAATCCTTTTCAGTGTCATAGCCGTAGCTATCAAAGTAAAAAAAGTAGTAGGAGCTGAAAAGGAAATACTACTATTGCTTATTCTATCATTTTCATTTCCATCTAATGAAAGCTTCTAGAAGATTAAAATTGCTGCCCGGACAACTATTGGTTGTGGCTCAAGTCATGATGGGTCAGCTTATCTTGATTTTTTTCTCTCATACTTTCTCCCTTTTGCTCATTTGCCCTAGATTTCTTTCTTTCTTGAGATCTATCCACGGGGTAGTTGAGATCATAAAGAGTAATATAAAACTGTTCACATTATAATATCTAACTTTTTAGGTTCATCTCCAACAAAACAATCACTTGTTCAGTTTTCCTTTTTATATAAAAATTAAATATTTAACATCATAAAAATAAATCTATTTTAAGTTTTCAGGAGTATCATTAATAAAATATGGCTTTTTTTAAGCTTTCCTTTGAGATTTTACTGGCAAGAAAAAGGTTTACGTAATGGTTGTGGATTGGAAAATCTGATAATAGGGATTGGTGGGTGGTATTGCTGGTTCGGTTCACGATTGTGTTGTGTGCTAGTCCTCCACCATCTCAGAATTTTAGGATTTTCTTATTAAACTGATCTTGAGTCGATCCCAATTGTGGCATGGTGTCCAAGCCACATCGTTCAGGATGATGTTGAGTGGGAACTTTTCATATATGGCGCATAAAAATGTCATTTTCAAAAAAAAAAAATTGTGACTGGTAAGCAACGAATAAAGGTTTTGAGTTGATGAAAAATTACAAAATCGTGCAATTAAACATATTTTATAAATGCTAAACTGTTTATGAATAAAAATTATTTAACTTAAATTGTATTCACATTTTCCTAGATTAATGTTATGAGAATAGCATTAAAATTGTATTCACATTTATATATATATATATATATATATATAAAGAAAAAGTTTAGAGGTAAAGAAGACAGATAATGGAGAGAGCAAGAGAATGGAGAGTTTCATATATTCAGCAAAAAAAAATGGAGAGTTTGTTATTCAATTTTTAGTGATGAGATAACTTATTTAAAGGTACAAACTACAAACTGTAACTGAACAGTTACAAATAGTGTAATAATATCAAGACAAAGTATAAACAGTCATAATATATAATAAGTATGGGACATTTACCTATTAAATATTCATAAAAAACAAAATGAATTGATAATCATTATTTTATGCCTATAAGCCTTGTAACTTTTTGGGACAATACAAAACAATATAACATTTTAAACTTCAACAGTAAAATGGTGTTCAAATTTGACTAATTGTAAAATCTAATTCATCAATACCGGTTGGATTAGGTAAGAATTGACTCTTAAAACTAGTTATTTATTTAAATAATAATAATAAATTTTCAAAGGATCGATGATTAAATAGTCGACTCTTAAATCAAATACCAAAAGACAATTATTAATGTGTTTGTCCAAGTTTAGATCACGTAATTATAAAGTTATGACCAGTTATTAATTTATAAAAGTACAACCAATTAAACAAAAGTTAATTTATAAAAGTATAACCAATTAAATAAAAAAGCTGGCAGATAAAATCTTTAAACGAATGGTTCACAGTTTACACAAATGCACCCCTTTTATGGTTCTCATTTATGAAATCACAAGTCATTGCCTTAGATTTACACAAATATACGTCAATTCAAAAGAAACTCATGAACTGAAGGCAACTTCTGGTTGACTACTTGACCAAAAACAATCCCCCCAAGACATGCACACCGCTAACCAGCTCGGGATTTCATGCCAGTGAGATTACGTCACCATAGAAAGGTTAAAAACATAAAAATTACGTATTGCGATTCATCAGGCAAATCAGCTGAAAAACCAAGGTCTTGTTTTCTAACTAAAGAGGTAAACATAAGTCAAATAAGAAAGACAGCGCAGTAGTAAAAATGAGGACTAATAACAGGGAGAACAAGTTGTGACCCAAATGCACAAGAAAACAACAACTGAAGGATTCCATGGGGAGCGAGAATTGTGGAGAATAGAGAACAAGACGAGGAAACTAAGTAACAATAATCACACAGACAATTTGACATAAATGGATGTCGGCTTTCATTCGCTGCAGTGCAATTACAAGATCTTTGTACCCCCATTATACAATTATACCCGCTTTCTTAAGATTGAAGACAACATTTTGATTTACTATATAGGTGTAACTGATAAACAAGGTTTGAAGGAACAATCCAACCCAGCCCATTTAATTAATAAAGCAAAGCAAAGCAACAAAAAGGAAATATAAGGGAGAAAGCAAGTTGTATAGTATTGTACGTAGGTCATCTGGAACAGCAAGAAAAATAGGGTTGATTTTGCTTAGATGTAGCAGCACCATTGTTGACGAGGCTGACCCTGTTGACAGATAACTCTGCCTTGTATGTTTCGGAGTTGAGCACCTTCCTGCTCACGTTGTTGTATATCTCTCGAATTACCATCTCAAATGCCGTCTTCACGTTTGTGGAGTCCAACGCAGACGTTTCCATGAAAAACAAGCCTTCCGCTTCCGCAAGCCTTTTCCCTTCGTCAACGCTCACCGCCCTTATATTCTCCAAGTCACATTTGTTCCCCACTAGCATCATTGCCACCGTCGTATCGCAATGAGCTGCATCATATCATACAGAACAACAACAATTTTAATTTTATGATCTACTCAATATGTAAGCAATTAATTAATTAATCAATATTTTTACTTGTATCATCTCTTTCCTCTTTCTTTAAGTCATTTTACACACAGGAAGCTATAAGAAGACAAATTGCAATCAATTGTAAATTTGTAAGATTGCTCTGCTCCTAGGTTAACCTGTCAAGTATAAATGTGAAGTGAAAGGAAATCGAAAAGCGATAGCGAATAGATGAGAATCGAATCGGATCTGTGTTAAAGGTGAGAGTGAGAATTGGGTTTGAAGCTTGGAAGGAAAGGCAAAAAAAGAAAAGAAAAGTGAGATCTAAGTGTTAGTGTTACTTTTAAGCTCGTCGAGCCAGCGACCGACGCTATCGAAGGTGGTGCGGCGGGAGATGTCGTAGACAATGAGGGCGCCGACAGCGCCGCGGTAGTAGGCGGAGGTGACGGCGCGGAATCGCTCTTGGCCGGCGGTGTCCCAAATCTGAGCCTTGACTTCCTTGGAGTCTATTTCCAAGCACTGAGTCTGGAACTCGACGCCTATGGTGGCCTTGGAGTGCATGTTGAACTCGTTCCGGGTGTAGCGGGAGAGCAGGTTGGATTTGCCCACCGCAGAGTCTCCGATAATGACGATCTTGAAGAGGTACTCTTCTCCTCCCTCGTCCTCCGATCCCGACATTCTCAATTCTAATCAATTTCCTCACTCCACACAACACACAACAAAGAGAGAGAGAGAGAGAGGGAAAGCAAGGTTTAGTAGTGGAGGCGTGCTTCGCTGTGATCATCCCACACAACACAACCTGGCATCGCTACTTTCCCCATTTTGCCCCACTTTTTTCCAATTCAATTCAATTTTTAAAATTAACGATCATATCAATTTAAATTAAGCAAAACTCATTTGCTAATGTATCTTTTTTTAATTTTATTAGCACTAGTTAATATTTTTTTAAAATATGTAAAATTACGTTATTTATAACTTTTTTTTTAAAATATTCTTATGATTTTTATAGTAAATAAAATCCTTTAAAATAAATTGCTTATGTCAGGAACTTGTTCCGACCACAATTAGGATATATTTTACTTTCTAACGTAATTCCAGCCATCCATTGCAAGTTTTTATCCAATTTTGAACTATAATAAGCATGCAATTCATCCATGCTTTGAACTATAACACTCTCTGACTTCATAATTATTATGGATAGAGAAATATTTAATGGCCAGCAATTATGGATGGAGACTTTACAATTTTTAGATTTAGGGTGAAAGGTTTTAATTTGTGAGAACTTTTTTAATCAATTCCTTACAAACAATACCAATAATATATGTACATTAATAAATTTTTTAGGGTTGTTTTTAGTATTTAGACAATGATTTGATTTTTATCTTACGTTTTTAGATTTTATGAGGAAAATTAATTGTACCTATTATGATTATCCCTTTTGCATTCAAAGAGAACGATCTATATATGACTTTAAGTTGAGAAATATCTTTATGTAAACAAAAAATGCAAATACCTTTTTTAAAAAGATCTTTACTTGTTATACTTCAAATTATTTATTGACAATCATATATATATATATATATATATATATAAGGTATAATAATCATGATTTCCAAAAAAAAAAAAAATTGCTGACGACATTAGCATGAGATTGTATCAGAAGGCTATTTCTCTCAATATCTAGCTCGATTAGCGTGGTAATGGCACGATTAGCGCCAAAATGCACCCAACTTGCGGGTTTTTAACAACAATAGCGCCAAAGTGGCACTGTTAGCATGGGAACATGGGCAAGACTCTATAAAAAAGGTCATTTGAACGTTTTGGGAGAGAAAACCTTCATTCTCTCCCACCTTCTGCCATTAACTATCAGAGAAACTTCATATCTTCTCCATCCTTCATCTAAACACTTTCCACCCAACTAGGAAGTTGATTAGAACTCCTCTATGAGCTAGATTCCAAGATCAATTCTCAGAGAAAACCATCAATCGGAGAGATCCAGTTCTCTAGGGAATTTCTCAAAGTTGAGATTTTGGAAGGGAAGAAGGCGATTCAAGGACGTTAAAGCTTAGAGAAGTAATCCTCTAGCCTTTCTTGACTGTTTAGAAGTAAGAAACTTAAGTTTTGTCGATTGATTTGTAAAATTGTTCTTGGGATGAATAGTGACCCATTTGTGTTAGGGTTGGAATTAGGCTTGAGTCATTTAGAAAAGTATGTTCAGGAGGTTGTTCTCATAAAGATTGAACTTTGAAACATGACTTTTGATGAAGTTTGATTTTGACTCTGAAGTATGTATGAGTAGAAAGAATGTTGATTAAATGGAGAGTACTATGATAAATATGAGCCTAAGTGTTTTTACAAAAGTTGTTCAGAAAGTTATATAAATGGTGAAAACGTGTTAGAATAACTGTTTCAGTCAAGTTAGATAATCATTGATATATGGTCGGATTAGAGCATTGAATTGACTTATGCAGGGTCTTAGAGCGACTCTAGTACCTTTATTAGGCCAAGATAGATGTTAGTGAGGATCTGTTAGTCACCAGTTAAGTGACTAGCCTTAGAGACTTGAGATAGAGTAATAAAGGGTTATATGTAAAAGAATAATGTTTTTGTTCCTTTTAACGGTTGAAAACCGTTATTGATTGATTCTGGTATACCTTTATGTAGGGTGTGATATAGAGGTTACTGATGAGTGTGACCACGAGGCCAGGAGAGCCAGTGTAGCACTCAAAGCAAGTAAGCTCTTTGTTCTTGGGAGTGTTTCCATTGTCTGTTTTCCACCATATTCCGAGGGAGTGATGGTTATTGTATGTCATGATGCATGTATATTGAAATTGTGTGTTATTACTTTTTATTGAAAACATGTATATTATGTACACTGTGATAGTGTAGTGTAATTGATGAGATTCTTTGGCTAGTAGAATGGACTAAATATGGACTTTCCTTAGAGCCAGAGTTACGTGGAACAACTCTAAGTGGTCAATATAAATATATGTAATAAAACCTGAGAGGAATGTACCTGTCGCGGACGATCTTCTCTCGGAAGTGTCATATATGTCTGAGTAAGTCCTGGGAGAATGTACCCGTTGCGGATGATCTTTCTCAGGCAATATGATATATCTATATGTATATATTGTATTTGTGTTATGATATACATGTGATATGTTTTGAGAGCCGTGACGACTGAATTGTGTATGATGCCAATTTTAATATTATATGCCATGGAAGTGAACCAGGGGGAGGAAAAACCTCCAAGGACCTTGAGTTTACTAAAATTGTTATCTCATCCCTGTTGGGGATTATATGTTTTGTAGGTGATGCTCAGGGAGCGGAGGGTGGATCCCAGGGCAAGAGGCCCGCGTAGGGATATGTTCTGTGTGAGCCTTAGGCATAGATTTTGAGAGCTCGTTGGCTCATTTATTTTGATTATGCCTGTTATTTTGTACCCTGAGGGGAGTATGTACAGTTTGATATATATATATTGTATATTATGAGAATTCACCATATATTATATACAATGAGTGTGGTTAATGATATGAGATAATGTCATTTTGTTTACTGCTTCTGAATTAATTATCTTTGATAATTATTGTGCTTAATGGTCATAGTTGAATGTTAATGAATTGAATGTATATAGATTGTTACAAAAGGGGATAGGATGGTATAATTTTTTTTTTGGAATTGAGGATGGTATAGTTTTAAGCTGTTTATCTAATGTAATGGAGTATGATGGTTGAGTTAACGACAACCTGACATACATACACAGTTTTCTTTCTATAGTATGGGGTTTCCGTGCAGATGCATCATGACATATAAGTAAATTTTAATAATTATATAAATAAATTTTAATATTATCCTTTAATTTAAAATCTTAAATTTATGAATTTTTCTTTATAAGTATACTACTGATGTAGAAAGGAACATTTGAAGTTTTTATCATTGGGGGAGTTCCGCGTGGTTGGTGGGCTTGTAGGATTCGATAGGGGATTGTATTAAATCTTTGTAACAGGGGCTGGTGTTTGCGGGGAGGTGATTAGTGAATATTTATTTCTTGACGGTGAATGTAATTTAAAGGGTAATTTATAATTAAATGATTATTTTATATTATTAAATTTATAAATTGTTGTATTTGTAAAAGTTATTGACTTTTTTGTCAAAATTATATTTAAGATATTTGCATTGCTTATTATTATTTTTTTATTTCACTGTTGAATATTTAAATTATAATTGAGAAATTTATTTCAATTAAATGTTATGTTATTTATCATAAAGTATTCATATGAAACTTTGAAATCGAAGAAAAAGACTAAAATAGTTAGGTATAAGTATGTGTTTGATTGAATTTATTTAAAGGAATAATTTATGTTACAAAAATATTATTATTATTATTTTTGAGTGTATAACAATAACTATGAGGATAGAGGCGAATTAACAGACTCATGTATCTATTTCAATTTTAAGTGGATTATAATAATTCAAACATCTTATTTAATGGAAACCATAAAAACAAGAGTAAATGAGAAAAGAAACGGAAGGAGTAACAAAATTGCATGTGATTGTCCATATTGGATAAACCTGAAATGAATGGTAGCCGTAGGATGATGATTAATGCAATGTTTGGTGATGAGATTGAAAAATCGTGGGGGCACGGGGGCTCAATAAGTTGGAAAATAGTAGGAGAAAATGGAACAGTTGTTGTTGTAATTGGAGTTGCGAGAGGAGGCAGCGAGTAACTAAATTTGGTGTAAAATTCAATTGAATTCATCTGTTGCATGTTATAAAAGCAGCCAAGAGTCTTCTTCATCTTGATCTGGTGGCAAGGCAACCCAAACGATGACGTTTCGTGTGTTGCTGTTACTGGTTGTGTTATTGTTTGTGATTGGCGCTGGCGCCGACGATGCCAAACGCGACGACGACAGGGCTCCCAAGTCGGAATCCTGCAATAACCCCTTCCAATTGGTATATATTCATTTATTTCCATTTCCATTTCCCATTCGATCGATCTGCGATTTTATTATTTTCTTTTGTGGTGCAGGTGAAGGTGGAGAACTGGGTGGACGGTGAGGAAGGGCATGTCTACAATGGCGTCAGTGCCAGATTTGGGTCTGTGTTGCCGGAGAAACCCGACAACAGTGTGAGAACTCCCGCAATATTCGCTAATCCCATAGACTGCTGTTCCAATTCAACTTCAAAGTTATCTGGCTCAGTTGCTCTCTGTGTTCGTGGGGGCTGTGACTTCACTGTTAAAGCTGATTTTGCTCAATCTGGAGGTGCTACTGCCATCTTGGTCATTAACGACTCACAAGGTGAATCTTAAGTCAAACTGCCTTTTCCCCTTCCTTTCATTGCATTTACTTTAGTTACTTTCTCTCTTTCTCAGATCTCTTTGAGATGGTTTGCTCCAATAGCAGTGAAGCAAATATTTCAATTCCAGTAGTCATGATAACAAAGTCAGCAGGACAAGCTCTCAACAAGTCTTTCACATCTGGAAGCAAAGGTCAGCACTTCAATTCTTACAACATCTATTTCTTTTGAAATAAATAATGTTGCATATTTCTACGATGCAAATCATCTTTCATTTTGTTTTTTACGCCTTACTGGGCCAAATGGGATATGGTTTGATTGTTTGTTGTTGCTAGTACCACACTAAGATGTATATGAGGATGGTTTATTCTCCTCTCCTCTCTTGTACTCATTGAAGAGTTTATTCCCCAGTAGGAGAAGGATGCTAATGAGGAAGACCTAAGAAACCAATGTGACTTTTTGCAGCCTGCACCCTCACCTTTCTAATGCTTAGAATTAAAACAAATTTTTAGTGCTTTTACTGTTTAAACCCTAAATAGCTCAATTTTCTTCATACATTGCATCAAAATGGCTTAACCAAGAGTTGAACTTGAACCTAAGCTTTTCCAGCAACAGATCAGGCATGCCACTGCTAAGCCAATGGCTCTTAATAATTTCTGTGCAATAATTTAATATATTATGTTGCTTTGGAAAATGAATGCGTCTTTTGAAAATATCCAAACCGAAGAATTAAACCATGATATTTTTATTCAAGTGCACTCAATGTTGATTGCCGCATGACTGTTACTGTATGTTGTGCTGCTTAAATGATCTGTTTCATTATATGACATTTTTTTATTCATATTCATATATAAATTATTTATTTCATGCAGGATATAATTATTTTTTTTTAATAGAAAATATTAAATATATTTATACATTGTAAGATATATATTCAGTGTACTTAGTGACCTGTTGATTTATTGTATATGTCATGAATCAAATTAATTAATCATGTTAGATGTTTATTTTTACTTTTTTACCCCATGACTTATTATATTTCATAAATTTTAAAAATCTATGAGTATGTTACAAATCTCCAATTAAACCAATAGTTTGACCTTGAAACCATGAACCTATCTCTTTTCTGGTTCAAGTTTTAAATTGTTCAAGTTTTAAAAATATTGATTAATACTACTAGTGCCACCATGTGTTATTTTAATAGGGATCTGCTCCTGTCATATTCATGTGTTATTTTGAGTTTCTAAATAATGCCACCATGTACTATTTGAGTAAATGGGACGTGAAATAAAAGTCTAGGTTTGCCAATAAAATAATGCTTTTTTATCCTAGATGTCAGGTTTATTTTCCACTTGACTTACAGATGGTTAATTTTGAGTTGTCTATTGCAGTGGAAATTTTGTTATATGCTCCGCCTCGGCCACTTATAGACTTCTCAGTTGTATTTTTGTGGTTGATGTCTGTTGGAACAATTGTATGTGCTTCACTATGGTCCGATCTGACTACCCCAGAGAAGTCTGATGAACGCTATAATGAATTGTGCCCCAAGGTTTTTCCTTGCAACCCTATATCAGCCATAAAGTTTATTATATGTACTTAAGCATGCTTTTGTGATGCCTCAAGTAAGCACTTTACTGGATGTGAGGGCATGCTTTTGTGAACAAAGCATCTCCTAATATTTGAACAATGCTGAAATGAGAAATGTATAAATTATAATGCAGTTTGACCTTGGCATGTGTGCTGATCTTAATTTCCTTGTAGCTTTTATTCCCTTTGTTTTTAGCCACTGATAATTTCATTAAGAGTGGGTTTATTTCAAGTTCTGTAAAATTATTCTTGGGAATGTGCTTTTTGAATATAACATTCTTGTGTTTGCTATAAGTTTTAACTTTTTCCCAGGCATGTCTGATTCCCAGGAATTTGTCATCTTCATATTTTGCTTGGCTTTTGTTTCCATGGTGAGGGGTGGGTATATTCATTCCCATGGTGAATATTGGAAGTTTAAACTTATCATATATCCCAATCATTATCTTCCACTCCCACTTTTGTTTTTAACTTCTACCAGTTGAATTTTGAAAATATTCCCATAAATGTTAAAAACTCTATGTAACCAAACATGTTTATTTTGATTTACCCAAGAATAACATTCCTCACAATAATATTCTTGGGAATATAATTAAGTACCTTGAAACAAACATCACCTAACTATTACGAATTTTACAATGGGGTATAGTAGAATGCCTTCTTCCTTCCATTTTGTTTACTGATGCAATTTTATTCAATTTTACATTTTAACAGAGATTCAAGTGTATTAAATTGTACTTATAATTTTCTTTTCTTTGCTAGGAATCTTCTAATGCTGAAACAGCAAAAGATGATTTGGACAAGGAAATTGTTAACATTGATTCAAAGGGTGCTGTCATATTTGTCATAGCAGCGTCTAGCTTTCTTGTGCTATTGTTCTTCTTCATGTCATCTTGGTTTGTCTGGGTGCTTATTGTACTTTTCTGCATTGGTGGTATTGAGGTAATGTAGCTCATTTCCTTGGATTTGATTTTTACTTATACTCTGGTACTCTTTCTAATTAACAAAATATCATGTTTCATGGTGTGCATGAAGGGGGTATTGGTTCTGAATCTTGCACAATTAAATTTGCTGTGTATAAATATACTGAAAGTTTGAATTAGCAATTCGGGTAATTGACATACACCAATCAGATTATATTCCATTATTCTTGTTTATTTCATAAACAAGTTATAGGAGGGTAAGAAAAGAAAGGAAGAGAGTGAAAGTCTCTTGAAAGAAAGGATTTAGGAGCACTAATACCAGCACCATCATTGTCATGAACATACGCAATCTAAAGCATTAAAATTCCTCTGTATGTTAATTTAAATTTGTTTTCATTTTCAGGGTATGCACAATTGTATTGTAAGCCTCACTTTAAGGTACAACCAATATCTCTTTGTTTTCTGGCCTGAGAATGTGCTCGGTTTTCTTTCTGCATGCCACAGGTTTTGTTAATTTCTCTTTCTAATTTTAATTTATATGAGCAGAAAATGCCAAAATTGTGGTCAGAAGACAGTGAGCTTACCTCTATTTGGGGAGATTTCTATTTTCTCACTGGCAGTATTGTTATTCTGTGTGGCATTTGCAATTTTCTGGGCTGCTACTCGACAGGAATCATATTCATGGGCTGGCCAAGATATCCTTGTAATTTTCAGATTCTAGTACCTGCAAGATGGGTCTTTCAATTATTATTTCAGTTTCTAAATTCAAGCTTATATTGTTTAAGATGCTTAGAAGTTAGAATAAGAATTTTTCTTCTTTCTCAAAACTTCTCCATGAATACTGACTGTCATTTTAAGTCAGGAACTGTGTATGAAGAACTGCAACAGAAGTTGCAGTGGTTTTTAGTTTAGGTCTTTGCAGTGTTTATTTTTGGACGATTCCTATTTCACTTTCACACACATTTAATTGAATTCACTTATACACACACACACACACACACACTGGCACATCCAAGTGTAAGTATGTTAGAGAAATTACAAAAAACAGATATTCTTGGTATAGCAAGTCATCTAGTTTAGGTACGGTGTATTTATCAAGTGGTTTATTATGTTAACAAGTCACTATTCATTGACCATTCTTTGAGTGTTGTTAACTACCTGAGTGGTTAGTAGTTCATAAACTACAAATATTTTTACTAATATTTCATAGTAATTTACCCTCTTCCTAATCTTCAAATTAGTTGTCAAATCATTAAATAATAATGTCCGAGTGTAAATCTGCATTTATGAGCCAAATACCGAATTGGGATCTCGGTTGGTTGATAGTGGGCTTTCTGAAGTAGTGATCTTGAAGCTGGTTTGTTATCTCAATTACGTTTGACACCATTAGCTGATGCTAAGCTGTCTGATCTTTCATTGCATGCTATTCACTTGAAATTTGGCTTTGTTCTTCACAGGGCATCTGTTTGATGATAACAGTCTTGCAGTTGGCTCGATTACCTAATATTAAGGTACCCAAATGGATTCCTTATGTCTACAATCAAATAATCAATTAATCATTCTTCTCTTACCCACTTTGTTATTTATCTATTAAAACAGATCTAATAATTTCTCATGCATCTGATATAATAGGTTGCAACTGTACTCCTTTGTTGTGCTTTTGTCTATGACATTTTTTGGGTATTCATATCTCCAGTGATTTTCCACGAGAGTGTTATGATTGCAGTAAGTATTTACTTTCTTAGTACTACTATAGTTCTTTTACTTCTATTGTCTCAGCTCTGTTTGCATCTTTATAGGTAGAGCAATATAAGTACTAATTTTCTTTTACTTGATAAAAAGGAATATTAAGTAGAAAGGAAGAAGAGAAAGTAGAAACATGAAGATAGAGGACATTAACACAAATACATGTAATAAATAATAATAAGTTAGCTATTCTGTTAACACTTATATTCTTTTTCTAATGGATTCTGTGTTAACATGTGTCTTTATTAAAAAGGAAGAGAGAATTCTGGTTTTTTATAGTTTTGTGATACTCTTAGATGGGCTTTCTTTTTAGGTTGCTCGAGGTGACAAGGCTGGTGGGGAAGCAATTCCTATGCTTTTGAGATTTCCTCGTCTTTTTGATCCCTGGGGAGGTTATGATATGATTGGATTTGGAGATATTCTGTTTCCTGGTTTGCTTATTTCCTTTGCTCATAGGTACTGAGTTCCTTATTTAGTCAACATCATATATAAATGCAAGATTTACAAAATTGAAGATGTAGATAATAGATATGAATGATTACTGTGTATTTTGGCTACCACAGAAGACAAAGAATAATGGATACTTGTAGTGATATTTATTCAGTAATTTTGAAGTTCATAGCTTTGTAATTTTTCTTTCCTTATCTGCATTCCTGAAAGGGAACAGAACAAGCTTTCTTGTTAGGCTTACAAAACATCGGCAAATCCATTTTAATATCCCTAAATTTTAACCAAAGATTTTTTATTTTTATTTTTATAGTGTGGTGATGTTAAATGGGCAGTTTGTTTGTGTTTATTCTGCTTTGTGGGATTAATAATACTAACTTGTATCAAACATGGACTGAATATCACACCTGCTCAGAAGTAAAATCCAATCAAATTTCATTGCAAACCTTCTGTCCTCTGGATTGTGTTTCATGCATATTCCAAATGATCATATGTCACTTAGAGAATTCTTTTGTTTATAAAATTTGCATCAGGCGACTTTTTGTTTATGAACTTTGGACAAAATGCTTTGTTCTAACATATTTATTCTTTTTGGTTGTCATAGATTTGACAAAGATAATAGGAGGGGAGCATCAAATGGATATTTTCTTTGGTTGGTAGTTGGCTATGGCATCGGTAAGTTCTTTTGTTCCATGTTTATATCGAAGACTTGTTTACTTGTATACATTTAAGACCAAGTTTTTCTAGGTTTTATTTAAGCATTGTTTGATTAGTGTTTAGGATTTAGGGTTTAATCCTCATTGCTTGAAAACTGAAGCAGAACGAAATAACTGGCATATGCTTCCTCAATCATAAGGAATCTAAAATAAGTTAAGAATGTTGAAGATACAAATTTAGTTATATCATATCACAATCTCATTTCACCCTTTCGTTTGATTGATTGGCATTTACAATCGCTGCTAAATCCCTTCCCGAGTCACCAAAAAGAATCCCGTGAAAAAAAAAACTTGATTTCTTTTGTCTCAAACAAAACTTTACAATTGCTGATGTTTTATTTTAAAGGCTTAAATTATTATTTCAATAGAATTCATGATGTCTTAAAGTCCAATTCTCTGATGCTACTAGTAGTTTAAGGCATCACAGGTGTTCCATGTGGATTTGTCAGTTATTTAAACTTGCGATCTGGATTCAATGCTATAATTCATT
Source organism: Glycine tomentella (assembly GCA_007407185.1). Lineage (NCBI taxonomy): Eukaryota > Viridiplantae > Streptophyta > Magnoliopsida > Fabales > Fabaceae > Glycine > Glycine tomentella. The sequence goes on from PYAF01001756.1 coordinate 1,943,672, forward strand.
CTTCTATGTCGTGACAGAGGATCTTTTTTTTTAGGCCTCGTTTTGACCTATTTGGGACTATATATGATGAACGGAAATGGACAACCTGCACTTCTCTACCTTGTTCCATGTACACTAGGTAACTAGTTTTTTTTTGCTGAAATTAGATGCGTAATGGTTCTCGTCGTTTAAGTTAAATCTATCTCATGCCCAATTAATCAACAGGTGTCACAGTCATACTGGGATGTATAAGAGGTGAGTTGGAGAGCCTTTGGAATTATGGCACAGACTCGTCGTTGTCCACAGAGCCCTCTGGCTCTGAAGTTTAAATGATCACGTTATTCATCTTTTGAGGATTGAAGAAATTGAACTGCAACTTTGGGAAATGTTCTCGGCTCAGTGGTTAGGAAAGACACCAGGTGTACAGGCTCCGTAACGATCTTCTGTATTAATGATTGAGTGCTCTTTATGGCTGCGTCATATTATACTACATTTCTTTTGTAAAAAGGATGAAAAGCAGATGGAAAAGTATGTATTCAAAATTCACCATACTGAACTTCTTTCACTGCCGTAGTGAAAATTGAATCGAAGCTAATCATCATTTTTCATTTCTGTTTAGTTGTCGGTCAATAGTCGCTTTACTATTTATTTACTTTTATTTATACGGAATTAAAAGTAAAGATTGAATGAGGGAATTAGATAGGAGTTGTGATGAATTAATATTCTCACTAAGTTGCTTGGTTAGTTCATTATTAGTTATGTTCGATTCGATTCTTTGAGTAAAAAGGAACTTCCAAAGAATTCACCTGATAATTTACTAGAGAAATAATATTCAAAAACTTGTTAAAACTAGAAAATCTCACAATTTAGAACAAGACAAGTTATCCGTTTTCTTAGATAGCAGCTTAACAAGCTCAGCCATAACGTGCTTATTGTTCTTAAATCCTGGTTCCCCAATGATTTGAAGACACACATGTCTTGCACTGAGCGGGTTAAATTTCCAATTTACTTGATTCTCCCCCGTCTGAGTCTGACTGGCAGAAAAGTTTCGATGGACTGATTAAAATATGGGTTTTGTTCCTATCAATAAAAAAGAAGAAAATGAAACCTGACTACGTGTCGAGCAGCTCTCCAAATCCACCCCATGATTCTGCCAACATCTTCACATGTCTTTGTTTGTAGTGAATACATTAAAAATTTCAACTCCGTTATTGTTGTTGGTCCTACCACTACACACTCACGGATACCTTCTATTCTACGCTCACTATAAAATATTGTTGCCCTTCCACTTCCCACTACCAATCATCATACAATTACAAATGCTTTAATTTTGTAGAACCTTCACTCTTCTGATGGATCAATTTCCTATTCTTCTTTTTTTTTGTCACATCTCTCCTCAGTTGCCCATTTCTGCTCATTGCTCAATCTCCAAGTCCAATTATCTCCCGCATCAGTGTGGTAGGAGCTGTTTATTGTGATACCTGCTCCACCAGCACTTTCTCTAAACAGAGCTACTTCTTGCAAGGTAAGGCAAGGCAAGGCAATAAATTAAGCAAAGCAGTTTAAGAGTTTCAATTTTGCAATCCACTGTTTCATTGGTTTGTTTGTTCCAATTAATTAATCAGGTGTTGAGGTTCACATACAGTGCAGATTTAGAGCAACCTCACCAGAAACTAGCGAGCAGATAAGCTTCTCAGTGAATAGAACCACAGACCAATATGGAGTGTACAAGTTGGACATACCATCAGTGGATGGAGTTAACTGCATTGGTGGTTCGGCAATTGTGTCACTCTGCCAAGCAGCTTTGATAAGTAGCTCCACTTCCATTTGCAATGTCCCCTTTCTCAAGAGCACAACACGTGAGGTATCAGTCAAATCAAAACAAGAAAACCTGTGTGTATACACCTTGAGTGGTCTCAGTTAAAAGCCACCTCAAAAGAACACTACCTTGTGTGGACATGATCAGCAATTGCAATTACCAAATTCTCTCAACTCCTCAAAATGCTACTTCCCTTGGCCTCAGCTACCTTTGCCATCAATACCAATACCATCTCAGCCTTTCCCTTTCCCACAATATCCTCCAACCCCATCAACACCCCCCCCCCCCCCCCCCCCCCCCCCCCCCCCCCCCCCCCCCCCCCCCCCCCCCCCCCAATTCAATTTGCAAGACCCTACAACATGGGTACCTCGTATCCCTTCCCTTTCTCATCCACTACCTGCTTTTAGTTTAGGGGACCCCTCCACTTGGATCCCTCATATTCCTCCCTCACCTCCTAATATACCACAACCACAACACCGAAGTCCCTAGAATTTGCTACTCTTGTATGGAAGCATGTGATTGAGCGGTGAAGAACATAGTACAGAAAGTAGAAACTACTCCGTATAGTGCAATTCAGTAAATTCAACTTTATTGTTTGGTTGCTCACGTCACGTTTATGCTTTGCTCCTGAGTCAAAACTCAAAAGGAAAGCAGCTCACAGCGAGAATAATATGTCGAGTGATCACAAAAAGGGATCATAGGATTTTACTTCAACCAAGATATGTTGGTTGGTAGTACAGTAACTTGATGTCCAACTTTGTTTAATTTATTTAAAGCATAATATCATGGTTAATTGAATGTGTTTGTAATTTTCTAGGTACCTAATTGATTGTACATCGAAATGTTTAAATATGTTAGTAATTTTACATCACACGCATAAGCCACTGATTTAATGTTATACAGATGCCAGACTTAGTATAGAGCAAACAATGGCATGACACATGAGAGAGAGAGAGAGAGAACATTTTGTCACATGATGATGCTATCAAAACCGGGCACTGAAAGAATAGTAATCACACATATTTGTTGGATTCCAGTTTTTTCAATACTTAATTTTATTCCCACTTCCTCCCTAGGGGTGTGAAAAACAACTTGTTATGTATCCATTAATAGTCTCATCCCCAGCATTATTTGAAGTACTAAAAGTTTTTAAAAAGACAAAAATGACTGCTAAGCTAGAGGACCGAGTATGACATAAAGCATTATGAAATAATCGTAAATTCTTTGCTCTAGGCTTGAAATGATACTGTGAAGCAGGGCTGGCCTGAACGTAGCCCGGAGCCGGAGGGGCGATGACCTGATACTAGAATTAATGGGTACAATTTTTTTTTTTTAAAAAAATCCATATAGTTTTTCAGTGTATATATAGGACTGATCCTGCTGTGAAGTCCATAGAAAGAAACTTGTGTTTAAGTTGTACCTAAGTAATCTTTGGAATGATCTTATGAAAGGTCTTCCTTATTGAAGCTCTGCTGCTTTATGTGAAGAACATTTTAAAGATAAACTGAGAAGGATATAATGCACTATTAGATATGAGCCATACCACTATATATAACTACCTGAAGAAGACCGTCTCCTTCAGACCAGACAAAAACATAGAACAAATTGTTAGAAATACCATGAAATCAATAATTTTGGAATAATGGATGGCTCAGTTAGTATCAATAAAGAGAAATAAATGACCAATTTAAAATAACCTGGGTAGTGATCATGATTAGCTATCAAGTTACTTGAAATCAATCCAAAAAAATACTTCAGGTTAGAGGGTGAAGAGATAAGGAGAGAGGGGATCCCTTTTCGAAACCCTTTTTAATTATTAGACAAATTTATCACATGGACATTCATTTAGAATGATAGAAAAAAATACAAAAGATATGTCAAAACAAGATCGACTAGATGAGGAACCTTTATAAAATAGCACACCTAAAAAAATTCACCTCACTCTATTGTATGCTTTAGCCAAATTAAGTTTAAGAGCCATATATGCCTATATAGTTACCTTTTCTCTTTTTTTTTTTTTTCCTTACAAAATGAAATGTGTCATAAGCTATGTGAGCATTGTTAGACTGACTTCACGACAACTGTACTATTCGGTTGTACAAATAATAAACTGATAAGGACATATATCATTTCCACTAAAGTTGTTGTAATGTCTGATTTAACAAGTTACTATTTGAACCAACAGGGTAATGAGATGACAAGTAGTTGAAGATGATAAAATGATAAAATGTTAATTAACGACTAATACTGCATGTTTATGTTAGGGAAAAACCCTCGCACACAACAATGAGGATAAAAGGATAGGACGCACACAAAACATCATGAATAGAAATAGTGAAAGAACACAAATTTAATGTAGTTGGACACTGCTTATTCACATCCACATGAACATCTCAATAAATATTCATTATCTCAAATAAAATTACAAGTTTTCTCATCAAATTTGAAAAATCCTCTCATTACAAGTTTTCTAAACAACACAAACTTTTTTCATTACATGTCCTCCTTCTAACTTCGGATGGTTCCTTCTCTTTTCACAAGATCCCCTTTTATGACTTTGAATCTTAATCTTAACAGAGCAAAAATAATCCCCTATCATATAGACTATCAGAATTAACCTCCTTAGACTTTCAAGGATTAACCCCCAAGTTCAAAAATTCACAAGAAACTAATGTATCGAGAAGTCATATCCCTAATTAAAGTCATCTTAATACAAGGCAATTGGGGTTTTAAAAGCTTGGAGACAAGCAAAGTGGAATCCGTTTCTAGCCAAAGATGACTCCAACCTCTATCAAAGGTTGTTTCAATAGCAATAGTAGTCGCCATAACTTCTGCAAAAAAAAAAAAAAAAAAGAAGCGGATTGAACCCCTAAATTAAGAGAAAAACCGCCCAAGAAAGAAGCATTGTTGTTCATGAACATACCCCCACTGCTAGCCATGCCGGGACTGCCCCGGGCAGCCCGGTTAATGTTGCATTTAATCCAAGGATGAGAGGGAAGCTTCCAAAGGACTTGCCTGATAGAGGTATTTAAGAAAAGGAAAGATCTCTCAAATCACATGAATAAAATTTTTATTGAATAAAAGAGTTCAATTACAGAGGACTCCCATGAAATTCATCTACCCTTAACCTAAGGAAATATAGCAAAACATGAAGTAAAATAGAGCAAAAGAGAAAAAGATGATAATTGATGATAGTTGCTGTATTAAATCTTAAAGGATCCTCTCCTAAGGTTTGAATCTTCAATGAATGAGGTGGGAAGCCAGGGGTTTTCTAGAACGGATGTTTTTCAAATATGATGAATTGCATTTTAAGTATTGCCTAAGCATTTTAGAGACGCTCCTGAAAGAGGTGCATGCCTTTAGGGGTACTAGTGTTGACTGTTGATTCTAGCATTTCTCCTCTTTAAGAGCTAATTCACATGGCTACAACATTGCAATGAGTGTCAATGCAAAAACAAAATTTATACCAATTCTTTTATATTTTCTCAATGTTTCAATGACTATTTTGCCTTTTCAGTTTTCTCTTCTTTTTTTCTTAATTAATCAAGCATTATCCTCAATCAACCTTCCAAGTACAAAGGCACTTTGGTAAAAGATATTTTAAGTTTAACTTCACTTTATTGGCCATGGTTTTGGTGACAACATTCACAATCACATTAATTCCACAAAGATACAAAAACCTACGTTATAATGTCGAGGCTTTTTAATCTTTGAAATCATGTAAACGAGAGTATGAATTAATTAATGGAAGATGGATTCTATTGATCCAGTTTAGGCAGCTTTCAGTCTCTATAAACTGGATGGAATATCTCTTTCTTACACAAGATACGAAGTCATCAATGGCATGAAGGAGTTAAATCAGGAACAGAAAGACGGATTCTTACCATTGTTCAAAATATCTAGAATCAGTGTCATCATATTATGCCCAGTTGAGTTCAAGTGTTTTTTTAATAGAATAAAGTCGGAAGCTCATCAAGGAATGGGCATAAAGTGGGCCTCAACCTTTAAAATCCCTGAAGACTTGGTAATAAATAAAATATTTATGAATAAAATTAACACAACTTAATATTTTTAATTTAAAAAGAGTCTGGTCAATCCTATAAATAAAAAGATAGTGAAATGAAAAGAGGGTCAAAATGAAATTGTTGGAGCCAATGTATAGGTGGGTGGGTGGGTGCGTGTGCAGAGAGCCAAATATAACTAGTAGGCTCTAATGTCAAACGTGCCTCGAGGGATAAATTAATGGACAGGTGCATGATTGCACGTTTTATAATCTCAACTTGTCTTTCTGACGCCAACATTACGTCCCTCTATTATTTAAAAGCCACATAGTGACAAAACTAATTACAAGATTTATGATCTAATTAAACACTACAGAGAAAGTCATTAGGTAGTTTATAAGTTATAACACTATGTTTATTTCAAATCAATTTAAATCTTATAATTCATATATAATTAATGATTTAAAATCATTTGTTTTATGTGTTATAAACTTTACTTGAATTTTAAAATTTCCATGTCATAAGCGAAATACTTATTAATTCAAATTTACTTTAAACACAGAGTAAACTATTCTAATTACATATTCATTCTTCCTAACATTACATGTCACTTCTCACTTGTCAACATCAGATATTGTCTATTATGGTGTACAAATTAAGTCCATATATTATGACCTTAATAACTCTAATTGTATTCTATCATAATCGTAATTAAACTCTGGAAAAGTCACACGTATATTGTATTTTTGTAATTTTGTGATACAATCTTGTCACCGGTGTGTGCCTGATGCATCCTACCAAATTAAAAATAATACATTCACGTCATTCTTTAAGTGCTACATATTTTATACGTCAAAGCTTGACAAAAATACAATATTATTATTAGCTTCAAAAACAGCTTATCTCCACTCGTTTTATGTCACTAACCTCTAAATTGTGTTCACCAGCATGATTTTAACTAAAACAGATTAATTTAACGATTCTAAGTGTGCTTATATATTTATTTTCCTTCATAACATATTTAACTTTTGTTTAAATTTTAAATCAATCAATTTCGTCAACCAATAATTTTTTTTACCGAAATTAACAAATACACAAATCTCGCTTGAAATTCAAATGCAAATTAATCAAGATGGCCAATATGAATATAAACTAGTTTTATCTCTTAAAAAAATTAACCAAAATTACATTTTTTTCCAAACTATAAATTTCGATAACAAAATCAAAAGGCATAACTTGTGTTTCTTATTGGAATTCAAACAAGCCGAAGTAAACACATAATTAGTTAATTGTATCCAGTATTAAACCCTCACCCTCATCTATAGCCCGTGACATCACAACAGGCATCCAAATTTAAAAATGATCAGGCCGAATGTTTGTTGGAGCTCATAAGGGGTGTAAAGGTACGTAGCAGTAATTACCAACAAACACAAGCAAAATAAAATTGTTTTCTTTCATTTTAATTTGCTCTACATATTTGTTATGATAAACTCCCACAGTTATGTCATATATATGTTTGACAAAACTATTATCACTTCTTTGTACACTATAGCACCCATTTTCTAGTGGTTTCTAGGTCTGATCCAGCAGAAAATATGTGTTGGAGTGTTAAAACATTAATGGTATCTTTATTTAAGATGAATGAATTTAACCTGGGTGAGAGATCTATTTGAAGGAATTGAAGGAGAACAAAGTACCTTGGAGGAAGAAATTGAAATCCTATTGGATCAAACAAAGACTAAAAATGAATAGTTAAATTTCTCGTATTTGACCAATGTAACTGAAAAAAGAAAGGTTTAATTGTGATCTCTTTGTTGTTATAACATACCATAATGCCTATAGCGAATTGATAACACTGCTTTGGAGCCTTCGATCAAAACACACATTATCTATAAGAAAGAAACAACAAATTTATGATTTGAAAAAAAAAAGGAGGTTAATCAAAGTTTGAAAGATGAAGTCGTAATTAGAAAGAAAAAATGTTACCACATGAAGGAGAAATTAAAAAGAGGTTTTGAAATATGTAGAAGATTTGAACAGAGAGGAAAATTGAACTAAAAACAAAAGAACTTTAAGAAAAATGATCATGAAATTGAATGGATGTATAAAGAGAAAACAAAGAGGGAAGGAATATTTATGAGAGGAAGATCAATGTCGTTGAAACATCTTCACTGTTCTCTTACAAAAACTTTCCTTGATGAGTCTTTGATTCACTGAAACAAATGACAAGAGAGTAAAAATTGAAGCAAGAATGAAAATATAAGCGTCTTATTAAAATTAGTAAACGTATATTCGATGTTTTAGATAATTTGTATTAAGAATTGATCTAGCAGAAAAGACTTTCTAAATAACTAACTAATTTAGAAAGTGTTATAAAAAATTTCACAAGTTGCCAAAAAACATCAACATTACTGACTGGTCTTACTAAAAATTGATCTAGTAAATATTTTGTTGGTCCGTTCTTAAAACAACCAATATATAAAGTCTTGATATAGAAATACGAATATAAAAAATTGTAAAGGACATTCACATTCTAGATCAGTTGTTAAAGAAATTATTTAGAAAATACTTTTTATATCAATTTTAGTAAAAATAAATAAAAATTACATTGATTCTATAACTACTGATATACATGGTCTCCTTAATATTAGAAAATTGTTGTTACCTCAAATATTATATTTCTTTTTCAAGAAGGAATGTAAATTTCTAATGTAAAAAAAAAAGTGTATATATATATATATATGCACTAGTGTCATTTATTAACGTCTAAATTTAGAATAATAGTTACCTTTTTTTCAAAAAAAAATAAATTAATAATAATTTATTATATTTTCAAAAAAGAGTTTTTTTTTCTGAATCAGAAATCATGATTGTTTTTAAATTTAATAAATCAGAAATTAATTTCACTTATAATATATAAAAGATATTGACCTAAAACATCTTTGCATACCTAAAAAAATTAAATACAAATTTTCTGACTAAATTTTAAAAAAGAGTTAATTACACACTGGTAACCCTAAAAAAGAAAGAATTACACATACGTAAATAGTGAAACCCAATAGCAGCCAGCACGGCACTAATATTGTAGTCATTGTCATGAGAAACAACAGGCAATAGCAGAACAAGTTGGATATATGATACAGTAATTTTATTTGAATTCCAGAAAGGAAAGAAAGAAAAATTTCAACAGATAGATGATTGGTACATTAATATTATTGATGGCGGCATGGATCAGAAGTGGTTTATTTGAAGCATAGGGGAAGTGCGAAGAAGTTGATAAGCAGAGGGAGAACGCTTAACACAGGCACAGCTGCCATGAGTTTCATCAGAATCCATTTCCATCAAGACCTTGTAGAAGACATCAACGTGGCAGGGAAGGGCCAAAGGGCCTTGGCTGTTGTAACCATACTCAGATTCAGCTTCTTCGAGCAACATCTTGAACAAGGGGTGGTTTGCGTACTCGGTTTTGATGACAAACCTTTGCATTTGGGGTCCAACATACACCGAGAAGCAACCTTCGGGGGCCACAATAGTACTGTTTTTGTTCGTATTCTTGTTTGCCGCCCAGTTACGGCTTGGCCATGATTTGCTTCTCATAGTATTAGTAATAGTATTAGTATTAGTATTGAGGGAAGAACTTACCTCCTTGCGGCCTCGTCCTATGGACTTGCATCGCTCCCATGTTTTAGTTATCAGCCCTCCACCTTTCTTATTCCCTTTTCCCTTCTTAGTACTCTTCATCTCATCAACATCATCCATTTGATTATTTATTTCAAACAAACTATATATACTGATATAGCTTAGATAATTTGGAAGGAAAATGAAAATTAATTAAGGAGGGCGTGTTTGAGAAAGATCGATGGATTTCAACCCCTGTCGTAAACCAAATAAAACATGGCTTTACTCCTTGGCCTCATTGTGTTACTCATTATTATTTCTACGTTCGTCTGTGCGAGCTGTGATCTGAGCAACAAAGTTAAAGAGTGACAAGACTAAAAATCAACAAGAAAGAGGATATTCTAAAAGGGAGGGTTGGTTCATGGTAAGATCATTCCAAGAGGCTATATAATATAAAACTACGGGAAGAAGAGATGATCGAGAGGTTAATTAGGGTTGATCACTTCACAGGTTGTTTTCTGCGCCAGGCGTCTTAAACCTGGTAAAGACTTGGCAAATGGCATGGCCAACCCCGCCACCTGTTGCCCATTATATAAACCCTCTCGGGCTAATGCTACATACATTAATTATTTCTAGTGGACCATCCACCATTTGTCAACGCTACAATTTCTTTCCTTCAATTATTATATTCAATGCCTACACTGACATCTAGGGTCCAGTTTCTATGTACGAGATAATTTTATTATGACTGCTCATTTTTTCTGAGTACGAGATAATTTTATTATGACTGCTCATTTTTCTGATTCCTTCAATTTCCTTTCCTTTCATTTAAAACATACATCTATTTTCTCTCTTCTTTCCTAGCTAACACACTCTTCCAATAACGTGTAAGGACATGTAACACACGTCAACCAAACAGACAACTAGTTCTTATCTATATTTCTCTATTCTTATATATCTTTTTTTCAGTCCCCCAGTTGAAACTTTCCTTAAATTCTATACTTATAATTCCAATTACAACAACTTCGTAATATTCTTATTTATATATTGTAACGTAAGGGGCCAACCGAGTACTCGGTCATGGCCAACCAACTACTCATGATGCACACACACGTTCGTACTGGATGATACTCAGCAGTTATCAGCTCGGTAACTACGGTCAGTATAAAGAAAGGAGGAAAAAGGTACGTATTATTTAACATTATTATCAAACTCTTATGTATTAACTGGTTAATTCTTATGATTTTGTTTATCTTTTCTGAATTAATTCATGTGTAAATTCTACTAAACTCTTGAATTTATTATTGAGTCAGCAAGTTAAAAAAATAGACAATTTTTATGCCTTTAGAGTTCAACATACCTCTATTTAGTGCATTATTCCTAAATAGAAAAACTTACATTTGATAATACCAAATCCTTTTTCTCCAACAACATCAAATCCTTGATGGAAATGTTTTATCACTACTATCACCTCTACAAGTTATTATTATCTAATAGTGATGTATTAGTAGACTTGATTATTTAAGTATTGTGGAATTTATGATTTACAATTTTACTTTATTATGTTGTTGAAATGTTTAATTTATATGTATTTTGTTATTATTTTTATATAAAAGTAGACTCTTACGAGTCTATAAGTTGAGTCTATAGAGTTCTTATGAATTTTTGTAAACTCTCGAGTTTGATAACCTTACTATTTACTATAGAGAATACTCACCTAAATACCTATTGACTTAAGCATTAGTCGAGGTAGGACTTGGTAAAAACATTTGGTGTTAAAAGGAGGACCTAGGTCGCTTTTGTCTCTTGGCCTTGATTGAGGGACTGTTTCTGATAACCACAAAGTTCTACATCGTTTAGGAATCAAGGCCAAGAATCATTTATAAATATCTTATTCTCTCAAACTATTGAGACACCTTTTATTAAGGACAAAATCGTCTTGGTCCAGCGAGAACCTAAACATATAATTTGGATACGAGAATCTTAACAATGTTCTTATCCCTGAACTTAACCACCTACTGACATTTTGGTCCTTGAATTTAACTATGTATTGTCATTTTGATTTCTGAAAGCACTTTCTAATTTTCAATTAAGTTTTATGTTATATGTAAATTAATAGCATAAATGTTATAATATTTTCTTACTTTTATTCTTCATCACCCATATTTTTCACCTTCCTCTTACCAATTTTGCCAATTAAATTATACTATAGATATGATATTAGTTTATGAGTGATTACATAGAAGTAGTTAGCAGCTAACTTTAGTACGTTGCTAAAAAGATTCTATAAAGTTCCAAACCAGATTTTCTACCCAAATGAAGTTATTATCTTACTCCTTCTAGTCTCAACTATAAGAAAAAAAAAACATTTTTTCTCTATCTCAAATATAAGAAATTTTAACTAATTTTACCTTATTTAATGTTATATCCTATCTTTAAAATATCTTTCATTTAATTGAAGTATTAGTTTCAATGACTTCTCTTTATTCCCAATATCAAGTTCCAATGAAGGATAACTTGGAAAAAACTTTTTTTTTATTGAAATTGATGTAATTAAATGTGGTTAACTAACATTCTTAGTTAGTGTGAATTAGTTTTTTTTCCTTATATTTGAGACCGAAGGAAGTATATGTTATTAATTTGTGTATAATGTTAAATTAATTAATTAATCTTTTTTTATGGAATTACACTAATAACAAAAGACACTAAAAAAACATGAGAATCACAAAAGGAAGATAAATAAAAGTGTTAGAATCATTTCCTCAGTCTATGCAGTTTTCACATTGGTTTTCAAGGGTTGGATATTAAAGGACATGACCCCTTGGTGGCATGTGAAACATGTACCATTTTTAATTTTGTTGATCATGTTTGGAATGTAAAGAGTGGAAAATTTTAAGGATGGAGGAAGAGTAAGTAGTAGGGGTGGCATAGGATCAATGGACACAAATCAATAATCAAAGTGAAAGAATCAAGCATATAAGAAAATGTAAACAACAAATTTTGTTTTCATTAACTACTACCGCAAATTATATATAGACATCAAAGAATTTTAAATGTAATGGTAACTTAAGAGTGTTGAGAGGTTATTTGAAAAAACTTATTTGTATAAAATGTAAATTCTTAAAGAAACTAGACAACGTTTATTAAGAAAAAAGAAGCTTTTTAAAGATATTTTTGTGTTATTTTCTATTGAAGTTGATGTTCTTGTTGAATAAATGACGAACTTTGCATGCAAATGGTGGATGTAAAAGTCAAGATGAACTACAAAGCATGAAAGATGAATGCAAAAAATATGAGGGATATAGAATGGAAGTAAAGAGATATGATAATGTCTATGCTAATAATTTTTGTGCTGCGTGAAACTTGATTAAAAATTTAAAAGTACATTCAAGGAAGAAATTGGCAGTACTCAATCAAATTCAGAAACAAAAATATCAACAAGTGATTAAGTTCAAAGACTAAAATAACAACAAATTATTTAGTTTAAAGAGTAAATTAAAAAAAATAACAATTTTCAAAACTGACAAACTAGTCCATTAATAATATACTGATAAATTAATCTCATCGAATAAGCAAAACACATGACATTCTTTTCGATGACAATTGGGGCCAGAGGTGCTATGTAGGTATGGACATTTGAGTTAATTGATAGAATGAATTTTTTGGACTTTTTGCACATTTCAAAACTAAAATGTAATTTTTTATCTTTCAAGAACTAATTAGTTATTACTTTGCACTTTCAACGACCAAGATAAGTATTTACCTTGACTAAAGAATGACCAACTTTAGATTTCCAATAACTAACGAGAAAAAGAAAAACTATGCACTGATAGTGTAAATAGTTTTATACAGTCATTCAATCATAATTCATCATATATGATAAGTTTATTGACTTTTTAAAATAATTCAAATATTTATTTTGTGATTGAATAATAATATAAAATGATAACCAAATTATAATACAAAGATATACATTCAATGACAAAAGTAATCAACTTGCAACTTTCAAGAACTAAATTATGAATTAAGTCTTTCAAGAACTAAATTATGAATTAAGCCTCTCTGTAATATGGTTAAGAAAAAGATTACTTTTTTTTTATTCGTATGTTGAAGATAAAAATTGTTATAATGAAAGTGAGGAAAGTGAGAAAATATGGAGATGGAGGGTGGTATTGTGATTAGGATGATTCGCTGATGAGTTGTTTTTGGTATTGGGTTTCATTATTAGTGGAGTTTGGTGGAGAAGAATCTAATATGTTTGTCTTTCTGTCCACTCCACGCCACCATGGCTAATTGGCTATCATTTCCCTTTGTGTTTCTTTCTAAAAATAGAGAATAGAATAGAAGCACTAATAATAAATAGTAACTCTAATCAACTAACACGTTGCTCTGCTCTGTCTTTACAGTGAATTTCATTGTAAAGCTGTTTTATCTCTGATTGGGAATAGGATAAATGGGTTGCTTTTCATGTTTCGACTCGAGTTCGAGTTCGAAGGAGGATCACAATCTCCGTCCTCAGCACCATCCCAATCAGCCTCTCCCTTCTCAGATTTCAAGATTGCCCTCTGCTAAGTATACTATTTATTCATTATCAATAGCCAAATGAATTGATTGATTCCATTAATTAGTAATTGTTTTGTTTGGATCCACAACACAACACAAGTCAAATGAAAATGAATTGCAGGAGCAGACAAGTTACGGTCGAGAAGTAAGTAACGGAGGTTCCAAAAGGGAACTGCCTCCTCCCGGCGTCCAAATTGCTGCTCAAACATTTACTTTCCGTGAACTTGCCGCTGCAACTAAAAACTTCAGGCCAGAGTCCTCTGTAGGGGAAGGTGGTTTCGGAAGGGTCTACAAAGGCAGGCTTGAACCCACTGCTCAGGTAAAAAAAAAAAAAAAAAACGATACAGTTTTTATGATTATTTCATGTTTGCAGGGATTGAAATGCTTAACCTTTCACACCACTAAACTAAAGTGCTGTCAACTCTCTTTTTCAATCAAAGTGAGTCCTAACATTTGATCATTTAGTTGTACAGATTGTTGCTGTCAAACAGTTAACAAAAATGGTCCTCAAGGTAATCGGGATTTGGAACACTAGAATGAAAATAGCTGTTGGTGCTGCAAAAGGATTAGAATACCTTCATGATAAGGCAAATCCTCCTGTCATCTATAGAGACTTCAAGTCATCTAACATACTACTTGATGAAGGATACCACCCAAAACTTTCTGACTTTGGTCTTGCGAAGCTTGGTCCTGTTGGTGACAAATCACATGTTTGTACCCTTGTCATGGGAACTTATGGTTACTGTGCTCCTGAGTATGCTATGATTGGACAGCTGACTGTGAAGTCTGATGTACATAGTTTTGGAGTGGTCTTCTTAGAGCTAATTACTGGCCGTAAAGCAATTGACAGCACCCAGCCCCAGGGAGAACAGAATCTTGTCAGATGGGTTTTCCTCTATTCTTTCTCTTGTCATTTTAATTTGTTAGTTTGGCATGCATAAACTGTTGTAGATAAAAATGGAGAGTTAACTTCAGTTTTATATGTATGTTTGTGCAGGAACGTTCACTTTTTAACGACTGCAGGGGTGATTTCCCATGCGTGGTCTTTACCAGGCTCTTGCCGTGGCATCAATGTGCATTCAAGAATCAGCTTCATCGCGTCTCTGATTGGAGACGTGGTGACAGCCCTCTCTTATCTGGCCAACCAGGCATATGACCCCAATGGCTATAGGGGATTAGGGGGTCTAGTGATGATAAAGGTGGAAGAATATTGAAAGAAAGATGATTTTAAACAGAGATCAAGATAGAGAACGAGCTGTGGCGGAAGCCAAGATGTGGGGAGAGAACTTGAGGCAAAAAGAAAACAAAGTTTGCAGCAGGGCAGTCTTGATGGTTCTAATGCTTAGTTTCCCAGTTCCGTATATTACATCTTGGGTTGCTTAGTTTTCTGCCTTTAGGCTATGGAAGCTGGAAGAAAATATTGGGAGCTGATCTAGAGCAACAACTCAAACAGCCATTTAGGCCATATACTAGGTTCTAATTTCTTTAGAATCTGCCTAGTAGCCATTCTTGCAATGGCTGCAACATGAATGAAGCTCATAACAAAATCTTTTCTAACATAACCTTTTAGGCACTTTGTTTTCCCTTGTTTCTTTACTGTTCTTTCTGCCTCCTAAACTCGAGCACAATGGAGACTGTACATTATGTCAGAATCGCTGCAGTAAACATGCACAGACAAAATTCTTCTCCCATGTGTTTATGGTAATCTCAGTATCAGCTATAAGTTTCACAAACTTATTTGTAATAATCGTAATTAACATAGCCTACTTCGGCTTATAGTGGATAATTATAATGTCTTTCATTCTTAAGTGAAAGAGTCTGTACAATTGCCGTTTCATGATCATATGTGAACATAATAGGACAAATTTCGATCATATGTGAACAAAGGTAAATTAGGCATCCTACTAATTGCCTATATTGATCAAATGAGATAGTTTTGACCCCTCAGTAAGACTAAAATGGTTTTGCTCCATAAAGTCGAATTTCCTGTATGGATGTCCAAGCCACCTCAACACCTTGGAAAATTTTGAGTTTGCCTAAGTTTTTCATGTGAAAATAAGGGTGCAAGTAATCCTTGAAGCGGTTAATAGTTGCTTATCATTCTTAGAAATGATGAAGTTATCTAAATATACTAGAACTACGATGTGCAACTCCTGTTTTTGCAAGAAAAAGGACTAATCCTACAGTGATTGTTTGAACTGATACTAGTTTAGTGCAACAGTCAACTTAAGGAACAAATACCGAGGATCTAGCCTTAGCCCATAAATACTTGTATAATTGGCACTCCATTCCAAGATGGTGAATGTTGAGGTCAGGCGGCAAGTTCAAGTACACCACCTTCTTCCCCTGAAAGAATGCATTATGGACATCCATCTTGTGTACTAGTAATTCCTAGTCTTTTGCATTTGCTAATTCTAACTTGTATGGTCTCCATTTTATACAATTGGGGAAATGTCTTTGTATAATCAATCTCTTCCATTTTATGATTTCCAAGAATAACAAGTTGTACTTTATACCTTTCTATGCTCGTATCATAATTATGCTTAATTTTGTAGATGCACTTAGAGCCAAGTGCTTTCTTGCTTTCTTATCAAAGGGTGTAGGCACTAGCGAATCTATGTTGGAATGAGGGTGGACCAATGCACCCCTTCATTTCAATAAAACTACTAATATCTGTCCAAAAATATTATATTTTGTATCTCTTGATTTTATATTTTGTACCCCTAATTTTATGTATTTAAACTTTTTTATCAGTTCACATGTAAGAATAAGTAAATATACCATCATATTTTAATAAAGTGCACATATTTATCTTAAAATTTTATATTTTGTACCTTTTATCTTTGTGATTAAATCCAATTATCTCATATGATAATAATAATTATTAATTTTTATTTTTTCAATAAATTGTCCCCACTAACCCAGGGTCCTAGATCCGCCACTGGATGTAGGTGTGTCATCGTTTGAGTTTCGTTATTTTCAAGGGTATGTATCTCATTTTTCATGGCTTCCCTCCATTCATTGTATCTCTTGCTGCTTTAGCATAACTAGATGGCTTTTTTTTTTTCTAACAAAAAAGACCAAGAATAAAAGGGCATGCAAGAGAAAAATTGTCACAATTCACATACTGAACATACTATTAATAAAGATGAATGATTGGATGAGCTTATTCTTTTAGTGGTGTTAGTAAAAAAAATACGCAAACAAGTTGAGAAATAAGAATAAAAGTGAATGTAAGAATTGAGTATGAGATTACTACAATAATATATAAAGAAATACAAAAAAAAAGTCTGGCAAAAGAACCTAAATGGTGTTTTTTTACAAAATATTTACCGATAAGGGGCTGTTTCACAAATATTTACAGAAATGGGACTGTGTAACATGCCTGGATTAAGGCATGTTACAACATTTACAGAATTGGGCTTGTTATAACATGCCTGATCCAGGCATGTTATAACAACCCCAATTCTATAAATAAGGCCCCCCCACCATTTCCTCACTTTCCACTATCTCTCTAGAAGTGATCTGCCTTCTCTCTAGAGTTTTCGGTGGATATTCTGTGCAGCGAAGCTTTGCTGAATTTCGAAGTTGTTCAGAGAAAATCTTGTGAACAAGTAAGCGCTCTGCTCTGCCTTTTAGTGATGTTGTTCTTAATTAGTTAATTATATTGTTAATGATGCATGTACTTATTTTTTAGCACAATAGATGTTAGGTTAGTTGATAATTGTTTTAGTTTAGGCTTTAAAGTTTATTTATTAGAAAAATGTTAGGATGATGTTAATTTGTTAGTGACATAAATTTAGGTGGATAGAAAATTCTTTAGATGTTTGGTACTGTACTTTTGGCTAAAATGATTAGAATTTAAAATTTAGGGTTTGTTGGGCATGGTTAGGTAGTGTTTATGGTTTGATTATGTGATATTCGTTTGTGGTTAATGGTTTAGGG
>PYAF01001756.1:1963244-1973376 GCA_007407185.1 Glycine tomentella
GATGCCATATGTTACTTCAGGCGTGGGCGTGGCTGAGATTCCCACCAATTGCTCCATGTATTCCGCAGCCTAGTGACCCACGAGCGCATTTTGGCCACCGGTATGTGTGACTACATGTTCATTTTATTACAACTGAAACAATTAAGGCGTACATTGTTTAATGTTAGTTGTTTTGTTAACAGGTTTAACCGACTACCCCAGCTTAGCTTGCACGACCTGGTGTACTACAGGACAGCCTTCGAATCCCTGGATCGGGAGGACGTATGTGCAGTGATAGTTTAGTAATTGCATGTTAGCATTTGTGGTTTATGTCATAACATAAAAGAACCTAATTTTTTTTTATGCAGGTCGTATGGGAACCATATGCAGATTACCATTTCGTTGGTGCATCTGACCATGGAAGTGCTTGCCAAGGCAAAACTTGAATGAGACAACTAATTACTCAATATTACGTCTATAACCGAATACGTTAACCGTAATCACACTATCAGGATACACTTATTTAACCTAACAAAATAACATCATTTAATGGACATTAAAAAGCATATTAATAAACAATATAAAACTAATTAAATGAAAAAACATTCTAAATCACATCGTTAGCTAATTTACTTTGTTCTGGTTGACTCGAACCACCCTCCGCATGATGACAAGTTTCAGATGGCCCAACATTAACATCTTCATGATGTACACCAACATCCTCATCCTCATCCGACGCACTAGCATCCTCCTCAAGAAGCCGATCTTCCATTGCGATATTTTCATCATCGTCATCCTCTTCATCCTCATCCATGACCCAAGTCGGGTCATGTGAATCCTCCTGAGACACGTTTACCTCTCCGCTAACAAATGGTGCCCCTCCAGCAGCATATGATGATGTACGATGTGGAACTGCCTGGATGGGTAAAGCAGCATCCTCAACTCCTGTAATATCCACGTACGACTCCAAAAAATCTTTCCTTCCCTGGTTGCAAAATTCTTCTAGTACCAATTCCACGTCTTCATCATCCATTATTTGAAACCCCATGAACTTCTCGTGTTGCCATAATCTTCCAGTCAGTAAAGTGATTGACTGGTTGATATTCAGACGTAATTTTTACCGTATCTTTTCATGCAATTCAGTCAGGGTTGATGTACGTCGCACTGTGGTTCCTCGTGTTTCCCCTTCAAAAATCACACCCTGTTGGCCTTGATATTTTCTTCCATTCCAATATAAGACAACGCGAACAGAATTACCACCTGAACTCATATTTCTCGTCACTCACAACACCTTCAAAAATCTATGAAAAATGAAAAAAACACCAGAATGATGGCAGTTTAGCAGAGGCAGACAACACTGGAAGCCAATATATGAAGGAACTGGGTGGGGGGGGGGCGCTTATTTATAGATTTGGGTGTGTTGTAACATGTCTGATCCAGGCATATTACATAGCCCCAGTTTTGTAAATATTTCATGTCACACAGCCCCATTTCTGTAAATATTTGTGAAACAGCCCATTATCGATAAATATTTTGAAAAAAAAACACCATTTGAGTTCTTTTGCCAAAAGTTTTATACAAACTGCAAATTCTCATTTTTTTTGCAACTAAATAATGAAGATTGATCTTTCATAAGAAAAGAATGATTAACGACTTTTTGACCAAAAAGCGGGTATGCAGCACACAATTATATATCAAAAGTTGAGTATTGATGTCTTTTGCTATGAATGAAAAGATAAATTTAGTATAATTAAAAAATTCAATGATTATATTGAATTTTTCTGCAAATACAAAACTTAATTACTTAGAAGTATTAAATAATAGTTTAAATGTTTTCTTTTTGAATTCTCTTAATTAATTCTTATTTGCTTACATGCATGATTCAACGCAATATTAACTTGGTCTACATGCGTCCATAGGAACAAAAATAACTGGCTATATAGTTTTTCTCAGTTAAATACAAATGAGGTGGGTTGGTGGTGCCTTTTATTGTATTGGGAAGGTGCTATGCTATTATGGTCTATTCCCCAACTTTTGTAAACTGCAATTTTGATACCTGGTGCCTACGAATAGATGTTATTTGCTTGGCCGCTAAATAAAAGTTAAAAGTTGGTTATAGATTAAAGCTAAAATTTAAAATAACTCTACCTTTTTTATGAGTGGTAGTCAAATCTTCGTTTTAGTAAGTCTTGCTAATTTGCTATGGTATTAATTACTTGATTATATACTAATGTTAATGGACAGGGATAGTCCTTGTACTCTTAACTTCTATATATATAAACTTATTGGCTGATTCAAAAGCACCTACTTTAATCATTGTCCAAAAAAATGTTGTTTAAATAATAAGCTTAGAGACATTGGTTAAATTGTGCGGTTTGGTATCTAGGCCAACTTAGGGGCATCTTGTGTGTATTGATCAGTCATCAGTGAAGACAGGTTATAATTAAAACAACTGGATTTTTCTTTTTCGGTATCTAGTCCTGAATCTTCTTGTTTAATGGACGATTGTTGCATTCAACTATGTTGCATTATTAAACATATAGTTAAATTAAAATGAAACGTAGCATGCATCGTGGCCGGAGTATTTTTATATCTTTAATTTCTTCCTATTCGATGGCAACAGTGACCATAAACACTGTCGACAAAGTATCTGTAGCTGCTATAGAGTGAAGAATTTTACACTATGTCACGGCTTTATGAGATATTATATATAATTAAAAAGAACTCATGCAATGCATTTACTGTATATTAAATAATGTTTTTTTTACTGCATATATTAAATAATGATATTGACTTGAAATATGTCTGTTTCTTATGATTTCTCTTTCATCTCCATTCCCTACATTTTTTTATGATTTCTTTCACTACGTTGAGATTATTATTACTACAAAAAGTGGCCGTGCATCGCACTGGACAATATTGTCACATACAAAAGTTATTTGAAATAATTTGTAGAATAATTAAATTTATAAAATAAGAATAAAATAGTTGTATAATTATATGGAGATTATTAGTAGTACTTATGATCTAATTTTTTTTACTTGATATAAAGATTTAGAAATTATATAGCTGTAATTATAAGAAAATGAAATCTGAATATTAATTTCACAAAAAGTGAAATGTTTCAAATTTATAAAAGAACATAGGCAAAACACAATATGTGTATAGTTATAAACAACATTATTAACTAAAAAATTATTATTAGCAACTTATTTAGATTAAATTAATTGTGAAAAAATTCTTTATAAACAATATTTAAAGAATTTTCATTCACCCATAAAAATTTAAAGAATTTTCAATCTGGGAAGTCGTAATTGAAAAATTACAACATATAATTATTCATTAAATAAAATATGTGCGAGAAAGATAAATTTTAACACGTTTAAATAATGATTTACTTTGATTTATTATCATTGAAAATTAAACAAATATAGAAAATCGTCTTCATGGCTTTGTGGCCTGAAGATATGATCTGAAACTATCAGAGCGCGAGTTTGATGGTGACACTGGATCAATGAATATAGAAAGTTATTTAGGTCCAAATTTAAAATGAATTATCTTTAAAATGGAATTACTGTCAATATTGCAACAAAAAGTTTATTATTATTATTATTATTACTATTATTATTATTATTATTTGGACTAAAAATAAAAATAATAATAACGAGTATTATAAGATCTGACATATAAATTTCTCACAATATTCTTTAATTATAATGATATTTTCAGGCCGGCCTATATAGTTTCAAACTAAAAAAATATTATTATATTTGATTAATTAACTGTTTTTTGTCTACACGTTAAAAATATTGTCACTTCTTTAGCTGGATTAATTAATATATGAGAATAAAATTAAAATTACTTCATTGATTTTTATAAAAGGATAAATAAATTGAAATACTGTTAAAAATTTAATAAATATTTTGAAACATGGATCAATGCAACAAAGTTGTTTCGCAAATTAAAGTTTCCATTTCCCGTTTAGTATTATGGTGACTTTAGTATTATGCAGTACTAGCTAGTTTTGTAATACAGGTATATACCTCTAGATGTATCTTTGACTCTCGTATATCTTATTTTCTTGTTGGTTTTTTATCATTTATTTTTTAAGTATACTTGTTAAAATTAATTATAATGATATTTTATTATAAATGTTAATTTGTCTTAGAATTTAAGTTTTAAATAGAATTGGTCTTTGATATGGTTTCCAATCCTTTATAACCAAGCAAGCAAAGAAATCATATTTCTTGTCTTCTTTATTGTAAACACAAAGCTAAATAATATATTGTAAAATTAAAATTGTATATTAATATCGCATTAAAATAAAATGTCGAGGAAAAGGTGCTTAAGTGTTTTTCTGGTCTATCGAAAAAAAGAAGTGTTTTTTTCTGGAGAAACTATAATCATCATTCATATACAAGAATTAATTGTTAATGTTAAGCAAGTAAACATGCATCAAATAATTAATTGTATGAACCTGTTGGTCAATTATCTCGTTGATTACTATGCTTTGTCAATGCAGAGAATTAAAAAAGCGTTTAGTAATTCTTAATGAAAGAAAAAGTCAAGCATGATTGATGCTCAGTGCGAAATGCATTCAATGGTTAGATTAAAATTCAAAGATAGAATGATTAGTACATTTAGCTAGGTAGCTACAACTTAATGGAAGAGATTAAAAGTAGATAGTGGTGTGGGTCATGGAAATCACAAAATGATAATAACAACATCCATGCATGCATGCAATTAGACTGCGCAATCGTTAGGTTCATCGCTTTTCTCCTTCTCCTCATTGTTTTCGTTGGTCTTCTTTCCTTGCTGCTTTTCCTCCAAACCAGTTTCTATAACAACAGTTTTCAGGGGCGCTAGCGGTGCCTTCTTTTCCATAATTTTATCAACCTTCTTATTTCCATTCCGGTAAATGGCATAAAGCAGCATCTGAAGTAATCCCAGTGCAAAACCAAGAACATTTGGAAGCTGCACGTTCAATATTTACAACACAAGAAAAATAAGAACAAAGATTTTGTCGATGTTTGATTCATTAGATGTACAAGTAATAAATTAGTTGTATTAGAAAAATAATAATACTTACAGCAATGCATATGTCCTTGAGAAAGAGACCATAACCAAACCACATTATGGCACTCAATGTGAGGGTGAATGACAAATTGAAAGGCATAAACTCAACACTCTTTGTCCGAACAACTTGTGCCTGCATGCATAACACAACACGAGAAAATAATAATATTAATTAGTTTGAAAGGGAGTGCAGTACGTAGTGAATAGAGATTTATATATATACCACAATGCTTAGTGGTGCTGCAAAGACGCTAATCGAAAGGGAAACACATATCCATCCAAGGACTTGGACACGAAGGGAACCATGCACAGCAAAATGTGTGACTAAGAGGATCAGAGCAAAGGCGCCCACATTCATTGCGAAAAATAGCTTTAGAGTTAAGTTCTGCATAATGAACAACTAAGCATATATTAGAAATTGGGATGGATAAGCTAAATTTATATATTGATGGTTAAGCTTGTATATATAGATCATACCCTAGCATCCCTTGTCGCATAGGTGATGTACAAGATGATGTAGATGACCTCTATGACACATCCGAATGAGTTAATGGTTAAGAGAAGCATGGCGTCTTTTTTTAGTAAAGCATAGTACAACCAAAGCATGGAACTGAACAATGCCACCAGGTAAGGCAGTGACTGAAAGCCCTCTGTCGATTTCTTCTTGAATATTCGGTAAAATGTTGTTCTGCAATATATATTCATTAACTAAACTCAGAATCCCTTACTTTTCTATTTTGTTTTTCAAATGCCATTAATTAAGTGCAAGTGACAAGGGTTGATGCGCGCAAGTACTTACATTGGAGCCAAGAATACCAAGAACGAAATGACGTTACCTATGCATCATAAAAAGAAAAAATTAATTGTTTTGCTTAAACTAGAACAAGTGTTTAAAGGTTAATGGATGACATATACATGAAAAGTGTAGTGGTATATGATAAAGTTATATGATTAGAAAAGAAAAAGGACTGAGGTGAGCACATCAGTCCTTGTCATAAGGATTTAAATCTCTAAAGTGACTAAGTATAGAGTAATCAAGTCAATGTTGTTGATTTAAATTAAAGTAAAATAAAGCTTCTTGCGCATTGCATGTATGCATGGTTAATGCATGACAAAATAAAAAACATAATTAATATATAAAGAATGAGGTAATTAAGATTAAATCAACTGAATAATAAGAGAAATAGTATTATTTGTACAATAGCATTAGCAGTTTTAATTTATCCTACCTAGCATGCCGAAGGCAAATGCCAAAGTATTGTGGCTGATTGCCATTTTATCTAGTTTCTTCTGACTTTGGGCAATCACAAGTAGCTACACAAGAAGTAGAAACCTTAGCTTTCTTCCGAAAGTTCAATCCCTAAATCTCATGCAGGAACTGACGCTGCTGAGGATCTCTTTACCAAGCTCAATATATATATACATAAGCACAATGGACAAGTAAGCAATTAAAAATATGGCAAAAAGTATCTGCAAATTAAAATATACCAAACGTACGTACGGGAAGGTGGGATCACCGTTTTTTCCACAATATTCAATACCATATGATACGGTATAAACTTGGGAGATTCTTGCTTTCTTCATTGTTTTTTTTATTTTGGAGGGGGAGGTCTCAACTGATCATCACAAGTTGCAAGATTCTTTTAATTACTGAGATGGTGCAAAACTAGGGGTATGGGTACTTTAGGTACCGACTAGAAATTTACCTTTAGGATTAATTATTTTGGTTAACTGTAAACTTTTATATATCAATTTTAATTTCTTTTAAAATTGAGGACACTTTCTATAGTTGGAGAATCATGGCAGAACCGACACATTGGTAGAACTAGGCAAATGCTATGAATTGAGATAATCATCAATGTTTAGAGACACATGATAGAGCAACTGGTAAACATGGGTGATGAGGAGGCATGGGCATCCCAAACACTTCTAAATACCTAGCCAGCTAAGCCATTTCTCAGTGGCATATTCTATTTTGTCTCTGATGATCATCATCATCAAGTTATATATGATAAACTTCCTACGTGTTGTCCATTTCTATTTCTTTGTCTCAGTCCGAGCAAGCTGTTTCCATTCTTAAAAAAAAAAAAAAAATTGTTCCTTAAAACAAAAGAAAGAAATTGTAGAATTTCGTGTGCCTGAGGCTTACAGTTTCCTCACCTTAATTTCAAGCCTTCCACAATTTTCTCATTATTTAGTTTGAGCTAGATGCATGTTTAATGATTGAGTACATATGTTTAACGCATGCTTGTTACAATTCATCCATTCCTCCTAGCTCGATTTAAAATTTGATCAACCTCATGTACTTTACACTTAGTTTCTTCAACTTAAAAAAAATGATGAATGTTAACCAGCACTCGATCTTTCCGCAATAGTTAGGAATAAGAAACTAATGTTACTTTAACTTTATTTTAGTAACATTAATTTAAACTAATGCTAACTTTAATATAATTGCATATAGCAATAACCAGGTAACATTATATGATGCGTCAAAGAATCAAAGTCTAGCAATACATATGCATAAAGTTAAGTCACACACTTGAATTATAATTAGAATATGTATAATTTCTTCTTTATAATTTAAAGATTATATATATATATATATATATATATATATATCATCAGTTTAAACATTCTCATTCTTTCCCACGCTTCATACCCCCATTTCTTCTCTCTTAAGGTAAGGTAAAGGGCCAGGCATGGTGGATTAGTTATGCAATAATGTAGAAAACATCTATTAGCATCCATTAATATATAAAGCATGATTCGCATAGTATAGCTTTTGTTGACTACAAATACAATTAACGAGAGGCGCTTAATTTGTATTTGGCCTGAAAAGAGAGCATGATTCGTATGTAGAGGAGGAATATAGAGATATGATCAACTTGAAAGGAGCAACATGGGCGATATGTTAAAGAAATGGACATATGGGTCCTGTTAATGGAGAAATATAGACGGTTCATATATTTAATGTATTTTTCTCGAAATTTTCAGCTGTCCTTTTCCACCATCAATGGGAGAGAGAGAGACTTGCATGTTTGTTTAAAGTTTGTTAATTAGCATCATGAGCACCATTTTGACGCAGAAAGTTGATTTACTCAGGTTCACTAATCATGCTTAACTTTCAGAACAGGGGTTAAGGAAGAATATTATAAATTAATGACGAACATATTGAATTTTGTGATGTCAACAGTAACACGCAGCCTTTCATTTAGTGGTCGGCACAGATCAGTTACACTTGTCGCGTCCACCATAAGTATCTTGATACCAGAATAAAATCTGGGGTTACAGTGAAACAAGCATGAATGATGCATGATGCTTTTTTCGCTGTAAATGAATCGTGATTCTTCAAAGAATAAAATCAGCGGTTACTAAATAATACTAGTACCTAGCTAAGAAAAAAGTGAGCATTAAAAGTCAGAATAGCTCAGCGAATCCTGCATATCCGACTGTAAACAAAAACATTAGAAGGTTTATTATTATTTACACTAATAGCAATGTATATACGTTTACTTTCCCTTAGCGCACCACCACCATCGGTTAGGTTACATGCTAGCTAGTTAGCTTGTACCACTGCCACTGGCTAGGCTCATTCGTCTAAGTAAACACAGACACGTATGTAGGAGCTAGCTAGAATGCACTATACTATATACTATACTATATCTGGTACAAAAACAAATGATTAACAAAAGCAACATGGTGACCACATGTCTATAGTCAGTGACGCAGCACACTGGTTTTGAGGTTTTCTATACTACGAATTGAATTAGGTATACACCGCCAAGCAACTTCCCAGTCACTAGCCAGTTAAGTCTTTGATATTTCAATTATATCAACTCGGGAGAGTATTTACAAGAGTTTACTTAGGCTCTTGGCTCGCTTTTTTATAACTTTTGTTTAATTTTTTCAATAAAAATGTCTTCTTTTTTTTTTAACTTCTTTCAGTTAAGTTTTACATTTAATCTTATGAATACACTCATTTAAGAAGAAGCGCCACACACAAGGCTTAAATAAATTTTGTTCCTATAAAATAAGAAAATGATTCCAATTAATTTAGGTTAAAGATGTTCTTAATATTGACTCTTATAAAATTATTTTTTTTTTGTTTTAGTCCGTGAAAGATTTTTTATTTTTATTTTATAATTCTTGTAATTTTATTTTTTTTAGTCTTTATTATCAAGTCATAATGTTAAACGACGACATAATAAATAATGATGTTAATAGTCTATAAACTTATCTCGTTGTTATTAAGAAATCTATAAGACAATCTTATTTTTTTTATAAACAGAGTTTTTTAATCTTCATTCGTTCAAAATATTTCATGACATAAGTATAATTAATGAGATACAATTTGTCCAAAAAATTACACTTGACCATCATGTTAAACTCTTGATGATGTGACAAGTAAATAAACTGTTAACATCATTGTCACACCATTCATTAAGGTTGTTACTTGACAACAGGAACAAGAACAAACAAATTTAAATTTTACACGAGCTAAAACAAAAAAAAAAAAAAAAACTTTAAATTACTAAAATATAAAACATCCTACTCCCTCCAGGCTGAAATATAAGCAAAGAAAATTGAATCACATCCATCAAGAAAATTAATTAACATCATTTAATTTTGATAATCTTAATAAAAAAAGTTAATTCGTTTCTTAAAATATCCTAATTTCATAGGACAAAAAAAGAGAAAGTTGTTGAAAATAAAACTTCAATTAAATAAAACGTATTTTAGAGATAATGTTATTAAATAGGAGATACTAAGTTAATTTTTTTTTATATTTTAGTCCAATACAAATTAAAAAAATTGTTTATATTTCAGTCCGGAGAGAGTATTTCATAAGAATCAAAAGGATATTTAAGCTTAATTATATATAAAGATAATTATTTGTATTAATTTTGAAAAGACTTACATAAACTTTTTGTTCCTATAAAATAGTCCTTTAAATTAATTTTGAAAAGGATTAAATAACCTTTTATTTTAGTCCTTTAAAAAAATTGTTTTAGCTCTTCAAAGATTATTTTTTTTTTGTTTTAGTCTCTTCTGCTGTTAAATAACAACTTTCTCTTTT
>PYAF01001756.1:1976751-1991874 GCA_007407185.1 Glycine tomentella
AAAAATTGGTTTAATCTTTTTTTTTTTTTAATAAAAGCATTAACTAAATGTAATTATTAACAATGAGTTCGTTCATATAAAACAATTACTTACACTGGAGCCAAGAATACCAAGAATGAAATCACATTACCTGCATGTGCATCAAAAACAACAATTCCTTAGCTTAATACAAACAAGAGGTTCTAATTTTTTATTAACGACTATTGTATACATAAATGAAAAGTGTACATGCACGTGCATGTTTACAAATTAGTATTTAGTATAAACTCAAAAGGACCATTTAAAATTGTATATATAATGAGATTATGCATCAGAAGAAGAAAAAAAAGACCACCGTCTAGTATAGAGTTGTTTTAACTTATTAATAGTAAAAGTTGAGTTTGAGTTACAGTTTCATTAAAAATTTGAAACGATCTTATCTAGTCCACATAATTAATTGAATGCCTAATATAATTATCAATAATGGTACATTAAAAATAACATAACAAATCATATTCTTTTTACTTAAATTTATTTTACACTCCCCTCTGCACCTATTAAAGCATAAAACAAAACCACATAAATAATTAGGTAGGGAAGAATTAAAAGTTCTGGTGTTAAATATTGAATTGTGACCAATCGTTAAAGCATTAGAAATTTAGTAGAACAGATCGACAAACTGGCCGAAAACAAAGAGACACCGCAATTGGTGTTTGATAACAACTGGTGTGTGGTGTCTCTAGATAACTAATATCATTAGTTGTGTAGATTGGGCAATCTGATAATTTTAAATAAAAATAAAAATATGTAATCTTTGTAAAAAAAATCTTTTTCATATATATTCAATTTATTATTTATTTATATATTAAGTATTTGCATGTCTCTTAAGAATAAAAGACGAAATAAAAGAAGTCATAAAATTTAGAAGAATCAAATAAATAAGAAAAACTAATTTATTAAAGATAAAATAAATTAATAATTCAAACAGTAATTTATGATTAAATCATAATATAAAACTGTTTTATATTATTGATATATAGAGATTAAACTCAAATTATATATACAAAGCTTACAAAAATTAGATTATAACTTTTTAAATTTGAAAAGTAAAATGTAAATATTGAAATATATACAGGTAACAAAATCACATTTGAAGAAGCAATAAGAAGGAACGGATGTAGGATAAAGATATATATAGAAAGAGTGGTGAGTACAGGTGAAAGGATCACTATATATTAATGTGTTAATACCCTACCTAGCATGCCAAATGTAAATGCCAAAGTATGGTGATTGATAACCATTCTCTCCTTTTTGACTTTGGGCAACCACAAGAATGAAGAAAGGGAGAAACTTTTGCTAGCTAGTTTCTTCCGAACTCAATCCCTGAATCTCATGCAGAGATCAGCTGGTGATGGTGTGGATGGCCTCACAAGCCAACTCTATATATACACACACTTGACGAGAAATTAATTAAGCAATAAAAAATGCATAACACAAAAAGGAACTGCAAGAATAAAATATGGTAATAGTCTAATACTTTTGTTCCGAGGGCCGGGGAAGATATGCCTTCTGCACAGTGAACTGATTCACAACTTTATAGTTGGCATCGTACGTTCCATGAAGCCATTTTAATTTGTGTCATTCTGTCATATATCTCATCAATAGTCAATACACCAACAGAGAAAACATACGTGAGGACGGAATCAGCATTATTACATTCTACTTTCTACATTCTTCAATATTCAAAAAATATAGGACAGCAAACTTGCAAGGTCCATTTAACGTCACTAACATTAATTAAGATTGTTCAAAGCTAGGAAGCTTATAAAAGAAAAAAGAAATGTTCTAAAGCTAGGATTGAATTGGAGTCATGTAAAGTATATGTCGATCAATTTAATGCTTTTGTTAACGTTTTTTATCTTTCAACAATATAATGAAAATATATAATTTCTATCTTTCAAGGATTGAATAATTCACACGACTAATCTTTCAGACACCAAGACAATGTTTTTGCGTAAAAGAGGTGCAAAGTTGGGAGTCACTTTAACTTAATTAGGAGGTTAGGACTATCAAATTTATTCAAAGTAATATTCATATATATTTGCTCGATCTCTCTTTCATCTTGTTTTTATGTTTCTCTTTATTTTTCACCATATTATATTACTTGCCATATCCATCACTTTTTTCTCTTTAATTTTTTCTTCTTCCACTCCAAATACCCTAAAATGGAGTGTACGTACGTTTATAATTTTCCATTTCAAATTTTCAGTAGTTGGAAAATCATGCCATTACCAACCTTTCCTTCTCTCAGCCAGTGAAAAGGCCTGTACATGATGATCACGTAGAAACCTTCTCTTCATCTGCATTCTCCATATAAATCTCACATAGACTGAACTACCTGCTTTTATTCCAAAGAAATGTAGTTTTTAGCTTACCGGACCAATTCTTGCATCCGAGCTATGATTGTTGTTGTAACAAGTAATCAATATTAGCTAACAGATATTTGCTATTACTTCAACCCCGTTATCTCAACAAATTTATGTTTAGAAAAAAGGCTTATATATTTTTTAATAACTGTTACCAATGCATACACCTTAATTACTATAGTTTTTAATTAAGACATTTCTATTTATTAATTTGTTAATTAACTAATATTAAGACACTGCAGGTTATTAAGATTTTTTATTCATAATCGACTTTCTAATTTTATACACAAATATATATAGTTTTTTACAAATTAATATTTTTCAATTATTTAAAAATTTATACACTTAAGAAAAAAATTACAAATTTATCAATAAAAATTACAATTTCATAAGTAGAGATGCTTCAAATTTATTGACCTATAGTATGATGTTTTCTTTATGGGATGAATGGATCGATCAGCCTGTAATTTTTAATTTTAGTTTTTGTGTTTCTTTTTAATATTATCTTTTCTCACGCATATTATTTTGATAAGTGCTCGTTTTTCCACCGTTTAAAGGTCTTAATTAGCATCATGATCACAACCATGTTGACACGCTTAGGTTCAGCGTTGTGCTTTACTACACTACACAACTTTTGATTAATAATAACTGAAAGAAAAGAAAACTAGGATTATAAATTGCAAACGTATTTAATTTAGTAATTTCAACAGTAACACGCAGCTAGCCTTTCAACACATGTGTGGTCGTGGGTCGACAAAGATACGTCAAACTAGTCTCGTCAACCATAAATCTTGATACTGGAATAAAATCGGGCGTTACAGTCAAACTAGTAGTCTCAACCATAAATGATGAATACTCTTTTGCTGTAAATCAATCAAGTTTCTTAGAAGAATAAAATCTGGGGTTACTAATGCCTGTGTTCTGGGACTAGCTTAAAAACCGTCCACAAAATGTTAAAAAAAGTCAAGAGAATCTCGCATCAAACACTATAAATAATTTTTGTGTTTATTTATATGATATATTTACTTATAATATATATGCTAAATGTAGTCATATATTTATGTCATAACGGACCACATATACCAGTAGGCTCATTCATATAGACACGTAGGAACTATATATAATAAACACTATTAGTATTAGAGGGCACTATATATACTTATAGTCTACATCCTGTAGGTAGGTAATGGTATGTACGTACGATATGCTGTCTGTCTCGTACCCTCAATTATTCGAATGAAATTACAAACAAACTTGCAACTAAAGAACATTTATTGTTAATTTCTAATAAGCAATGGAGCTCCAATTTCCTTATATCCCACATAGGGATGAAAGAAGTTGAATTCCCCATCGAAAGTCTCTGTAGTATAATACATTATCTGCATCGCCCAAGTCAACTCAAAATTATTTGTTAAATATATCAAGTTAAAACCTTTTTAAAATCTATTTAGTTACAAAAATAAAAACAGTTCCAAACTATTCAAAAAGCCGAAATGACGAAGGTTTGTAAAAACTAGAAAAATAGTAAAACAAATCTTCGAATGTATGTGACAAATATAGGTTCTATAAAAAAAAAAGTGAAGTATAAATACAGAATTTTCCCACGAAAGTGATATAATTATCAACTACTATAATATCAAAACTATTTGAGCAATGTAATTAAATTGGAGTAAACGATAATTAAATTTTATATTAAAAAGAAATCAAAATAATTGGGGCAACTTTTACTAAAATACAAGATTTTAAAACTGAATAGGGCAAAAATCCCTTTGTCTTATTATGCAAATAAACTCGCATCCAATCAGCATGCTGTACATAACTTCTTTTAGTAAGTCAAATGAATCTATTTACAGAAACACTTTTAAAAGAAAAAATAAAATAAATTTTTTATTAACTTATTTGTAAATGTCATTTCATCTTTTGAAAAAATTATATGGTAAACTTCTAGAAATTAACTAATGGAAAACTTATTTTTACTTATAAAAAAAATTATTTCATTTTTTTTTCTTATATTCTTCTTTTTAAGGTCCTTATAAAAAAACTTATTTAAACAAGCCCTTATACTCAACTTACCACAAGATGTGCCAAAGTTAGGAACAAGATGACGAATTACAAGAAAAGCAAACACAAGCTTTATGCGGCCAGTACAAATTCCAAACACTACATCCCCTAAAAATAAAAAGAAACGCGACCAATCACTCTTCCTACTGTTACAGGTATGACAAAATTAATATCCTCTATATGTATGCTATATGTCGCTTCCCAATAGTGAAGACCAAGTCATATCCCAAGGAAAGCTACAAAACATTGCAAAATTGAACTGCTGTAATTCGTACTACTAAGCCAGGGTCCTGGTGTACACCCTATTTCAACAAATACTTTAGAATTAATTTTGGCAGTTGGCTATAGTCCCTACCATCAGCACCATGAAAGAATTTGACAAGATTAGCGTGATGCCAAAGGATGCTACGAACTATAAATGTGGCTGAATATAATCCACCCAATTGCTAAAAGTGAATGAATTGACTTTGCCAAAGAATTCCACAAACCAGTCCAAGGACGCCAAGCAATCACACAAAATTGAAGGAAACCATGAAACAAGAAAATGCACCACCAATGAAAAGACAATTTGGAAAATGCATTGTCTACTAAAATATTAACTTGCTATGAAAGTTATAATCCATTCAAAGTTTTAAAATCCGGATCGAATCAGCCGGTTGAATTGATCGATCCGTGACTCGATGATTGGACCAGGTCGAGTCTCTTGTTCGACCGGGCATGCTTCCAACCCGGAACGAACCAACCGAGTTTGTGATCAAACTGGTAATCCGTCGATCCAAGCAGGGTCATTTATCCATTTTTTTTTCTTTTCTATGGACTTTGAAACAATGTCTTTTTGATTTGTGATTTTTTTAATTTTAGAAACCCTGATCGTAGTCTTCTCATTCTCGCTTCCTGTCCCTTCCTATCATAGTCTTCTCTTGCGGCACCGCCATCCACGTTCCGCTGTCCGTCATCCACGCTCCGTCATAGTCTTTTGGGCTTCTGGCAAATGCAGCAAAGGGTGAGTTTTCTTATTTGTTGGATCTTATACATTCTGCAATTGCAACACTATTTTTGCTTGTCCATTCATTTTGTGGAATAAATTTGTTCTGATAATGATGGGTTATCTGCACCCAAGCATTAGCTTTAAAAGATTCAATTGTTTGCAACGTGCAGCACCCCATGTATGCTTTCTGATTTTAATTACATAGTTTTATGGAGTTTATAGCTCCCACGACATATTTGGGCTTGAAAATCTGAAAATTTCTCTAGACGAGTATAAGAAAAATTCTCATGTTGTGGCTTATTTAGAGAAACTCCGCCCTACCCTTCCAAATGGAAGTAAGGTTGTAGTTAACTGCAATAGCAAAGGGGATAAGGATGTCCAAACTATTCTCAAGTACTTGAATGTTTGAAAGTGGTGTTCCTGTTCTGCTAGACTGCTACCTTGCTATAACATGATTGAATCTCCAGCATAATTGAACAACATGGCTCTTGAATGGTTTTCTTTCATATTGAGAATGCTATGAAATTCCAGAGTTTAGGTCTATTGCTTGTGAGAGAATTCATTAGGGAATACTTCACTTTGGGGAAACCAACATGTTATTTATACGTTTTGAAAATGCTATAAGGGATTACGTGATGTTGTTGTCTTTGTTTGTTACAAAAAAGAAGAAAATTGATTGGAACCATGCAAATGCAATCAAAGTATTTCTACTTTGATTAGAAGAATAATAGATGTAATTTGATTTTTCTAGAATAATATCATCTAGCTATGCCTAATTCAATTTTGTTATGGTTCATGTTAAATCTAGTTAGAAGTGTCAAAACAAGTGGAAAACTAGGAAGAATTACATGTTTGTTGACTTGTTTAGGAATATATGTTGACTTAAATTTATTTAGCTATTTATTTATGTTTATAATCTTTGTTATTTTTTTGTTTGAACTTGGATAATGCTTTTTTTTAACATTTTGGTATCTAATTATCTATGTTATTGAATTATATTAATTTGTGATATGTTTTTAAATATTTTAAGACAGGTATAAAATTTTTATATTTTTTATTATAGACCGGATTATGCGGATCAACTAATAATTCGTTGGTTCGACCACTGGCTCGATGATCCAGTACAATGACCAGGTCAGTCATCGGATCAGTTTTTAAAACTTTGACTCCATTTATAATTCAAAGGAAATGAGAAAAAAAGATCATTTTAATTTCTGAACTCAATATTAATTATTTTTATCACTTATAATTTTAATCGGACCTTGTTTGGAGAAGCGATGGTCCAAGACCCATTATTAAAAGGGATCCAAACATTATATATAGATTAAATTACACTAACATAAAGATATATACCAAATCATGTTACTTTTTATATTTATTAAAAT
Source organism: Glycine tomentella (assembly GCA_007407185.1). Lineage (NCBI taxonomy): Eukaryota > Viridiplantae > Streptophyta > Magnoliopsida > Fabales > Fabaceae > Glycine > Glycine tomentella. Next base: position 1,983,591 of record PYAF01001756.1, read on the forward strand.
CATGTTATTCACTTAATAAAACATATCATTTTAATGAAATTATCTATCTATTTTTTATGCAATGTATATTTATGGTTTTGAATATTTATATACGAGGGATCCTTATTATTATCATGCCTTATGCCCCTAAAAATTATTGTTAATAAGTATCAATTTAAATTTTCAATGTAATATTAACTATAAGACTGATTTCATTAAAATAGTACTCTTTCTTATCTAGTTTGTGGAAAAAATATAAGATGACACTAATTATGGAATTCAAGGAGTAACATAAAATTATAGTTTATAACTTAGAAACTAGAACAAGCTCAAGTTACTCTAAAAACTTTAAATTCCTTTAATTTAATGGAAAAATAAATTACTCGTCGGAGCCCTTAATTAAAAGAAGAAAAAAAACAATAAGTATAAGTTGTATTTTTTTAAAATTTCCTCTTAAAATAACTTAACCCTTTCTCAAAATAATAATATATTCAGAATATTTTTTTAATTCAAAACTCTCTTACTCAATCAAGGATTTCTAATCCCTTATATAATACCAAATTTGATTATTTGATTAGGCGATCAGACCAAAAATTATTAAAAACTCATATGATGTTTTACTCCTAGATAACATTATAAATCTCAATTCTACTTTTTTTTACCATGATATTAGTGTGGAATATCCATCAATTTTGCTAAGAATTAATTTTTATCGAAAAACTTGATTGATCGCGTTTAGTTGGATCTCTCTTCTCAATTACAGTTTTTTTGTCATTCCCAAGACTCGAACTCAAGCCCTTGCTTTTGAGCCCAAGACAATTCAGACCAACGACTTGTTGGTATCTCAAATTCTACTTTATACTCAATTTTACAAATAATATACACAATTAATATATCAATTAACTAATGAAAGGCTCAAAGCACAAAAAAACCAAGCACAAATTAAATCCTAATGGGTGTGTTTGTTAAGGCGCTTAGTGATCCCAATGAGTGTGTTAATTTGGTAAGGCACTCGATGAATTTATGATTTGCTTTAACTAGGTTATAAGTTAGTTTGATCAAATAAACTTTATTTGACACACAAGTTCATTTTAGTGGCTTATAAATTATTTTCATAAATTACTTTAAATAGCTTATAAGCTATTAGCTTTTTTTTTCGTGTTTATTCTTATTCATTTACTTGAGATCTTTTTTTTTTATCTTTTTTAATCAAATAATTAACTATATTCTTTTATGTCATTTTACATTTGGAATGTAGGAAGCAATTACCCAATTCCATACACAATGCAAGCAGGTCTTGTTATTTCCACCCACTTTTTTTCTTTTTTATTTCACCTTATCATTTTCAAAAAAAGAGTGTAAAGTCAAACCTATCCCTATTGTAATTTCTTACTCCCCTTCCCCTCTTTTTCTTGGTGAGTTTTGTTTCTTTTTTCTTTTAGATTCAAAGAAATCAACAAAATTATGATTTCATTGTGTATCTGACCAAATACATAATAGAGTGATTCCATTATATATCTTTTATTTTATTTTATTATACAAATTATCTTAATGATAACACACATTAATGTTTTCAATAGCAATAAAATTAATTATGATATAAATTAGTTGTATAGGTAATTTTGTGGGATAATTTTGTTAAAAATGCTTTTTTGAAAAAGTTATATTGTGAACTTAACAAAACATAGGTGAGAATAGTAGTTGCCCACACGTGCTGGCAAGTTCTGCACATGAACAGAACACAACAAACTTTATTTGAGGATTTTTCTTCCTACACTATATATATTTCTAATATACTATATATGAATAGTGTGCAGACGAAAATACCCTTCGAGATTTTAACGTTACGAATTTCATAAATTTTATACAGAGTGTAAGAACCTTACGGATTCATCAATCCGTATGAATGTTTTTTTACAAATTGTATAATCTATAAGTATTTTTTTTATGGATTTTCTAATCCATAAGTGTTCTTTTTACGGACTGTCAAATCCGTAAGTTTTTTTTTGTAAAAAAAATATTTTATGAAATAATTTAAAATAATGGCATATGCAGGTTCGACCTTCACGTTATTAACATGTGCTTCAACCAACTAAGCTAATTGGCCAATTATGTTAAAAAATAATTAATGTTGATACATATAATACTAATTGTTTTAATGTATATTTAATACACATATAATTTTACATAATAAATTTTGTAACAATTAATTTTGATCTAATACTTAATAAACGATTTGTGTATTAAATAATTTGTAGTAGTTTAATTATTAGATCAAAAATAATTGTTACAAAATTTATTATGTAAAATTATATGTGTATTAAATATACATTAAAAAAATTTTCGTTAAAAAAACAAAAAACACGTATGGATTGAACAATCTGTTAAAAAAACAAAAAATACTTATAGATTGGACAATCCGTAAAAAAACACTTATAGATTAAATAATCCGTAAAAAAAACCTCATAGATTAACAAATTCGTATGAAGATTACGGAATTCATAACCTTCAAATTGTGAAGGATATTTTCTTTCACATACTAATTATTTGAACTTTAAGTATAGGTCTCTTTAGCCATTGTGATCTGTTGGACTTGATAGATTTATATATTATTTCTCCCATAACACGGTTATTGAAAATTGGTCTTAGTGGTGGGCCTGGGTAGCGATAAAATTATGAGATGGGCTGGGTTGATTTGTTTCTATAAAAATGTGTATGTATTTTTTTTTATATCAGTTTTGTCTATGTATTGGATAGGATAGGATAGAATAAATATTTGTTTTATATAATTATACTTATAATAAATCAAAATTTCAAATTTATAATTATAGAATAATTGAAAATTATTATAAATAAATATTTTTAAATATATATTATTTTAAATTTAGAATAAATAATTTAAAATATGATAAAAGAATAGTAGTTTGAGATAATTATATATATATATATATATATAATTATTATACAAAGAGTGTAAAATGCAGTCCTTCGGAAAAAAAGTAAGTATTGAGAATATATAATTAAGAAAGTAAGGAAAGTAGGAATTTCATAGTTAAGAACTTTGCTTTGTTTGGTTGCAATGGAAATATAAGAAAAAAGAAAGAAAATGAAAGAAAGTCGTTTCTCTCTTGTTTGGTTGGTACATAAATAAGGAAGGGGGAAAATGGTGAATGCCACGTTCATTTTTTACTCAATCATTTAGTGAAGAGATTTTTGTTCCTTCGACTTTCTCTCTTACTAAATAACAATTTAAAAATAAAACTCATTTTTCTTTGTAAACCAAACATAGTGTTAAGTGTAAATTTTCATAATAAGTTTATTTGTTACTGAAGAGGGAATGCAGATGTAACGAAATTTGTAAAGTAGTCGATCGTTTGCAAACAGTGGGTTGATTCAAATTGTGTTGATCGAGTGGTGATGGCATTAACTATTGAATTCTTGATGGCATTCACAATTCGATTCTTGTATTAGGAAGATACGATGCCGATGAGATGAGATGACTGAACTACTCTGCTCTGCCTCTGACAATGGCAATGAGTAAATTCCTGTTTCATGATGCTGAAGGTTATATATGGCAGTGACAATACCTTACGTTTAATTGAGCTGGAATTTGTTAAACACTGTCTATATATTATCATTATGAGAAATCAGTCATATTATTAAATATGGGTGTAGAAATTAGTAGAATAGTGAGTTGTATTGTAAGGGGTGCAGTGCAGTAAGATTTGGTTGGAACTGGTTGTCTTCACGGTTACGCTACGTATTTATTTTGTAAAAATGGTACTCAGCTCAGCAGAGAATGAGGAATAAAGTTGGAGCATGTAATTTGTTTAGGGAAAGTGGAATGAATCTGTACCTTGTAAATTTCGTAGGGTTAGAGAGAGAGAGAGAGAGAGAGAGAGAGAGATGATATCAAAGAGGGACCAGCTCACATGCCCACAAAAAGACACCCCTTTTCTCTTTGTTTGTTACACTTACACCATGGCATTGGATGGGCCTTTTGAGGAAGTTTCTTTGTAGGTAGTGCTGCTGCAACCTTTGGTTGGGAAAAAAGAGAAACAATCTTGTATTTCTGGTATCTGCGAAAGCTACTTTCATTTCTCCCTCGCCACCAGCACCCCCTTCCCACCTTCATTTCATGCTACTCAACAACAACCAACTCTTACAAATACCAAAAAAAATATACTACTACTAGTCTAGTACGTTTCCTTATACAATCTATAACATTAATCATTCATTTATTTATTTATTAAATTCAATCAAATCAATACAAAAGAGGTGGGTTTAATGATGGAAAAAGTCCAACCCCCAGTTTCATAGCAAATTCAAATTTGTGAGGCATAATAGACGGCTGAAACACTCCAATTTAATAAATTGGCAATTGCGAAGCCACTTAGGACTCGTTTAACTTGGCAATTGCATGGTGAGAGAGAAAGAGATAGTAAAACCAATTGCCATTGGGTTTTGATTTTTCTAGTGTAAAGATGAATGCAATGCAACCTTGCTTGCGGTCACGGGTGGGATACCCATACATGTGATAAATAATTAATTCACTAAGCTTCCGTCACGAAACAAGTATATTAACTCAAGACAAGGACGCATTTCCTCTTACAACTACACAGCTAAAATTAAACTACATGACATGACACCCACTCTGTATAACAATTATTAGCTGGTCATGTATGTATTTCTTGTTTAAATCATCATTACAAATGATATTGTATCTATTTGAGAGAGAGGCAGTGAAGAATTGTTGCTTTCTTGTTCCTTCGCCATTTTGCAAAGTTTGGCTTTCCGGGTTGACAAATATTTGGCTTCAAAATCAAGGAACTTCCTTATTTCAAGTGGCCAATCACAAAAGCAAAGGACCACATTCTCAAGGCATCTCATGCGTCCAACATTAGAATTGAAAATAAATAAATAAATAATACCGAGGTCAACTTTGAAATCAATGGAGACTTTTGGATTTCTATACATGCTTTTGATCTAGAAAATGCGCTCATTGGAGATCGGTTACTTGTAGCCTTATTTATTTCAAACAAAATTGCATATACATATCTTATTTTGTACTTTGTTCTACTCCAAATCAAGTAAATATCGATCGGCTTATAAAATATTAATTATCAGGTATATATTCGTACGAGACTTATTTTAGTACTTTATATGTTATTCGTGAGACTGCCTCCACTCTTCAAACGTACCTAAAAACAAATTTCGTCATAACACAATCAATAATTTTAATTAGTATTAATTATTTAGTTTAATTTTAAATTTATTATTATAAAAGAAAAAATTACCATACATATAAATTTATAATTAAATGATAATATAAAGATCTCTTACAATTAATATTAGTGAGTACGTTTTATTTTTACCAAAGTGCATACTTTTTTACTCTTTACTTTCTTGAACACTTTATTTTCAAAATAATAACAAAAGCACACTATACAAAAGCTTAATGGTAGACACCTAAAACAATTTAGAGAAAAAAAAAACGCACACACACACGCACATACTCATATAAGGGAATCTAATCATCCAAAGGGCAAAGGCTGACCTTTAATCTATGTGGGGCTTTTTATTACACATGGTGCAAATGCTCTAATCCTAGGAAAGTGAAGAACTAAAACCTACGAGTTGAATGAATTCATAAGAATCCATATGATTTGCGTAGAGAAGCTGATGATGAGTATGATTAACAGGGGACTTTGAAACATAGCAAATGATGCCCCAAGAAACGTAAAACAGGGCATCATGCGTCAATGGTTGACGCATAGGGTGAGGTGTCACGCACCGTTTCTTGCTCAACATTACTACTTACCATTCAGCAAAACCAAAATTCCAAAAGCTTTTTCACTGAATAAACATTTTTTACTCAAAACACAATAATTGCAACCTTTGACGTTTCTCTTGTACTAGTATTTTAAATCCCCCATGACAATGCCCACACGCAAACTCCTTTGACCCTATAACAAGAGAGAGAAATGGAAAAAAATCAGAGCCGCAATGTGGCATACGAAACCCTTTTTCCCTACTTATATCATATGCAATGCAAGCAAGTGGGCTCACAATATTTTGCTTGTGGGAATCTCATCTCATCCCATTAAATATAATAATCAAGTTTACTGGTTTCCTTGCTTTGTTCTCTCATTTTCTAATTCCCAATTCGGTGCTTTTTTTTTATTTTTTTTTAGGCAAACAAGTTTCACTTCTCCCCACGGAATTAGGCTTCTTCTTCAATTGTCAATGTTTGAGGCTCCAGTTTAACAACAATCTCAACCGTCTCACGTTTCCACCACTCACTCATCAATCATCATATTTAGAGTAGTATTACTCTAAATTTTGTCATATTTGGAGTAATACTACTATCTAATTAGTTGATAAAAGCCTTTTGCACTGATAGTATATTATTTATCTAATCATATTTTAAAATTATAAAGTTTACGTTGAATGTTACAGACAGAGATTTTTTTATGTTTTTGGTAAAATGTACAAACAAAGATAGAATCCTTTCGTTTATTTATTTATTTATTAATTCTAATTCTAATTGCACCGGCCAGCATATCATTAGTAATGTTTGATTGATTGAGTAATATGATGGATTAAGTTATGTTTTAAGAGTATGTACGTGTGAAATATTTTTAATTTATATAACAAGTGAGTTGTTCAGTATTCATTTCTATTTTTTGTTTGAGATTGTTCTTTCAGTCTCAATTGATTAATTTCTTCATTTTCACGTCAAGTTGCAGAATCCATCGAACTTCATTGACTAAAAAAAGATAGGATCTTGTTAATCAGTATTTTTAAAATATTGGTTAAAAATAAAAAATAAAAAATATATTTAATATAAAAATGATTAGAAGATGTAAAACAGACATCAACAATACAATTTTTTTGTCCTTCAATAAAAAATTTCTGCTTTACATTTCTTAAAGAATGTCCTTAATACTGTTTTCCAAAATGATATTACTTTCACATCGTTTATTCATTCTCCTCCGTTCATTACCAAACGGGCCAGTTAACCGGATCAATTTTTGGATTTGAAGAAAAAGGAAAATAAAATGAATTGGTTAGGGATATGATAGGGTTATAATTGTGATGGGGTTTATAGGAGAATGGTGAGGGAGAAGAATTGTCTCATGATTTGCATCATGAGATCCAAACAGTGAGACAAGAAGATCGAGGAAATCTTGAAATGGGGCATCACTTGAAGGTACCATATTTGTCTTCTACCCTTAGTCCGACGTGGGTGCCCGTCGTTTTGGAAGCAACTGGGCCCCTTTCCTTTATTCTTTCACCCAGCTTTCTCCTATTGTCATAATCATTTATTAATTCATTTAACCTCATTTTAGTCTGTCTTTTATTTTTAGATATATTTACCACCTTTTCTTAAATTTCCATTTATCTTAATATTAAAATTAGAAAATTCCATTTCATTATAAAAACTTATCTTTAATTTTATGTTTGTTAGGAGACGAGTAAAATGTACAAAATTATTTAAAAAAAGTAAATTAAAGTGTACCCATATTCCATTATCAAGTTTAAGAGTACCTCTCAGTAACTCCTTCCCTTTGGCACCTTCTCTATCATTCATCCAAATAATAAAAATTATTGAGTTCGTTAAACTAGTTGTGAAATTCGGTTTACTCATTGATTCGATTGAGGTAGTGGATTAGTGAGTTGGTGATCTAACCGATAGATCATTAATTGGTTCGATTTAATCCGATATATATTAAAAATTTAAAATTATATAAGTATATAACTAATATTATTTGAGTAAGAAAAATTTATCCATACTCTAAAATTCAAAATTAAAAAAAACCAAATTTTTCAAATTTTTTTTTAAAAATGATCGAGACGAACCGATCCAACCGGGATTCAGTGATCAATTGGGTCAAGTGTATAATCAACCCAATTAGGCTATCAAATCTCAATACAATCGGTCAATTTGGATCGGCTTTGATAACACCAAGTTAAACACACTTTTTCATGGGTGCACCATCATCAATCATTGTTTTAAGATGATAATAATACTAATAATAATAATAATATAGTAAAGAGTAATGTTATATTTTCTTATAAAAATTTCTATTACTACTTTATAAAGACAAAATTAAATAACTAAGAAAATATATTTAATAATTAATATCTAAGAAGTATAAAACACATTTAACACTTGTTATATAAAAGAATTAAGTTAACATTATAAGAGAATTTATAAATATTCTTATATAAATAGAAATTGAGTAATATCCTTCATAAATTGGTAATGGTCTTTTTAATAAAATATAAAAAAAAATAGTTA
>PYAF01001756.1:1991974-2015969 GCA_007407185.1 Glycine tomentella
TTCTTTTGGTCCTTAAATATTTATTAGATTTCTTTTTAATTTTTTCTATTTAAGGTAAAATTTTATTATTTTTATTCTTTATAAAATTTTATATTTTTTAATTACTTTAACATATAATTTTATCAAACACTTATAATTTAATAAGATGATTTTTCAACTTTCAATTACCAACTAACTTTTCAATTAATTTTTTCAAATCATAATCTTAATCTTCACAAACAAAAAAGGCATAACTTTTACAAAATATTAAATTTTCACTTTTTTACTGTTGGGTTTATTATGACAATGTTAAAAAGTTATTTACATTTGTGCGATGAAAAATCTATTAGAGAGTAAATTTTTAAATGAGACTAACGTTTTAACTTATTTATGACATTAATATTATATTTTCGATTATATAAGGAAATAACAACAAAAGAAGATGATTCATAAAAGTTTTTGATTTGTGCTCCTTAGCAAAATAAATAAACTTTTTTACTATAATACTTATATCATTTCATTATAATTCAACTATTCAACACAAGAAATTACAAGATTAAAAAAATAAGTCATCGTAGCTGGTTCATGAGTAACGCATTAGTTTGTCTCTTGATAAAATATATATCAAAGGTTGGATTATGAGTCACAATCGGTTGCAATTTCAGAAATTTCTTTTAGTGTGGGGAAAAAATTAATTTATAATATTTTTATAGACAAAAAGTAACATAAATTTTATAAAATATACAATTTCATGATAAAAATAAACCAAAAAATTTTAGCTTCTACAATTTAAAAGGATAAAAATTAATCTCAATTTATTTTAATTCTCTTTTAATTTTACATTTTTTATTTTTTAAATTATTTTATAGAAACAATATCTATTTTTATTGGACAAAAATAATAATTATTTGATATATTCAAATAACAAGCAATGTGCATCTACCGCTAACCACAATATTCCTGTATTCTTTAAGGAACCCAACTCAGATAAATCAACAAAAGAGTTCATAACTGTATCAGCCACGATCTTACAATATAACTCGAAAATAACATTTTGCAAACCCAGAGTCTGAAAACTTCAAAGCTGGTAAAAGTCCCCAATTAAGCTTCACCCTCCTGGTGGACATGCAAACAAGGCTCCCTCCAAACTGTCCTTGCCATAATAATTAACTCTACCGCGATCATCTTGAATGCACATTCCAGCTCCAGTACGATTCTGCTACTGGAAACAATTGTGTAATCTTGGACGTGCATGATCTGATACCCGGCCGCTAAACTCACCTATTGCACTACAAAAGAATCTGGGAATTCCTTATTTTCCCACAACTTAATTATCATTGCTCCTCCTCCATAAACTCCATAACAACATCACAACCCTTTGTTGCTACTAAAAAGACAGGCATATAAAAAGATTAAAATTTAATTGAAAGCAAGACTTAGCACTAGGACTAAGATAATCAACAATACGTCGAATTTGAATATTTTCCCAATAATCGATGTTGACCTAACACAGAAAGCATATGGAATCATGTTTCAATATCACTTTGGCAAAGTGGGCACACAATAAAACACTCAATACCTCTAGAATTGATATTTGCCCTAGTCGGAAGACACTTTATGCATGATCTCCATAACACAATCTTCATTATGGGCAAGATATTTAGCTTCCAAATTAAGCATCACTCCCTAGGAATGTTAAGGTCGGTGAACTTCATGAATTGTCGCATAATTAGGTCATATGCACTTTTCACATGATAAACCTCACTTCTTGTAACTGCCTAAATTCTCTTATCCTCCTTCATTACGTCCAAAATAAGAATTCTTAGTATTGCACGGACATCATCCTAGACGAACAACTGCTCTATAAGATTAACATTGCAATCATTCATGTGATCAATAATATCCCCCACCTTCATACTCTCCGATCCTTCACGTACTAGAGTTCTAATAAACTCATTGCCCTCTTTTCTCAACCAAGGTTTGCCTATATACCAATGCTAGCACCATCCCCTAACTTCCATTTAAAACCTTCACTTATAACCATTTCAAAGAAAAATATGCTTTGCCAAGTAAAAAACAGGTTATGCCTATAACACTGCACCCATAGAAAATATTTGGCTTTAAAGACACGTGATGACAAGCATTCGGGAAAAGTGAATCTCCACCATTGTTTCCCTAACATGGCCAAATTAAAGGCAACAAGATTTTGGAAGCCCACACCAGCATTTTCCTTCAACACATGCACTTTATCCTTCCACTCCAATATTTTATTTTTGGCCACACTTTATCCCTAATAAAATTAAAGATAGCTTTTTTTATTCCTTCCAACAATAGAAGGAAACCCCAAATACTTACCTTCTCCATTACCTTTTTCTAACTAGGCATAACAATAAAAATTGAATTTAGAGTTCGTTTGACCTTGTTCCAGGTTTGACGGAAAAAATTTACTTTGATCGAGATCAGATTTGAGTTTAATTTTTATTTTTTTTCAACTTGAGAAAGTGGGGTCAGATTTTGGTTCAGGTATGTAATTCTTCACCGCCCGGTCGCCTGCCCCATTACATATATTTTTAACCGTGTAGCTCCAACGTCAGTTTCTCCATAAGTATTGCAAGAACCATTCAATTCTCACAATATTCCAGAATCCAACATCCGTGCAAGATAACCAAAACCAACTTCTTTGCATTATAATTACTTATAAGGATTTTAATAGTAAAATTAATTATTTAATAGTTAATTAAATATAACTAAATAATAACAATTAAATTATTAAACTAAAGTTATACATTTACAAAAAAATAATTTTTAAATATTTTCAAGTTTTTATTATTTACTAATTTGTATATATTGCTTTAAATTAAAATACAATTAACAATTTAACCTATGATTTTTAAAAACATCATAATAAATTAATTTCCAAAAATTGTGAGATGGATCCCTCAAATTTTCTTGAACCCAATAAAATCCAAAAAATTATGAGGATGGGGTTGCTTTTTTCATCCTTGACTTTTTTAAACCCGACTCAAATCCACCTTACCTTTTTCTCTAAAAACGAGGACGGGGAGAACCAAATCCGTCCCCGATCTGCCTCGTTGACATGCTCATCTCTAAATCCAAAGTAGAAGTCCCTAAACCCCTTACAACTTGCTCCACATTCTTGCTAAAGTCACTTCTGATTTTTGTAGGTTAAATAATTGACCTGAAGCACTTGCATTGGAATTACGTACTTACCATTATGTATGTGTTTAAGAATACTATCTCTGGTCCAATATATAAAAAATCAAAACCTAATTCATCAATAATAAAAGTGGTTATATTGGTTAATTTTAATAAATAATGCCATAAATTTTGATTTTGTTTCAAAACTATCCATAACATTAAATGATTTAAGTGGTGATTATTTCTCAAAAGATAATTTTTTCCAACCAATGAATATACCTTATTTTGTTAATAGCTCAATAAATGGTTTAAACGTGTAAGATTTGCTAACGTACACTCATGTTTTAGAACGATTTCGTTAGCAACTTACACTCGACTATATTTTAAGATCAATTGTAGTTATAATTTGATAGGATACTTCTTATAAAAATTAGTGGATGTATGTTACTAAACTTCACAATCATTTATTAACATACACCTATTGATTTTTCAAAGGAAACTATAATTATGATTATTTTTATGTTTTTTTTTTTTACTTTTTGGTTTTTATCCTATAGATTTTGGTTTCTTTCTCTTTATTTTTCTCTCATCATTTACGAATCTTGTGTCAAACATAGTCTATGACCAAAACAACTCTATATTCCAAGTTTTTGTAGGTTGACTCACAACAAAATTTGGGATGCTTACCATTTTGTCTTCTTAGGGAAAAAAATCTAAGTAGGATAAGGCAATAATCACTCCTCGGAGAAGTTGTAGGACAACTTCCTACCATTTCATGGCCTTGAGGACTACACTAAAATCGCCCATTAGGCTTTAAGGGTGAGCAATTGTAATGTCATTCATTACAATAGCAACTCGTAGTAAACTATACCAAAAATAGTATGAAATTCCAAAATTATAATAGTCTAAAAATACCCATGTATATTAAAATAAGTCAAATAAATTAGTCTTTATAAAAAAAATATATTATCTTCAAAACATGAACATCTAAACTAAATTAAGCTAAAAATATAACGAAAGTAGTCATATCCAACATTTTATTCTGAAGTACTAACTAAGTTACAATAAATAACTAAGAAAGTTATGTATTTAATTAGTCTCCTCAATTCTAGCATCTTCTTCCTCATTTTCTGAAAACAACACTTTTAATGAAATATAATCCCAGTGAATAAAATAAATTTAGAGTGTTTGTAAATAGTATTGTTCTCAATCGGTGCGGTAATCCAAAAAATCAGTCATCGTATCACAATGAATTTAAAATAACATTTTATATTTATATAAATACTCTAATAAAAATAAGCTTAAAACATTCACAATTCATGACATTATCAATAAATAAAATATTTAAATAAATGACAACACATCAACGCATTCAAATAAATATAACACACTTGACTTAGTGATTCTCATAATCACAAGACTTAATTCTTTGGTTTCCGAAATCAGTGTGAATCTCATATTTTTCAAAGTGTTTATGAGTTCATATTTCATGCAATGACACCCCACTACCTTCCTCGTCATAGATGAAGTGTGAATCTCATATTTTTCAAAGTGTTTATGAGTTCATATTTCATGCAATGACACCCCACTACCTTCCTCATCATAGATGAAGTTATCCAGAATCTCTTCTCCATCTCATATGAATATATCTATAATAAATTCATTTTCATCCTAGATGGAGATATCTATCATATAATTTCATAAATAAATGTACATCATCATCCCTTCTCAAAAGATGATGATCAACTCACAAAATTACAAGAATATCATTCTAAAAAAAACTACCAACAAACTCTCTATTTTCATGCATTCACTAGTAACTCTCAAAATCATACCACAACAATAATAGAATTAACTAATAATACGAAACCACTATAATAACTAATACATATAATATTTGCAATGGCTAGAACATAACACATATAGTACAAATTGGTCTTGATCCTAAATGTTAAATTATAAATTCATTAGTTTAATGATAAAACCCTTTAGATAATTCAATATATATATATATATATATATATAAAGAAAACACATTCTCAAGAATTCATACCATAGAGGTTTAGAAAATTTGTTTTACTCATCTCTTGAAGCAAGAACTTTGTGTTCTTCTTTATTCTTCTTTTCTTCTATCAATTGCGTCGAAAGAATTTCTCTGTTTTTTCTTTCTTTTTCTTAGTCCTTGAGCAATCCACTAATAGCAAATGAGACCGTTTATATGTGTGATTATAAGAGAAAGAATTGTCTACTCTTATAAAAAATTACACGTAATTTAAATTTTGTTTAACCAATTTTTATTTATCTATTATTTCTATTATCTTTAATTATAATTATCTTTAATCAATTCAATATTTATTATATTAATATCTTTTCAAAATAAAATTAATAATTTAATATTTATAACAATTTAATTTATCATTTCTCTTATTAAAAATATATTTAAATAATTATTAGATTATTTTTAAGATGTTATAACAATAATCTGCAGAAGATCGATCCTTCTAATTAAGAAAGATTCTCTATTGGGGATGAGGATCGTCATAAACAGTATTTTATTTTATTTTTAAATACTTGCATAGATGGTTGTAAGTAACTATGATTGAGAATTATTATTCATTATTTTCGTTTGAATGAATTTCCTAGAATGAGTTAGAACCTCCAACTTTAAATTGACCGAATTAGATGGGTTAAATTGATAAAAATAATGATTAATAAACTAACTAGCCAATACATATAAATTAATGTAAAAGGATATAACCATGTGTGTGTATATAATAATATAAAAAATTGGAAAAGAAACTGCAAAGTTCCTAGTTTATAAACCATACATTTTTTATTAGATTATCAAATAAAAGTTTTTAAAATAATATTTTTTTTAAAAAAACTCTGTAATTAAACTCCTCTAGTAACTTATTATTTGTCAAATAAACTAATTAATTAACTTATCATTTCTCCAACACACACATCAACGTAAGACACAGAATACTAAATAATAATAAGAGCTGAGTAATTTAATTGGTGTTTGACTAGTGCTTGATTTAATTTAAAAAACACTTGTTCCACACTCCCAAGTAACTTAGACGTTTCCATTATTTTGAGAATAAGCTGGGAAATAAACAACAAATTAGGCCCACATAGAAATATATGACTGGAATACATACGATCATGTCTGAGATAGAATAGATTTTCTCATTGGTTTTATATGGCTATAGTTTTTATGCATGTAGCTTTAATAAGAATATATGCCAATTTGTATGGTTAGTCTATTTCAGCGTGATTTAGACCCTTAAGTTATTGAAAAGCTAACAGAATATTTTAATTGATTTGAAAATGATTTGGCAAGTGTATGTTTACGTTCACGGCTCCTTAAATCAATATGGTACAATAAATTAATTTTTCAAAAGAGTATCAGAAACATAATAAATTATTTGTGATCTAAAACGATCTTGAGCAAGCGTAAACCTTAAAAATGAAAAACTTACTCGAAGCTAAAAAGTAAATTGCAAAGTACAAACATATAGTAAATCTTTGTGAAAAGGAAAAATTTATTTTCACGAGACATTTTACAGGAAAAAATGAAAGAGAAGTGAGGAAATAAAAATTTACATAAGAATAATATGAATCTTGTGAATGTAGAAGCCAATGGGAATAGGAGGAGAGTGATGGAAGGGGGTAAGTAAAGGTAATACCGACAGAAAGGGATGCGTCTCAAGACTCGAGTTAAGCTACGAGCACAAAAACGAAAACGAAACGGTAGAGAAATGGGTTGAGTTTCCGTACAAATTAACTGTTGCTTCTTTTAAGGGGGCGTTGCGTTGCAAAAGCCTATGTGGTATTTATTTCATTTGTTCCCCGTTAAGGGAGAGAGAGGGTTACTTGTGTACTTTCACATCACTCACCAAAGCAACTGATAAAGCCCCTTTGCCTAGGGTCAGGTCACCTCCAGCTGTATCCAATGACATAAGCAGACTTCATGCACCTATCTCGCCTTAATTTTATTTTTAACAAGAAAAGGAAACAAATGCCATATCCTTACCTTTTTTTACAGGACAAGTAAAGGAGATCTTGATCTTGTTTTGTTTTGTTTTATTGAAGGCAGGGACACAGTACTACAAGCAAGCAAGAATTGGAATTGGATAAACCGGATGAGTGGTCGAGCGGAACTAGGCTAGCAAGAGAGGACTCAACAATTTTCACACAAACCAAAAATAAAAACTTAACCATAGTCCACAGTTGTCAAAGTAAAAGAAAGGTTGAGTCTAGTTTACGCCAAATGTGTCGTCTTATTCTTCTCCAGACCCATTACTATAAAAGAAGCCACACTGCATCCTTCTCCACACCCTTTTGCTTTCTTTATCCAATAATGTGAACCCCCCTTTTCGCTCTCCATCCCCTTTTGCTTTCTTTATTCAATAATAAGAACTTCACACGAGTGGCTTTAACTGGTTTGGTCTGGTCGGACACACAAAAATATTAGTATGGAGAAGGTGAATTTTGTGAAGAATGGAGAGCTTAGATTGCCTCCGGGGTTCCGTTTCCACCCGACTGATGAGGAGCTGGTTTTGCAGTACTTGAAGCGCAAGGTCTTCGCCTACCCCTTGCCAGCCTCTATCATTCCTGAAGTTGATGTTTGCAAGTCTGATCCTTGGGATTTGCCAGGTTCCTTTCTACTCGCATCCACCCCCCTTCTCTCCCTTCTCATCTTATCTATTAACTAATTTCAATCCCATGGCCCCTGTTTA
Organism: Glycine tomentella; assembly: GCA_007407185.1. Lineage (NCBI taxonomy): Eukaryota > Viridiplantae > Streptophyta > Magnoliopsida > Fabales > Fabaceae > Glycine > Glycine tomentella. The sequence goes on from PYAF01001756.1 coordinate 1,999,855, forward strand.
GGTGATTTGGAGCAAGAGAGATACTTCTTTAGCACCAAAGAGGCCAAATATCCCAATGGAAATCGCTCTAACAGAGCCACTAATTCGGGTTATTGGAAGGCAACTGGCTTGGACAAACAAATTGTTACTTCAAAAGGGAACCAAGTTGTGGGGATGAAGAAGACACTTGTTTTCTATAGAGGCAAGCCTCCTCATGGATCCAGAACTGATTGGATCATGCATGAGTATCGCCTCATCATCCTTAACGCCTCTCAGGTGAGACCAAACTAACTAATTGCTTTATTTATCTGCATGCGTACATTTACATTAACATTACTCATAGCTAGAATCTTTTGTTTTTTTTTTTTTGTGTGTGCAGAGCCATGTTGTTCCCATGGAAAATTGGGTTCTATGTCGCATATTTTTGAAGAGGAGGAGCGGTGCTAAAAATGGGGAGGAGAGAAACAAGGTGAGGAACTCTAAGGTGGTTTTCTATGACTTCCTAGCGCAGAACAAGACTGATTCCTCATCCTCGGCCGCCAGTGGAATTACACATGAACATGAATCAGATGAACATGAACATGAAGAGAGCAGTAGCTCCAACACCTTCCCTTATACTATTAGAACAAAACCTTAACAACCAAGTCAACAACCTCCTTCCTTAAAAAGTTGATTATCACCTAGTTGTTGTTGTTGTTTTTAATTCTCTTTCCCTTTCCCTGTAATTATCATCAATCACTTGTTGAAAGGAAGCATCCCTCCCAATGAGACCGGCATTAGTTAAAGGGTAGCCTGGAGAGTATGGTACTGATAGTAGCAGTGTGTAATGGACTTCTCATTTTCCTTCAATTTAACCTTTTTTCTAATGCCCATGCTTCTTTTAGCTAAAAGCTACTCATTCAGTTTCAAAGGAGATGCTTTGACAGAGGAAAAGTAGAAAACATAAGAAAAGAAGATCAAAATATATTGTCAAAAATTAAAACACCGTTTTCAGGAGAATAAGAACATAATCTATGCGACATCAGTGACGCACTAGTTACTTGCTCTTCTTCCTTTAGGGAAAGAAGAAGGGTGCCCAGCTCCTCAATGTTGATTCTTGCCAGATCGAATTTTCAATATATTTTTTTGGGGCATATACAAGAACTGTTATTTATGTATCTTAATCAACTGCAACTCTAAAAATGTTTTGTTTTTCATTTAGGTATGCAGACATTCAGGGCATATTTTCCACAGCATGAATTGTCATTCTGTTTTTTACTAAATATCAGTAGACTGTAGTAGGCGGAGAAGTAAATGGGGTACGTTGGTCGAGGGAAACTAACCTGTTTACAACTGCAATGATAATTTTAAAATATACACACAGTATCATATTCATAGTATGTTTTACAAACAATTAAAACTTTTACATGGGAAAGCATATTTTGACGAGGGACCCTTCACCTTGATCCAAAAACTGATTAATGACCCCATCCCAGACTTCCATGAAGTACTAGGATTTTTTTCCACCTTCACAAGTTTGCGTATCTTATCCATATCCTTTCTACTTCTAACTCTTAATAAGTCCGCTATTTGATTTTTTCAATTTTCCAAATCACCAATATTGACTTTATTAAACACAGTATGAAATATGATTATTGCTTGTGCAGCTTATCACACTTCCCACTACTCAATCATTCACAATTACTTTTCTTTGTCAGGTCAGGTAACAATAACATACATGGAATGGAAATCAAGTTAACCTAACATTTAGCAATATTAAAAATTCAAAACAAGTGATTAAGTGCTTTGACAGAATGACTTTTTAATTTATTGTTATTATTATCGAGGTTTCTCTATAGCCATCCTGTACTAGTGTTTTAAGTAACACGTCTAATTTTGAACGATAGAAAACATGAAAGCTACATTTCCCTCTTTGTAAAATTTGTCTACCTTATATGCATACAACACTGTCGTACACGAGTGCCACTAGCCAGCTTGGAGTTGACCAAACCTTGCCTACACTACAACTCAAACCAACTGATCCAATTTGCACTTTGAAAAATAAATAAACTATAAGGAATCATTATGCAATTTGCAGATTAAACTATGGCAGTGTTATCATCATCTCGAATTAAAATATATAGACACATAAAATTATAAAGTACGTCTCTCAATTATTATATGTATTGATAACAGTTTAATAAATTTAACCGTATAAAACATCACTTTAAAGGCCACTTAGTCAGAGTATGTCAGGCCGAAAACAAGTTAACGAATAGGACATACAAACCCTGCCAAATGGATTCTGGGAAAGTAGGGACCGCATACATAAAACTTGATTATCGTAAAAGATAATCATATTTTCACTCTTTTTTAACAGCACGTAAAAAATGAATTATATATAAAAAGTTTTTACAGAAAAAAGGTAAAAAAAAAAAAAAGGTATTGTTAAAAATAAAAAAAAAAAAAACTAATGTAAAATGTAGTACATTTATAGATGTAAAGCATTGGTTGTCTAAAGTAAGAGACGTAAAAATAACTAACAGTAATTGTTGATGACAGTGTGGGGAAGGATCTAATCCCAAAGAGTTGAGTTGATATAGTAGTATAAGATTCCATCGTATTTATATGTGAAAGAATGATTTATTTAGCAAAAAAATTAGTGTTTAATTTTTTCTTGGTAAAATGTTCTTGAGTCAATATGAGTCACGCATCATGAGTGAAATTTGTTTCTGACCCAAGTGAATTAGGAGATATATGTAGTCTTTAATTCAAAACAAAAAAATATGTGAAAAATGATTTATTTAACAAGAGAATTTATGTTTGATTTTCTTTGTGTATGAAATTTTCTTGAGTCAACAAAAGTTTTGTTCCATGAGCGGGATCAGTATTTGATCTAGTGGGTTAGGGAACACTTATGATGTCCCGTGAATAGAAAAAACTATATATATATATATTTATGCACATATCATATTCCACTCTTAATATTTATTATTGTATCAAATCTAGGTCATGGCTCAAAGAAGGACATTCTCATGCAACTAGTGTGAAATACATAAAATGATCAAATGAATTTGTTGAATGGTCAGAACTCAAAAACCAAATTGCAATAGGTGAGTTCAATTCCACTTCATGGACTATTGACACTGGAACCTTCATACCAACGACAAGGGACCTAAATAGTATATATACATGATATCCAAAGTTTCTTGGTGGGGCTTCTTGACGGATAGCGTACAAAAACAAACAAACAAAGGAATTGCTATGCTGAATAAAGACACAAGACTCTAACATTCTCAATGTCCTGAAATTGCATTGCAATTTGATTTCAGATTATCAGTTAAGGAACAAATTGGATCGCGTTGTTCAATTCACTAATAAATTGTGTTATGTAGGACCTTCGTCCTTCAAAGATGTTGATTGTGAGATTGAAAGGGATCGGATTTATTCTTCTAGGGTACTTGAAGAATAAGAACTTGTAAGACTGATAGTATGAGTACAATGGATTTGTGACACAAACGAATGGGACACACGTCTATGAAGATCACCCAGTTGACACATAGAGCTAGCAAACTTAAAAAATGTAGTGTGGTGAATAAAACATGTGACATTTGTTTTAGAGCAAACGAAGCTAGAGAAGAATTTCCTCAGTGAACATAAGGTAGTAGTGCATTTAAATGAATTTATTGTCAATTATGAGGAGCATACAAGACTTCTTTAACAAGAGGTGCTTTTTATTTCTTAACAATTGTAGATGATTGTTCACATGTTGAGTGGATATATCTATAAGTTGATAAATTAAACGAGAGGTGTCATACACTTAAAAAAATCACTCTAGTTGAGAGACAATTTCATAAACAAGTAAAAATACTCAGAAGTGATAATGGGAGTGAGTTCACATGTATGAGAAAATATTTTCTTGATCATGAAAATATTTTTCTAACATCTTGTATCGCAACACCCAAACAAAATGAGAGAGTGGAGAGAAAACAAAAATTTATTTTGAATGTGGCACGGGCATTGTGATTCCAAGGAATTTTTTCCATTGAATTCGAAGGAGGGTATATTTTCACTTTAAGCTATATTTAATAAATTGAGCATTCACCATAGTGTTGAATGAAAAAACTTCTAATGATCGAGATGTTGCCAGGTACCCATATGTTAAGAAAGGGTGGAAGTTGTTTGCTTTGGAGACAAAAAAGATCTTTGTCTCTCGAGGTGTTGATTTAATTCCATTTACTGCTAGTAATCATGCACTTAAAGAACAAGGTGATCAAAGTGTTGGAAACTTAATGGACGTTAAGAACTTGTAGAGGACGTGACTTGTGAAGTGCTTCAATGAAATTATGCAAAAAGTGTAATACATCATGATGAAACCATAATAGACGATATTAGGGTGAACCAAATGAAGAACTAGTTGAGCAAATTATTTCAAAAATGATAAATTTGTTACTTGCAGACAATGCCACTGAGAACCTTTCCTATGTAGAGGACACGAAGTAAAATAGACATCCACCTGTATGCATGACTTTGTGACTAATATAACTAGAAGAATAAGCCCATCCAACCATTCATCTTCATCAACAATTTGCTTAGGTGACCTAGCTTTATCCCATATCACATTATGTGAATTGTGATATTTTTTCTCTAACACACCTTGTTTTTCTTGCTTCTACTTCACAGCAAAATGAACCATTTATTTATATTAAAGCATTAAAAGATAGCTGATGGAATGAAGCCATGAAAAATTAGATACAAGCCCTTTGAATAAAATGAAACTTAGATCGATAATCACAAATCGACCCTTTGGGAAGAAGCATTTGGCTATTATAAGTGGGTCTACAGAATTAAAGATAATTATGATGGGAGAGATTTAAAGTATGACTAGTTATTATTCTTCGCAACCATCAGATGAAAAGGATTGATTACATGGAGACATTTACCCTAATTGTCAAAATGGTGATTGTATGCACTATGCAGAGTGTTAGCATTACCAACTGCGAATTGCATCATACGGATTTCCACAATGCATTTTTCCAAGGGTAGTTGAGGAAGTGGTGTACATGAATCCGCCACTACTTCACAACTTGACATATTAGGATGGTGTGCTTATAAGAACATGTAGAAAGCTACCTTTTTATTCAATCTTGAAATTGTAAATCTTGTTACTTACACTCTCTAATTCATTAAACTAGACAAATGAGTAAAAGTTGAGCTTTAGAATTTAATTTTTGAACGAAAATGGTTTGGCAATTAAAAATAGAGACTAAAAAGGAATTAAATTAAATTTTTTAAATGATGTAGTTGCCGACCGGAGTTTCTTGTGATGGTGGGATTAGTATCATCTAATAAGGCTGTTAGAGTTCTTCACGTCACCTTTTCTATTAAGTTTCATTTTCATAAAGAAAAAAAGCATGAGAGAGAGCGACTTGTATGAATTGCTGACTTTTGTCAATCACGTGGGCAGCCTATCATGGTAGACCACACATGACCCACTCACTCAGAGCTAAACTTGGTAGGCTCACCTGATTAGGTCAATCACATTAAGAATGTAAGAGGCCTGCTCCGGCAAAAAAAATTAAAATATAGTAATTTTAATAAAAAAAATTACAAAAATATTATAATTTTCAAATTATTTACAATTGTATAACGATCAATCACGTCCTCCCTGGACGTGACTGGTGCTCAATCACGTTCTCTCTGGACGTGACTCACCAAGTGGTGACACGTGTCATTTTACGGTTTAATTTATATAAACTTCGGAAGATCATAACTTTTGACTGGAGTGTCCAATTAAGACGAAACTAGTGGTCACGCATTCAAAATTGAGAGGAGAAGATTTAAACAAGTCCCTAGGTATAGGGAGTTGTTTAATTCGAAAAATAAAAAAATAGCATGCAATTCACTAATTGAATAAATAAAAAATTAGAAACCAAGTAATTTTTTGAAAGTTCGAAGATTAAATCGTAATTTTGAGATACTTAGAGACATCTTTTTGGGAAAAAAATTTGACCAGGGACTTGTTTAAATCTTCTCCTCTCAATTTTGAGCACGTGACCACCAGTTTCGTCTCAATCGAACACTCCAGTCAAAAGTTATAACCTTCCGAAGTTTATATACATCGTGTCTCAAAATGACACGTGTCACCACCTAGTGAGTCACGTCCAGGGAGGACGTGATTGAGCATCAGTCACGTCCAGGGAGGACATGATTGAACACGTATAAAGAGGACGTGATTGATTGCTATACAATTGTAAATAGTTTGGAAATTATAATATTTTTGTAATTTTTTTATTAAAATTACTATATTTTAATTTTTTTGCCGGCCTGCTCTTCCTAAAAAATTGCCTTGCAAAAAAGGGAATATGTACATCCATCAATTTTGGCCAGTCATGAGCAAACCAACTATTTTTTTTTATAAGTGTTGCTTAGTAACACTGCAACAAAGACTAATTCTTTTTTCTTATTTCTTTTCCACTCATAAAATAAATCAAAATATATGGGCCACAATTCCCAAACACCGATCCAGGGGCTAGAGCCTTTGATGGTCTTCTTCCGCGAGTATCAAAGACAAATTGAATTTCATCCACTTTAGTTAAAGATGACGGGCCATAAATTAAGAGCCCTACAAAACTAAGGCCCAAAACACAATTATCACTCCTTCAGATACCTAGATTAGGATTGGAAGATGGAGAGTGGTGCTTCATACACCATTACTCATTTCTTCTACACCATTATTTTTTTAAAAATTCCAAATATGTCCCTGGCAGCTTTCCTGTAATATTTGGCAAAGCTTTTAACTTTTGTTCACTGTTCCCACTTTCATTCGCTGTGTTCATTTCGTTTTTGTGCCACCGGTTGCTAGAGACGCTCCGCATTGGTGGTTTTTGGTGGCATTGTGTTGATTTCATCGGAGTTGTGTCGTGGTGGTGGCTGTCGAAGGTCGTGAAGCAGTGTCGGGTTGCAGAGGTGGGCCTCTGTTGTTTTATGGTAGCGTACGGATTCGGTAATCCGTATGGAATTCACGGATTAAGTAATCCGTAGACTCTTACGGATTGACCAATCCGTATGATTCATATGGATTAGGTAATCCATATGACTCATACGGATTGGCCAATCCATATAGCTCATACGAATTGGCCAATCCATATGACTCATACGGATTGGCCAATCCATATGACTCATATGGATTATCTAATCCATATGACTTATATGGATTGGTCAATCCGTATGACTTATATGGATTGGTCAATCCGTATGAGTCATATGGATTAAGTAATCCATATGTCTTATACCAGTACTTTTTTATAAAAAAAATCAAAAAATATATATTTAAATGAGATTGATTTGAAGTTGATAAATAATTTCGTTGAGAAAATACAATACAATAAGTTAATCATATGTGTTTGTAATAGGTTTTTTTAAGAAACAAGTGTTTGTTGCCATCTACGGCGTGCTTGTGGGCTACTACTAAATCAATGAAAAATTAACTTATTGTATTGTATTTTAATCCGTATGAGTCATATGGATTACCTAATCCATATGAATCATACGGATTGGTCAATCCGTAAGAGTCTACGGATTACTTAATCCGTGAATTCCATACGGATTACCGAATCCGTACGCTACCATAAAACAACAGAGGCCCACCTCTGCAACCCGACACTGCTTCACGACCTTTGACGGCCACCACCACGACACAACTCCGACGGAATCAACACAATGCCACCAAAAACCACCAATGCAGAGCGTCTCTAGCAACCGGCGGCACAAAAACGAAATGAACACAGCGAACGAAAGTGGGAACACTGAACAAAAGTGAAAAGCTTTGCCAAATATTACAGAAAAGCTGCCAGGGGCATATTTGGAATTTTCTAAAAAATAATGGTGTAGAAAAAATGAGTAATGGTGCATGAAGCACCACTCGAAGATGGACCTCTCTTCTGTTCAATTAATAAGGGCCCATTTGACTAAATTGTTCAATTGATCATTTGCTGCGAAGTATGTGAAAGATATAGGTTTTGTCTTGCATTTAAATTTAAAATATTTAATAATAAGACAACAATCGATTATAACTTCTTCTTTTTTTCTGGAAGGGCTGGTGTTTTATAATAAAAAAATCAAAATCTCTTACCCCTTTCTGTGCTACCAAAGTAGAGAACATTCTTAAATATTACTGGTTAACTCTTGGCAATCATATGAGTGTGTACTTCTCTTGCGCAGCACATGTGTCATTGAGGATTTCAGAGATATTTGATTTGTTGTGTATGGTGCTTGGTCTATATAAGACTGTAAAACTCCCAACTTCTTCTATAATAGGCTTTGTTTAAATAATCCAATTATTGAAAGAAGTCAAAGTTGAAGAATTTATATAAATGCTTGTGAATATGGTATATTGTATTTTATTTTATTTTTGTTTGGAGAAAAAAATAAAATTTTAATTTATAAAAGGTATTGTTATGACTTTTGACCAACCAATGGAAGTATTTAGGGTGACTAGTTTAATAATAAAAAGTATAAGTAATATAATATATAAGGGTGGAGAGGGGGAGGAAGAAGTCAAGAAAGAAGAAGGTTAGGGATAATTTATTTGCAGAATCATAGTAACAGAAATAATAAATGATAGGTGTGTGAGTTGTTGGCGTAAGAAGAGGAAGCGGTTGAAGAAAGAAATGGTCTGATTGAGATTGAGATTTGACCTTCTCCTTCTCGTTGTTGATTTCCATTGCGCACTCTAATCGCAATTGATTTGATTTTACAAAGAAAGAAAGAGAAGAAACAATTGGAATTTGCAAGGATGAAGAGCTCTCTGAAAAAATTGCGAGGTCTGGCACTTCACAATCACAAGCATGTCTCCTCCAAGTCCCTTCAGCCTCTGGGCCAGCTTGACGAACTCGCCCGGGCAACCCAGGCATTTCTATTTCTTGAAAAAGATATCATACCATACCATACCATACAAGTTTTAGGGTTTGATGGATGGAGGAATGACTTTGCAGGATATGCAAGACATGAGGGACTGCTATGATACCTTGCTTTCCGCCGCTGCAGCAACCGCCAGCAGTGCTTATGGTAGGGTTCGCCTCCCTATATCAAATCATTCATTCATGCCTTTTATTTTATGATGATGAATTGATGATATATTATTACAGAATTCTCCGAGTCCTTGCGGGACATGGGCTCTTGTCTTCTTCAGAAGACCGCTTTAAATGATCACGGAGATGAAACTGGTAATCCTACTCTGCTTCTGCTGTCTGTTTCTTCTTCTTCTTCTACTCATCTCATCACCTTTTCATTTCTTCACTTGCAGGAAAACTTCTCCTCATGCTTGGCAAAATCCAGTTCAAACTCCACAAACTCATTGATCATTATGTCACTTCCTACTTCCTTCTCTCTATTCTTTCCTTCTTTTTTATTTTCTCCTCTTTTCCTCACTCTTTTCTTTCCCTTTTCAGCGTTCTCATATATTCCAGACAATTACCATTCCCTCAGAGTCTCTCTTGAATGAACTTCGAACTGTCGAGGTTTCTATCTCTATCAATTACTCTAAGCCTATTCTTTTATCCTTCTACATTGAGTACTTCTGATCATTTTTTTTTTTGTCCAGGAGATGAAGCGGCAATGTGACGAGAAAAGGTTTGAAATGCTTTGCTGGATCTAGTTTTTTCTTTCAATGTCATACAGATATATTATGTCTTATCATTGTGTTATATGATCTGCAGAGACTTGTATGACTATATGGTAAAAAGATATAGAGAAGGAGGCAGGTCTAAAGGTGGCAAAGGGGAGACTTTTTCGTTGCAGCAGTTGCAAACTGCTCATGATGAATATGACGAAGAGGCTACATTGTTTGTTTTCCGATTGAAATCTCTGAAGCAAGGACAATCGCGTAGTCTTCTAACACAGGCAGCACGCCACCATGCTGCTCAGGTTCTTCATATTTCCCTATTTCCTTCTAAGAATTGGGAATTCCTTCTTTTTCTTTTTATTTTTATGTTGATTACCGCTGCTTTCTGTTATGCCCAAAAACAGTTATGTTTCTTCAAGCAAGCAGTCAAGTCCCTTGAGACAGTAGAACCACTTGTAAAATCAGTAACTGAACGGCAACACATTGATTACCACTTCAGTGGTCTTGAAGAGGAGGATGGGGAGGAAGCTGATTATGGAGATGATGGTGGCGGTGGTTATGATGAGAATGATGATGGGGAGCTGAGTTTTGACTATGGACAAATTGAACAAGACCAAGATGTTTCTACATCACGAAACTCAATGGAGGTGACTACCTTAAGAAACTAGGAATCTGTAATCTTTTTCTTCCCCTTTTATGTTTCTCTAGGTTATTTAGAAATGGATGTCTAATGAAGACTGGGCAACTAAATCTACTAACAGGCATAAATGAGCAGGCGAATTATTGTGCACTCACGTGGTGGTGGTTGAGGGGTTTGAATCCTACTGCATGCTAAAGAGAATACAAGTAAAATCAAAATTAATTAGTGAATGAATGAATTCCTGGGGGGGGAAAGATTATGTTCTGTAGGAAGGCCTTCAGGAAACAAACTCCATGAGCATTAGAGTTGTGGCCAAAGATGTTTTGCAGTCTTATGCACAGAAACTTTGCATCCTTGTTTGTTTAAATGTGACTATCTGCTGTATGCACGTGAGTAAATAGTTTAATTGAAATGCTGCTTGATGGATGGATTGAGCAAGAACCTCTTCAAGAAGACTGAGTTTTAACTACTCTGGTCAATGCATAAAAATGCTATGGAAGTTTTCAGTAATGAACTTCTGATTATGAAGATTTTGGATCAAAACCAAATATATACTTTTAATTTTCAAGTTTATAAAACACTTCAATTAGCTTATATAACTCATCTTGATGACTTGCTGCTTAACCATGTTTGTTTCTTTTACAGTTGGATCAGGTGGAACTTAAACATCCTAGAGATTCTACAGCTGAAGCTGCTAAGGTAAAAAAAAGACATCTATTATCTTCAATTTCCTTTTGCCTATAAAATTTAAACTATTCAAGAGCATGGACAGTGAATATCTTTTGCTCTATTTGCAGGAAAACTTAGACAATCTTCTAAGGAATTTGTTTTCCTTTAAGGTTAGGGCAGGGAGCCAATCTGCCCCACTTTTTGCTGATAATAAACCTGATGCAAGTGAAAAACTGAGACAAATGCGCCCATCTTTATCGCGGAAGTTCAGTTCATATGTGCTACCCACACCAGTTGATGCTAAGAGTTCAACCTCTTCAGGGTCAAATAATCCAAAGCCTTCCAAAATGCAGGCAAATTTAAGTGAACCTACAAAGAACTTGTGGCATTCATCCCCATTGGAACAAAAGAAACATGAAAAAGATATTGGAGATGAGTTTTCTGGTTCAATTATCAGAAGTGCACAGTCAGTACTCAAGGAAAGTAATAGCAAGACTGCCTCCATGAGATTGCCACCTCCTTTAGTAGATAGTCTGTTATCCTCAAACCGTGATTACGTTTCTACTTACTCTAAAAAGATTAAAAGACATGCCTTTTCTGGCCCATTGACAAGTAATCCTGGGCCTACCAAGCCAGTCTCCGTAGAAAGTGTTCAACTGTTCTCTGGACCTCTTTTGCCAACTCCAATCCCTCAGCCTCCGCCATCATCTCCAAAAGCATCTCCTAGTGCTTCTCCTACTCTTATGACTTTTCCCAAAATAAGTGAGCTTCATGAACTTCCTAGGCCTCCAACCAGTTTCCCCTCCAATTCAAGGCTTTTAGGTTTAGTGGGTCATTCTGGTCCATTGGTGTCTAGTGGTCAAAAGTTTTTGACTGCAAATAATTTGGTTGCATCAAGTGCAGCATCTCCACTGCCAATGCCACCTCAGGCCATGGCTCGTAGTTTCTCCATACCTTCTAGTGGCACAAGAGTGGCAGCATTACATATGCCAAGAACACTAGAATCCTCTCATAGATCATCTATATCTGAGAATATTGCTTCTCCTCCTCTGATGCCAATAGCATTATCTAGTAGTCGGCCATCATTAGATGGCTGATGCTGTTCTCTTGGATGTTTAGACCAGAGGTAATTTTTCAACCAGGACTGTTTTGTTTACTATTTTCTTATTTTCTATTATTTTGTTTTCCTGGATTTATTTGATCAGTTTATTTTTTTAATTGTGAAATTTAGACAATGTAGAAAGTGTTGAAATTTCATATATAATTTGCAAAATCTTCGTCTCAATTTGCCTGTTTTGGAATGGGATAAAATGGAGATGAGGGTTAGGACCTAATTCTATAGTATCAAGAACCTGAACTGTCATTGGTATAGGACACCTATTATTGAGGAAGTTATATTCTATCTTCAAAGTTGTTAGAATATATGAAAGATATCCAATCCCCACCTAGTGGAATAAAGTTGTTAAATGAAAAATATCCAATATTATATTGATTATATCTTTAGAGTAATTTAGAGAATCTTAGTTTATCTATTAAGACTTTGTAAAATTAGAATTATGATAGAATATTAGGATAAATAAGGGTTAGTGCTTTATGTTTTGCAACATGCCATTTCACATCATATCAAGTCAATTATAATTTCATAATATTCAGTTTTTATTCTCTCCTTTTCCTCCAGCTATACCTAAATTTCTATAATTTTAACATGGTATTATTCTATCGGACCCTCATTGACCAAGTGATCTAAAACTCCCTCTTAGCCTCCCCCACTCTTCTAATGAAGTGTTGAATAATCACGAAGCATGTAGGCCTATGTATTATCCATGCTTCAAGCCCAAAGGGCACCTGTGTTGAGGGGATTTGTTAGAGATATAATATAAAATTATTTGTCTTTACCTAACAGTTTAAACTTTTGGAATAGTTGGTTTATGACAAAAAAAAAACTATGTTCTATGACAAATACTTTCGAGAAATCCACATTGGGATTATGAATATTTTTGGTGCAAGCATCTGATCTTAGATGGACTTGACATTTAACTATGTTCTAAGCACTTTAAAATAGCAAGTGATACATGTAGAAACTCACTTCATAGCTATTTTATAGCATTTGCTCCGTAGCATAACATGTCCAATAGTTGGAGGTGTTTTTAATTGGTGGGGTGATAATTCAGACTAGGCGTGTAAGTGGGTCGCGTACAACCCAATTACATTTTCTGCGGGTTGGGTTTATTTATTGAACCCAACTAGAATTGGGTTTGGTAACGGGTTGGGGTTTTAGATCCGACCAAACCAAACTCAACCCAAATACACATGAACTATTTAACAAAAAATACTATTTTCTACTAATATAGATAACCCTAAAGGCCCAAAGTACTCTCATACATCATTCAGTCTCTCACTCACTTATGATTACCGTTGACTTAAGCATTTTGAGTTTTAAAACAAAATTATTATTTTTTGAATACTTTGAGTTGTTAAACAGGTTATAGCCTTACAGGTTTATGTTTCATCATTATGAATGAGTTGTTACTTAAACAGTTTACAAGTTTATGGTTTATCATTATGAATGAGTTTTTATCTCATCTCAAAGAGTAGTTTAAAACAAGTTTTGAAAATATCCCTTATAGTTTGAGTTTGGGGTATTTTCTTAAAAGCTAAAGAGATGGACATTTTTTCAATGAATCAACTCGATGGCCCAGTCCAATCCAATTAAAGTTGAGTTGGTTTGCAAGAAAATAAAAGGGTAAACCAACCCAACACAATTAATTTTAATTGAGTTGAGTTGAAAAATAGACCAAACTCCACCCAACCTGGGTCACTTACACTCCTAATTTAGACATGATGGGGCCAGTTTTTATAAAGCCTAGGGGTTTTTTTAATTCACAACTAATTGTTGTTCCAAATGGTTAAATACTATCATGTTACCATTGTAAGATTTAGCTTAGAAAGTGCCTTATTATTGTTCTTTGTTCCTACCAACTGTGAGAAATTTTAGTTTAACTTGGTAAGATTTAATGTTCACTTTCCGTTTTTCAGGATGTAGAGATGTCCATGTTTTGACTAATATTATGCGATGTACCCAGGTATGGTCAATGGATACTTGTGCAGACTAATTCTACTGACGTCTGAAGGTAGCCCTGTTTACGGCCTGGCAAATTAAGCTTAGGGTCAAGAAAGCTTAGGTCAAGTTTTGCTTAGTTGCAAATATGTAAATATTCGGTATACCTAGTATTCTTTTATCTGTCACCATCATTATTGATTCAACCTTCTGGGCTTTTGTCTTATTTTGAAAATAAATGCCCATCGGCTTTATTGTTGAGATATGTATGCATTTAAGCAATTGACAGTAACCTATCGATCTTGCCTCCCCTTTCCGACCGATCCAATTGTCTAATTAAGTTGTGTACCTTTCAGTGAGTGCAGTTTGCTTTCGTATGTTTTTCTTATTTTTTATATTTATTTTAACTTCATTTATATAAACACATCAAAACAATTCTCGCTGAATTCGATTCTTTTCTGGATTTGCATTCAAATCATGCTTTGGATTTATCTGCAACCCGGTGGAGCTGGATGAAACGAGAGTGAATAGGGTTAAAAAGTAGAAATGAAGTGAACTGTCATGCAATTATACTCGAGAAGCTATAGAAAAACTACTAGTCAGTGTAGGTTGGTACCGTGGCATTTTCTATGGACTGGTAGAATTAGTTATGGACTTGTGAAGGGTGATTTCGTTTAGAAGCTGTAGGCAAAATCCAAATACCCAAATTTAATTGGCTTATATTATTATTATTATTATTATTATTATTATTATTATTATTATTATTATTATTATTATTATTATTATGTTACAAATAGACATCCCAAACCATCCGTACTAGCTGTAGAGATATGGAAACCAAGAAAAGGATTGCTGAGGTCCTAATCGAAACGAAAACAGTGCATAATATTGGTAATTTGGTACAAGCAAGTAATTTAGAAACGGATGCAAGGAAAACAGACATTTCCTATGAAACGCTCCCTAATCCAAGATCTTTCATTTGCAGCTTTCTCCAGTATCATATCTGACGAATCCCATTAATTCTGGTCCTTTAAGTCTTGGGTTATTCTTGAAACTGTAGGAATAGTATAAAGAAATCGGCTAATGTTTTGGGAAATACTAGTAACGAAGTGACATGACCAAGTTTAGATCGAGTGATCACCTTTCTTGGGATAACTTGGAAAAGGAGCCGTATGTCGGGAAAGTACCACATAGATCATTGTTTGATAGGTCTCTGCATAACACAATTGAGAAATTAGAATTGATGGAGAAGAATATAAAGACAAGTGTAGGAAATTAAGACTTACAAGATCTTGAGGTTTCCCAACTTAGTGAGTTCCCTCGGTATTCTTCCAGTGAGCTTGTTGCTGTTGAGTCGCCTGTATAATATATAATAAAAATAAAAGGTTAGGCTTAGGCTTGGTGAACACAGTAGTTATATAATTAACTCACAAGAATTTGATGTTGGAGAGGTTGGAGAGGGTGGCGGGGATGGAGCCAGTGAGGTTATTCTGGTAGAGACCCAAGCTAAGCAGGTTCTTGAGTTCTCCAAGTTCCTTTGGTATTGGACCCATCAAATCATTCTTGTACAGTTCTCTGCACAATCATACGTTACGTTACGCTTTGCTTCAACAAGACAAGACAAACATAACATTAGGCTTACAGGAACTGAAGGCGCTGGAGCCTCCCTAGCTCTGGAACCAAATGGCCAGACAGTTTTGCGTGTCCGAGGTCTCTGCATGAGGATCATGCAGTTAGTTACATAATTCCAATTTTCCTCCTCTTACGGCAACAACATAACATTCAAAACTGGAATAAGATTGAATGAATTACAGTCGGGTAACTCGCTTATCATCATCACAGGTAACATGGAACCATGTACAAGGATCCACCAAAGTTGGGTCCCAGCTCTCTAGAGCGTTATTTGGGTCTTTCACAGCTCTTCTGAACGCGAACAGAGCATCACCTGTTCGTTTTCAAGTTAAACAAATTAAGCAGAATGAAAATACTAATAGTTATAGTGACAAGATTCTTCAGAAAATACTTTAGTTTACCTTCAGAGTTTGCATTCACAGCAGCAAAAGGGTCTGATAGGAGAAGAAAAATGGCAAGAACATGAAAAAGCTGGCTCGTCTCCATCTGAAACTTGGCTGCCTCACGGGCTGACACGAATCGATGGTTCCTTC
>PYAF01001757.1:10762-22197 GCA_007407185.1 Glycine tomentella
TGGAATTAAATTACTTATACAAATTTGGCCACTTTGGTGACTAACAAATCCACCTTACTTTTAATTCCAAAATATAAACACCTCATAAAGTACAAAAATATGTTAAAATTATAGGATTTTAACAACATTTAAACGCATCCTAACATCATAATTAATTTTCAATGTCATCAAAATATACAGTCATTCGATCACAATACAACAATGCATATAACTTTATCAAATATAATTTTAAATATGCATTGATACAATTTTTAATTAGGGAGAGCAATAAGGTGATCAATCATTATTGTTTACTTTTCATCACCAACATTAATGTGTCTTTGTTTGAAAAGACCATAAGAACTTTAGTATGATATCCATTGGAACATAATACATATCAAGTGAGAAAAACAATTATGTGATATTATTCTATCAACATTATTCGATCAATAATATTCGCAACAAGCAGAAAATTAAGATTCAAAATCTACCATAATACTTTATTGTTGTAACAACAAAAACTTAATAATGGAAAATCACAAATTCTTAAACCTTGCTCTGATACCACATGTAAGCATTAATCTATAATTCATGTTCAATAACAATTACATCAAGAACATGAAAAAGGATCTTTAGAATTCATGAGTTTCACATAAACATACCTTTGTCCATAATTGCGGAAGATCTTTATTGGTAGAATGCTTTCGTAGATTCTTTGGGAAAAATCCTTTAATGACAGAATGCTTTCTCAGAGTCTTGACCCTTTTTTTTCTCATATCTTCTTTGATAGGGATTGGATACAACTCTCATGGGCAGATAATGTTGGTATTCAGTTTTCTAGATATCTCTCTTCATAAGAAAACTGAACCACTATGTTTAATATAACTGCACCTATCAACAATTATCTTTTAATATAACTGCATATATTAACAGTTATCTTTTTAATAAGTTTAAAATAATTATTTTATTAACAATTATCCTTTAATAACTTCCCTTTGTAACCAATTATCTTTATACCCTTTATTTATTAAATCAAATAACATTTATTTAAATGAGCCACAATAATAAATCTTACAAAACATAGGTTTTAGAACTTTCAGCTGGCTGTTCCTTTTCTATGTTCGACCTCCATCTTCTAAGGTATTCAATTCTCCAAAGAAATGAAAATAAAAGCAGCATATACTGTTGAGTTTTGCTTTGACCTATGTTTACATTAATGTATCAGCTATGCTAGCAGTAAATTTTTCACCCTTTATTCTTCATTTCAAATAAGAAACCGCGCGCGTTCAATTTTTTTAAAGACTAAGATTATTATCACATACATTCATGCATACACATGGTTATACGCAAACTACTAGGTGAACTTTGTTATGATCAGGTTTCGTCCGGCAGTGGTCCTTATATTGAAGAGAACATGGGTTATAACATTGAGTTTTAATTTTACGACAACAGTTATCAATGAATTATTCCTTGGACCACGCCCCCTCTATAAAGCTATATATATGTGTGTATATCTGAGAGTTAAAGAGAGAAAGACAGAAGCAAAAAGAGCATCTTTTCTGAACACATCTCGGAGAGTTAGATAAAGAACATCTTTGCACCAAATCATAGTGATGATGAGGCTTAGAAGCTAGCCCCCTCTCGAAACATTCACATTAACACTGATATTAAATTGTTGCTACTTTAAAAAGTACATGGGCTAGCTGCTGAGTCATCATATACCAGAATCACTCAGGGCCAACAAAACCTCAAAATCATAATTCACTTAAAGCTTCCTAGCTGGAAGGAAAAAAAAAAGCAAAAATAAATATCCGCATGAGATGATGAACAAAGTAACATATGGAAGCAAGAGAACAAAAATAAAATGTAACTATCACTAGGAAATAGGGATAGCCTCTCGATTCTCTCCTTAGACCGCAAAACCTGTAAATGAGAAAAGAAAGGGGTGATAAGCGCATATAAACTCTAATCTACGAGATCTACACATGATGATGATATATATATATATAGCATGGTGACATTAATTAGATAACCCTAGTTATGCAAGAAGATATATATAGTTTATTACAATTACCACATGGATTGATGAGGAAATCTACGATGAATATGGAGACCTGGCACTACTAGAGTCCCTCGGTGCATTGCATCGGTAACAGTCCATTCTATTGGCGAAGTTATGCTCGTTGCATCCAGACCTGCACATTTTATTCACACTCCATCAATATCATTACTACTGTTTATTTACTCACTTTTTTATTTTTTAAAAATATCCTAATTAATAGAGATAATTATATTATAATATGTTAGTTATTTAATATTCAAATTAATTATAAATCTGTAACGTATATATTTATTATAAACTAAGATAAAATATTAGATAACACAAACACAGTAATATGACAAATTTTGAAAGGTACATGACATGCATGACACTTCTACCATATAATGTATAATTTTAATATTTCTTTGGTTAAATTTTTTTATATAAACTTAACTTAAAACACGAATCTAATTAAATAATAAATAAATAAATGTTTAAAAAATGAGCATAAGTAATAGTGATTTTTATATGTATTGATATGATAATTAAAAAAATAGTTGAATATTTAAGGATCTTAGTATTGTTATTGAAAACCTTTTTCTTTCTCTATTTTTTTTTTTAAGTATGTCGGAACTTAAAACTCATTAAACTATTGACTCAAAAGCTACCTTAAATTTGTTTGGGTAGCATAACAACTCTAGTATTAGTAAAAGCGTGAGTATATACAAAAGAAATGAAGTGATACGAACCTGGTGCATATCCAGTCGCCGGACTTCCAGCCAGGGCGGGCGGAGGAGCCACCGCTGAAGCCGAATGGTCTCATTCGAGGCATGTCGGCGTCGAATGGTCCGGCGGAGGAGTCCTCCTTGGGGGCACCGCACTTGAAGCAGCTGGAGCGGCTGGCGAAGTTGTGGGCTCCACAGTTTCCGACGGTGCAGTACCAGTCACCGGGGCGAACATCCGGGCCAGTGGTGAAGCCAAAGGAGGAAGAGCCTCTGCCACCACCGAAGCCGCCGCCGTAGTCGCCGCCGCCACCACTCCTCGGCTCCCCGCATCGCTGGCAAGATTCTCTTCTCTGGAAGTTCAGGTGGTTGCATGTCCTGCAGTTCCAATCTCCTGGTCTGCTCATTTTCCCTTCATAGTTTCCAAATTCCACCATGCACATATAAAGTAATTATCCTCAATAATATGATAGAGTAGTAATTTTTTTAACAAAAATTAAACATTATTTCTCATGTGTTTTGGATATGGTCCTCCTGGGTTCCCAATTCTTTCTACTATGACAAATTAATAATTAATATTTATCTTTAAAAAAATATGTTTATAATTAGGATATGGTCCTCAATTAAAATTTCACCTCAATATAATAATTAATTCAACACAATAAAAGTTAAATCACTTGGAGGTATGTAAGTTTACTCCTATGTTTTTATTAACGTAGAAAAATGCCAAAGTGAGCAAGAAAACTTATGCATGGGAAAAGCCAGGGACGAAAATTAAAAAGAAAAAGGAAAAATATTGTGAACAAGTAGGGAAGGAATGATATTTACCTTTGGAGTTTGGAGACTGAAAATAAAATGAAGGTAGCTAGTGGGTGGAAGTAGCTCCACAAGTTGAATAATTAGGAGTGTGTTGTCGAATTATGTGGTTTGTGGTGCAGATGAGTGAAGAGGCTGAGGTGGTTTTTATACTGCCAATTAAGGCCTCGAAAATCGAGCAGATCGTAGTAACTAGCTAACCAGTGCGCAGGCAGAGCAACGGGTGCTTCTTTTTAGTTTGCCTCCTTCAACCCAATGTGATATCATCATAAAACTAAATTTGGAAAAAGGGTATATAAAAGGAATTTTCGAAGTGCCACTCCATACACACCATATATATTCATTATTAATTGTATATATAATAAATAAAAGGTATTGAGTATGATACAACAATAGTGTTTTTTAGGGGTTTTGGAGATGCCAAGTACACATATCACTGATTAGAGTGTGTATTATATATATATATATATATATATATATATATATATATGCTAAGAAAAGGGAATGTTATAATAGCAACATGCCAACATCTCATCATGCACGTAAAAAATAAAATTGAGTATGGAAATTATAACTAATTTGTTCAACTTTGTCAAGCTGCTCTTTTTTGTCCCCACATAAAGCAAATTAATTAGCATGCATTGTAACCTCTAAACACCACAATGCCCATTGCCCATGCCCTATCTTTTAAATCTTGTAGTCCATAAATGATAGCAAAAGACCTTTTTGACTGTGGATATGTGTTAATTGGACCCTCATTTATAGTGAAGTGGCGGGGAAAGAATTTACCTTACAATCACCGCATGGTCTCCAAGTGCATCTTTTTTTTTTTTTCCTCTTTTTGATGTTATTGATCAATGACAGGATTGGATAAGATGGAACGAAATTCATTGTTTATCACCAGACAAAATGAATATTCCTCACACTTCAAGGAAAAACCTTAAGATCAGAGGACCCCAGTGCCTAGTGGCCCAGCTGATATTCCCATATTCATAAATAATAATTGCCAAGGAGGTGTCACGTCTTACTTTCAATATTATACTTTCAGAACCTGACCGGGAGTTATAAGGGTCGTCACAAAACTATTTGGTAAAAATCGGTGCTGCTTTTCAATTTTGAATATTCCTCTTTTGTACTTGCGACTTAATTTCTTTTGGACGTAAGTCAAAAGGATTATAATATCACATAACCATATTATGTAATGTTCCTTTTTTTTTTAAATATTTTTTATATTTACTTGAACGTTTGTCCTAGCTACCTACTACGTAAATCTTGTACTATATTTCCTCTCCATCTTACTAACCTAATTAATGATCAAGATCATGGAATGTAAAATTTCTACATAAGTAATTTCCATTCCTCCTTTACCAATCTAATTAATTAAATGAATTTTAGGCGTTTGTTCCCATTTCCCAACGTACTATAAAATCATTAAACAGAACGAAGATGTGAAAAAAGGTTCATAATCATGTTGGGGGTTTTATAGATGTCAGTTAAGCAATATTAAGCTACTAATCCTACTCTTTAAAGTGGTCCCAAATAGTAATTCATGTTTGGAGAATTTTTTGTAACACATGAAGACCCTTTAATTTTGTCCCAACCATAGAATATGAAGAACGATTTTATTGATGATAGTGGTGACGAGATTTTGGACCTAACATAGAAAACTGTGTTTATATGTATATATTAAAATTGAAAAAAAAAAATCAGGATCACTCGTGCGTGTCAGATGCTGAAGATCTAGAGGGTAAAATTATGTATAGCTCCAAGACGTAGGCGATGTTAAAGTAAAAGTTGCATGGCCATTACTTCAAGGAACGTCCTTGGTTTCAAATTATTGCACTACTACGATGCCACTTAGTGAAAGAGAAACGATTCTCATTGATGACTAAGTGCTGATTGGAATTGAAGGAATAGTTCAAAAATCAAAGAAAGGAGCAAAACTTGGTAGAGTTTCGATAAAGATAGTCGAAGTTGATGATGATGGAAGAGAAGTCTTCGAGGTTCAAATTTTGACCATCTAGCTTTTCTTTTTTTCTTTTTCCCCCCCTTCGTTACACTGATATGGCTTTTTCGCTGTCATGTTCTTTTCCTTCCTCATTATCGATCGCATATTCTCTCACACTTTTTAAGGGGGAAAAAATTAGCCATAGCAAAGAGGGAAAAAAACATATAGCACGAAAAACCCCAACAAAATAAAAAGAAGGAAAATCTTAAAACTAATAGAAATCACCCACCATTTTTCTTGGGGAATGGTAAAGAAGGCTGTAGCAAGCTGTGAAAGCAAAAAGAAAGGGGAGAGGGAGAGATTACTGATTCGATTCTCTCATTGGGAAATGCTTCCATGCATGACCATATGACCAAACCCATGGACGCATAACGTATACTTCTACTCTTTACTTTATCTTTTCACTTAATCTCATTATTATATACACTACCGACAGATATATATATATGATTCTCATTTCGTACACATCAACTTATTTTAAATTTCAAATTAATTATATATATAAATTAAGGCCCTTAAAAATCAACCTACATATATATATATATATAGGAACAAAGACATATTCATCTATTTTAAATCAGAAACGCAGCCCACGCTTTTATTATTAACATACATGTGTATGTGTACTTCTAAAATTTACATATTCATCTATTTGTACCTGGCAAATAAATATAGGAATAAAGACATTACATGCACTTTATTTTAAGAAAAAGTCTAGTTTCACAAATCGTAATGTCATGTAAAAAGAAAGAATTTCTCGTATGTGATACAGTAGTTTTAACTGTTTCCAAATATATGTCTTCGTCAGTATACACACAACCTTTTTTTGGCACAACACATAGAAAACCAATTACAAATATTGAAAAATATAATCTTTGAATATAAAATGTATATATGTATTATTAGAATTACATATATAATTCATTTTTTTATGGTTGCATGCACGTGAGTTGGTAGAAAGATGTGAGTGACGCCATCCGAATGATAAAAGTTTTCTCTTTTCTTTTACTTTTTAGACCTCCAATATCTTTTATAATATGCTCTGATAGTCCCCAAATGTCCATCTTCTTTGATTTTACACAGTTTCTACCAATATTACTTGAAATACCATAAGCTTCAAATAACGTTTCTCAACTCTCGAATACATATACCAAAAACTACCTAAATAAAACCAAGGGATTGGAAATTTTATTTTACAAAAGTTTTGTATAAATTATTGAAAAATATAATAAATACAAAGCTCACATGCAATGTTACTAAAAAGTCATGTTTTATTATTTTTAAGAAAAAATTAAATATATTAAAAGGTAATTATATGATAATATTTTGATATTTATTATTAATATAATGCATATATATTAATTATTGAATCATTTTACTTCCGATAAATAGAATGATTTATAATAAATTTTAAATATTATTAAATAATTTTGAAGAAAGCGAATGCCTAAATAAAAGTATGTGTGTTCAATTTAGTTTATTTTTAAAAATAATCATTTTTACCAGTTTTTTTAAAGGACTTTTTGACAAACTATTTTTGAAAAAAAAAATTAAGTTGAACATAAATGGGCTGAACTTAATTAATAAAAGGATTTAACTTGAAACTCTTGATAGTCAAGACTATTAATTATAATTGACTAGACGAGAGGATAGGCAAATATTAACACTTTGATCAAGTTATCAAGACTATTATCTGTATCTTCTAAAAAAACACTATTATATGTAAAGTAAATTATTTATCCCATGAATCGTAAGAATAACTTTTACAATTGATGATAGAAAAATTCTAAACTAAAAATCATCTACCGAACGGGTGATTTACTCAAAGTATGTATTTATAATGGGCCACTAACTTGCTAGCTCGTCAAGTCAAGCTAAATTGACTCTTTTTTTTTTTTACATTAATTTATATGTATTTTATAAGAAAAAATATCAAACTAGCTAAATAGTCTCAATAATTTTAACGGCCTATCAGGTTAGGCAAAATGGGTCGGATTCTTTTTGGACAGCAAATTAATAAGTTCCAGATGGACTAGCCTATCAGGCCATTAGGCTGGGTCGTTTTTTATGACAATTCTAGTTGTTTCTATTCTTGTCACCATTATTCATACGTTAAAAATATTTTTAATTTAAAATATGAAATTGAATTAATAATTTAATGAAAATTTATAAAATTTGATTAAAAGAAAGTTGCAATAAGCACTCCTGATTTATTTTTTCTAGGATCAGGATTTCTACTTTTCTTTTGTAATTGTGAACAGATCCTAATGAGTATGTGTTTATTTTTTCGTTTCAATTCCTCAAACGAACGTTCAAGTAACATTGAGAAATTATGTTGCTTCTCACAAAATGGTACTTTCGAATGTGAGTCAATTGGATTGAACGTGTATTCAAAAAGGTCCTAATTGTTGGGTAAATGAGAAGGTGAATTTTTTTGTCTCTTTTAATTCTTAAAAATGTATCAAATTGGAAAAAAAATGGAGTCAAATCGCATAATCATATTCAAATGTTGTAAATGATATAATTATACAATAATTAATTTACCTTGCGTGAGAATCTTAAAAAAAAGATGGGTGGCGTGTTAAGAAAATAATAGATGATGCACAAAATTATTGTAATTCATATATTCAAGTTTATTTGTAAAACGTGTAGTTTAAATGAATGTAATTAGCAAATTTTCATACTAACCAGTTTTATCCACATGAAAAATAAAAATGTTTTCAAAAGTGTTTTAACTTTCACATTAAAAAAGTCCTTTTTAGATTGACATGAACATGAGCATCATTATGTCAACCCATAAATCAAGTATTTAAATCTGTCAAAAAAAGTTAAATATTTAAAAAGAGAAAAAAATTGACGGGATAAAATAAGTTTATATTATTATTCAATCATAAATTATTATTTATGTTAAGTTTGTTAACTTTTACAAATACATGATATCAATAATTGGTAATTAGATGATAATATAATTATTTTACACCAATTATATCATCATCAAACTCTAAAAAAATGGGCACCTTACTCCACAAATCATCGACACAATACGCCTAGTCGATTGGAATTAAGAAAATTTTGTCCATGTTGTTGCAAACATACAATTCACGCAAAAATAAAAAAAATAGATCAAATTGATCGCTAGTGTGTTACCCTTGGAACCAAAGAACTTTAACTGTGGATTTAAGCAACAGAGGTTAAATGTCAGTCCATCTAATTATAGGCATGTGTAGACTATTAGATTGATCAATTTAGTGTGGAGTTTAAACATACCCCCATACAGATTGAGTTGGATGATTCAATTTTGATCGATGCATTCTTACAGACATTTTTATCTCTTATTAATGGATGTCTTAAACTCCAAATATTAAATTTCATATTATGTTCATAGTTGTTTTTTTTTTTTTTGAAAAAAGTATGGTCATAGTTATATTCATAAAATCACTTATAAATTTGTTTTCTAAACCCGTACGTGAGAAAAATAAGATATTTAAAGACAAAATTAGCGAAAATACATCAAATAAAACCCCAAGACTTAATCGATTCAGCTATAGCAAATAGCTAAACACAACATAAAAATTCAACTTTTAAAATATAAACTTCAATGAAACGTGTATATGAAATAAAATGCTTAAATGAGTGTCATATTAGCCTCTTTATATAATGAACACGCACACCATTATTAATATTATTGGTTTGGTTTGATTAAAAGTACAAAAAACGCAAAGGAAGTGCAAAGAAAAGAAAATAAAACCGTAAATAGAATCTCTCACAAGAGGTTATCATGTTCTGGGGTGAAGGGACCCACTATCACAAGCGAAGTATATTTTTCGGCTGAAGCTAACCCAATATCATAAATAGCCCAATTCCCGTTTCTTAGATTCAACCAAATTCTGATGAGCCCATTGATGTTTGCAGCTCAAAAATGATTAAAAAAAAACCCAACCATATTTAATTTCAATTAAATATGAATACATGATTGTTTTCCCGCTTTTAGCTAATGTAATCATGATTGTTTTCCCTCGTGGGTTTTAATCTTAAAAAATCTCCGTCATGAAACCAAATATTTAATTTCAATTAAAAACCTTACTGAATATGTTTGATCTTCAGTTGAGAGGTTTCAAAATCCATTCAAAAAGTAAAATAAAACTAAAACCTCTTTTTTGATTTTCAGTTGAATATGGTTATAAATTGAGTTTAACGTTAATTGTACCTTAAAACTCATATTGAAGTTAAAGTAAAGAAAGGATATATTTTGCAAACTCAATTTGCAAAATAAAGCTCATTTTACAAACTTTAATCCAAACTAACAACTTTAGGAAAGTAAGCATTTGTTGGAGGACCTTCTCAAGAATGGAGAGGCAGGGCCCAAATTGTTTGCGGACGTTTTACAGAAACATTGTCATCATTCACATACCCCCAACAACCATAGGTTTTTTCTGTTCATATATCCATAATGAAATCATAGGCAATATTTATAAATATGAGTAACTAAAATTTGACTTTATTTAGACAGAATATGAATACAGAAAGCAACATACTACATATCCATGCCCGAATGAAATAAACAAAATTTGCGGGATGTGAAGGAAACTATCCATGTCCTTCCACCAAAGCATTCCCAAATCCCAAAGCAATAAAGATAGTGAGTGACCCTTGGATTCAAAAACATTTATTTAGTACCATGAGAATATAAGAGAGAGAACAAAGCGGCTATGCCATTTACCAATATACCCCACTACACCACACCACTATGTATTCTGTAGCCCCTCTTTCATTGCCTAAAACTAGGGTTTTATAATCTGACCTTGTTGAGCTTTACTTCTCTAGTTCAACCGAAACCCCTCCAGCCCCAAATTTGCAGTTAGCCACCTGCAAACTTCATCAGTCTCTTCAGGGACTGTATAGTGACCCAACCTGCAAAGCAAGAATATATTATTAATTAATGTCATCCTCAAATATGATAGTAATAACCTTTGCAGAATAAAGAAGAATACCCATTGTAGCTCCTAAATATAAGATTCTGGAATCCTGATGAACTTAAGGTCACTGCAGACCTCTCTCCATGTTCATATGCAACCACATCATCACCTGCAATAACAATTTAAATATTGATCAGAAATAAAATTAGGTCCATCCTACATGACTGAAGATTTTATCATACGACTTTGAAGTCTTAACTACAACACAAGATGAAACCAAAGAATATTTTGGCTACTAGTACAAACTTGCATATATGTAAAGAATTAACTGATTTTTTTTAGAAGTTCAGATAATTCACAGAAACTAGAACATTTGTCAAAAAGTTGAACCAAATGAAGATCTTGACATGGTAAATAAAAGCATCGGCAAATTTCACACTGGTAATTGCAACATGTGGTAAATCAGGACAAACTCAAGCAACGTGTTCACTTCCCAGACAGTATTAAGTATAGGTCAAGAGTCTTGACCAATAACTCCTACAAGGCACTTCTTTGTTTTTTTGAGCCTAGGAGTTATTAGTGACCAGGGCAGAACTACATATAATTGACCAGAGAAAGAATAAAACTAGTATCTCAACTTTGATATACATGTATTAAGAAAGATGTTTAATTCTGAATTATTGTCATATTGATTAGAAAAACAAAAGTAGTTTGCAGGCCACTAAGTGGAAACTGGAAAGGAAAAGATTCCCAATAATAACAATTTAAATTTTAAGCTATAATGATAAATGATAGAACTTATGAATACCTCTTCCATGGCAGAGAAATAAGGGCAACGATGCTGCGCGCCTTATGCCATCATGTGATCGTTCAATTTGGTTTTTCAAGGTCCTGGATCAATTAGAAGCTTCTGAGTGGATTATATAATGTATGGCTCTTTACATATTCACTAT
>PYAF01001757.1:22297-35779 GCA_007407185.1 Glycine tomentella
TTTAATGAATAAAGGGTATAAAGATAATTGGTTACAAAGGGAAGTTATTAAAGGATAATTGTTAATAAAATAATTATCTTAAACTTATTAAAAAGATAACTGTTAATATATGCAGTTATATTAAAAGATAACTGTTGATAGGTGCAGTTATATTAAACGTAGTGGTTCAGTTTTCTTATGAAGAGAGATATCTAGAAAAATGAATACCACCATTGTTTGCCCATGAGAGTTGTATCCAATCCCTATCAAAGAAGATACGAGAAAAGAAAGGGTCAAGACTCTGAGAAAACATTCTGCCATTAAAGGATTTTTCCCAAAGAATCTACGAAAGCATTCTACCAATAAAGATCTTCCGCAATTATGGACAAATGTATGTTTATGTGAAACTCATGAATTCTAAAGATCCTTTTTCATGTTCTTGATGTAATTATTATTGAACATGAATTATAGATTAATGCTTACATGTTTAAGAAATTATAGTACCATTTCCTTGGACGTTTAGCTAGTAATGGCAATGACATTACTCCCTTCATTCTCTTTTATAAGAAAATAATAATAATTTATTTTAACGATAAGCAAAATTCAACTGATCAATTACTGGAAGATGCTCGAAAATTGGTGTAAATTTTACTACCTTTCAATCCTTTAGAAAAATAAAATAATAAAAGCAGTAAATTATTTATATAGATTATGCATGTGCCATTATATATATTTCAATGTTTTACATGCGCGCGCCTACATACACTCACGTGTTTGTGTGTGTATATATATATATATATGTATATATTATAATTTAAGGTAATTTATATATTTATTAATATATAACTTAATAATAACACATCTACTTTATTTATTATATAAACATGTTCAATTAAACAAAGTGATGTAGTAAAAATATTATTATATTTTGAATGATGTGGAAATTTGTAAAATTTACATATTTTCCAATACAATATATAGTTGAATTGACAGAATTTATTATTTGTAAGTTTGTCAAGATTATATTAAGTGTCAATTAATCATACTTCTCTTTTGGAAGATCAATTCAAAATTTTAATTTCAAAATCTTTAAGATATTATTTAAATTATAGATATTATTTTTATTTCGGAGACTTTTTAAAAAAAAATTATGATGTAATGTGTATAAAAAGGGCTCTTTGTGAAAAAAGAAGATACCATCCAAGTGAGCGGAATTCATGTAATGGAAAGAGTCTTTAAGGTTTGTGTAGAAAACTTGAAATATGAGAGGATTTCTCAAATTTATGTAGAAATTTTTTAATCATAATTAAGATAGTGAATACTTATTGGAATGTTCTTTTGGATTTAGAGAAGAATGTTGAATCACATTAAATTTGTTTCTTCAGCTATTTCTTATGGTGTTGTTTTGACTATATTTTATCTAAGATCTCTTGAGTGTGAGTAAATTTGTTGTAAGTTTCTTTTCCTTAACACTCTCTAATTAAGTTTTAATCAAGATTTATATGTGATGTTGTGAATTTTTCACCCCTTAAAATATGATATATGATTGAAATGATTTAATTGAAAAGATTCATTAAACTTGAATTAAGTAAAGGGGTATTACATACACTTTCTTTTTATGTGTATAATATTTTTCTAGAGGAGTACTACTAGGAACGCATTCTCTAATACTCACTTTACATATTTATTTATCACATTTTTTCACTTCAATGAAAGCAACTTCACACACGCAAGTAGCACTACTAAATTAAAGCAACACACAGAAAAATACACAAGTATACAGCTAAATTCAAGCAGCACACAAAAAAACATAAGCATACAAATAAACTCAAGTAGGGCAAAAAAATCATATATTATTAATAAGAAATTTGTTAAGTATGCTTGCATTAGAATATTTTTTATTTATTAAAAGTTAATCTATTAGTATAAATATTAATTTCCTATACCATAAAAATTGTCCCTCAGTTATTACTTATCCATTTGTATTAGAAAATGGTGTATATTACCGATATATAATATAACTTTAATTAGTATAAACTTATAATATTTATACTAAAAAAATCAATTTTCATTAGAAAAAATTGAATAATTTTAATTTAGAACTATTTTTTTCTATTATTGTAATACAAAATTTTCTAGTTTAGAAAGGGGAAAACCTTTGAAAGTTAACTATTTTTTTTTATTGTTTTGCTATATAAGTTGATTGATTTTTTTATTAGATACTTTCTTGTAAAATTTATTTTTGAATTGAAATTTATTATTCTATCCCCATAATACTATGTTCATAATTTTTTTTTTGATGTCACATGTTCATATATAAATTTTCAAACTGGAAATAAAAACTATTTAGTTTATTCTACGTTTGATATGATCATTTTAAAAGTAATATGGTAAAAGAAAATACGTTATTTGGTGCTCAAGTCTGACAATCCAATACTCTCAATTTCTCCTACAATCCATCAAAAATAAAGTTCCTTCCATTCGAAAAAAAAAAAAAAACGATTCGATGTTAAGATTCTACGAAAGGCATTTAAAAGCTTTGATTGGTTGAACAAGAAATCCTTTGCCACTAAAAGTAGTGCTTAACCTGTAGTACCATTTTTCTTTATTGATCAACGGAGGGGGTTTAATCACCTTGCTTAATTAATTAAAACTAAGCATCCTGGTGTTTAAACCTAGATCAAGAATAACTAAAAATTTTAAGGCATCAATTGGCATAGGATTCCGAAACTTTACAAGCTTATGATACATTTCATGGATTTCCCCGTTGACCTCCTGGGTTACGTTTAACAGCAACACTCATTGGTCAAAAGTAACCACACTTCATTAGTGTCTGCTACTACACTCCATTGTATAGCTTTTAACAACAAGATTCTTTAAATCCACTTTAGTCTAACCTTTATGTTACTTCATATGCTATGTTCAATCATGTGCTTTGGTGAAGTACCTCCCGCTGGCTTGCTCAATCATGTGCTTTGGGGTTCCAACTATGCAATTGAGGTCTGAGCCATTTTTAGTACATTGTATATTGCCAATCGTCATAACATGAAGTCATGAAGGCTTAAATCATAATCTCATTATGCTAAATATCGGTGGATAAAATTCATGGGAGGAGATTTAATTAATTAAGCTATTTCTAATTAATTTTCAACCATTCAACATTTAAGGAGTTTTTAGGTTTCATTTTTAAGTCATTAAAAATAATTATTGTTGAAATTCAAGTGGAAAGATAAAGTTGAGTAAAAATTAGAGATAGAAAAGCACGTCAGTGTGACTCGTTTTGGTTTATATTGTCACTAATTCATCAAAAATCAGATGAGACGGGTTGGACTATCTTCTAATGGTAGATTGAAAATCTTAGTCTACCATACTTATTGCTTAAAGGTAAGTTGGTGGATCGGCTCGCCAAAAATGTAATAAAAAAAGGAAGTTTAAATCTTATTTCATAAAATTAATTTTAGTTAGAGAATTCGAAGTTTATAAATTGTTTATCATAAATTTGATTTTAATTTAAATTTTCTGTTGGTATTAGAGGAATTGAATTTATAATATAATATGTATTTTGAATTTTGAATAATACTATGAATTTGTAAAAAATATAAAATGACAACTCAAAATCGAAATTTAACATTTATTAGTACATTTGTTTTAAAAAAATATATGTATGACGGACTAATTTGTTTCGCAATTGACCTATCAGATTGACAAATTAAGAAGAGTGGATCCCATCATTTTTTATGGATTGACTGTCTAACCAAGAGCCATTATCATTTCCGGTAAAATTAAGCAAATTGAACAACATATAAATAAGAAAAACCTACAAATTACTTAAACAATTTAAGGTTTTTGTTGAATTATCATAATTAATTGGTGAAGATCCTTAGTTATTTTACCGTCAATTATGCAACAATTATTCCTCATTGCAAAGAAACAAATGGTGTGGATGCACATGCTTTTAATTGCTTTTCTATTTTTATATTTTGATGAGTGTTTGTGTGCAACTTTGTTGGTTTCATGAGGATTTGCAATGTCAGTTGGGTCCCAAATACCATCAAAACTAAACCAGTGCTGGGTGAAAACCCTATACTGTGACAGTCAAGGTTAGCAAAAACAAGAGGACTTTTTATCCAATTCAATGCACGAAAAAATGAGATATACTTTCAAAAGCTTTAGTTTCCCTTTTCCTTTCTTTTCAATCCAAGCAAGCATGTTTAAAGGTTTCCTTTTCCCTTGAAATAAATGGTTTTAGGCTTTTAGCTTTGGTTTACATGCAGGTGAAACACACCACCTCTCCGAAAGCTATATAATTGAAATCAATATATGTGCTACATGGGAAATAACTAGGGATCTATACGCAAAGCCCTTTTTTTAAAACTATTTTAGCATCGATAAACACTTTTTTAATATTTTTGAAAATAACAAGACTGCACCACACGAGTAATTAAAGCATGGGTTAAGTTAGAAATAGAACGTCAGTAACTTGTATCATTTAATAGACGTAGAAAATGATTTTTTGTGTTGGTTATAGTAACAACAAATGTAGAAAATACTAGCGCAAAACTTGAAGTCTAGTTTCTTGAATGGATACTTAGCATTCAAATTATAAAAAAATGAGGTGACATTTTCAAAATTAAATGAAAACTTTTTATAGAGATTTGCAGTTTAATTGTTCTAAAAAGTTTTTTCACATCAATTAAAAATAAAATAGATGCAGATAGAAAAGTGGAATTTAGATAAATCATTATAATATTTGTCTATTCTTAAGATAACGATTGTTCCCATGATTTAATAAAACTTTTCAACGTATTTTAATTTCATTCATATGTTTTCTAGAAAACATTTCAGGAGATTACTCGTTTAAAATTATTCAAAGTTAAACATATTTAACTGTAAAATTAATGTCGTGACAAAATTCAAAAAGTTATATAAAAAATGGTGAAATTTTGAAAACAGGAAGTAAAATATCCAATTAAGCTCATTGACTTTTTCCTTTTCCTTCTTGCATATGTATAATAAGTATGTAAATGAACAGAATTAAATCAAACATTTAAAATTTGGTTTTAACTCTAAGAAGTGATAGACGACAACTTTCCTACTATAGGTTTAGATAGCCTTGTTAGGAGTTTGTTAATCTCATGGGTATTGGTCTATATCCCTTTATGATGTCCTTGTTTTTGTTTTTTGCTCTTTTTATTTGTATTATTTTCTGGTTATGTTGCTCTTGCGTGGGGATTGTTGAGGTGTGAAGTTAGTTTGGGATTCATCAATTCTCTTATTGCAATCTTAGCTATTTTGATAATAAAATAATGCTAAAAAGAGAGATTACTCAATAATGTTGGCTCATTTATTTTTAAAACCATTAATTTATATTTTAATTCTAACTTGTTTTAAAATATGAAATTAAAGTTTGAACTTGAATTATCTAGCCCATATAAAACTTTGATTATTTTTTATGACTGCAAACTTACCCGTGCTAAGGTAAAGTAAAAAAAAAAAGTTTTAGTTTTGTATTAACAGAGATTATTTAAAACTAATAAAAGAAAGAACCACAACACCGAAAAAAGCTTGAATTCAAAACGAGCGTGTTTCCTTGCAACAGCTTAATCGACCATTTGGTTGATCCTTTTAGCCCTCTTCAATTTCATACGCCTTTATGGTCATAACAGAAATCGCACGAGTAAAGCCATTATTGTTGTGCACATTCTGAATCATAAACAACTTGTGTTTTTAACCCCAACGACTCAATCAAAGATGGGTGAATTGGGATCAACATCTTCACGAACGGTGAGGACAAAGTGTGCCATCACGGAGTGAGACTTGCGAAAGATAAACAAAGAAAATGCAGGAAAGATTAGCCAAAAAAAGATTATAAAGGGAAGTATACTACCAATAAGGGGTGGAAGTGGTGGTGGTTAGAGGCTGGCGCGACGGGCAGAAGAGCACAGTTGGTGGTTTCTAGGCTCTTAGAATTATAAAGGAGAGTGTATAAGAGGAGTGTAAAGTCATGTATGGAAAAATAATTTTCAAGAGAGTATCGAAAAAAAAAAAAAAAGATTACAAAGGAGAGTGTACTAGTAATAAAGGGAAGTGTAAATAGTAACGACTATTACCTTACTTTACTAGAAATGTCGTCGATGCAAGAGAAACTCTTCTAAGAAAAAAATAAAATGAACTTTTTCATAAATTAAAATGAATTTTTCATTAATTCATTTATAGTGTCATCTTATCTTTTAGAGAAATTATATTGGTTAGCTTCTAAAAATTAGTTAATGAAGAGTTTATTTTTATTTATAGAAAAACTCATCTCATTTTTTTTTATATTTTCTTTTCTTTTAGAAATGATTCTAAAGAAACTTATCTAAACAAATTCTAAAAGATGCAAGTCCCATGTTACATAAACTATTTATATGGGGTACATAAAGTCCATAATATATTAATATTAATTAATTATGAATTATCAACGTTACACTTTTTTTTTACAAGATAAATGTTACACTTATAAAATTTGAATTTAGCTTATTTAATTAACATAACATA
Organism: Glycine tomentella; assembly: GCA_007407185.1. Lineage (NCBI taxonomy): Eukaryota > Viridiplantae > Streptophyta > Magnoliopsida > Fabales > Fabaceae > Glycine > Glycine tomentella. The sequence continues at coordinate 28,814 of PYAF01001757.1, forward strand.
AACTAATAAACTCATTAATATTTGCTGATAAAAAATAATAATAATGAAACATAACTTTAACTTCTTTGTTTTAAAAAAAAAAAAAAACTTGTTTTTAGTTAAGCACATTTTAATGAAAAGAGTTCCAATAATTTTTCATGATGTAATGAGAGGTTGGAAATCTTTTTTTAGGATTTATGGAAGTCTTTTTATGTTATTGTCAATGACATAGAACCATAGAATACAATTGACATTGTGGATTGTATGGGAAACAAAAAGTTATGAAATTAATCAATACATCGGGACATGTATTATATCTTCATTTCACAATTTTGGAGCCGGGTTGAGATTAGTTACATACGATCATGTTCTGCAATCTGCACCATAGACTTCCCGAGCAGAACTGGGCTTTATGCATACCAATTAATCACCTCATCGTGATGGAGTAACTTGATCGACTAAATTACTCTGTTGCAACACATGCAATAAGGAAACCATTGAAACATATTTTCAGACAAAAAGAAACAGTAGAAATTGAAAATAATAATAACAAACAATTCGGAACAATTAACCATAATTGAATTTACCAGGTCTTCGGGGGAGGGGAGGCATTCTAATGTTGTATTACTAGCAAGACATAACAAGTTGTTTGAATCAAAGAGAGAATAAGGAGAACAATTCCAGCAATGGAAGCAGCACCTTGGCAACCCTTCAGAGTGGACTTCAATTTATGCCAAGGATTTCTACAAAAAGCATTCAAGTCATGGGAGAGATTAATGTAATGGGAACTGAAATTTGTAAACGTAATATTTTTACAAATGTCGTTAACACAGGGTAGCTACAGAATCATTATTCCCTATCCAGTTCTTTAGTGCTCTCTGACGAACTAGTATATCCACATCTTTGCTGTTTTTTTCCAATGAAACTCAAAACAGCAACATAGTCTGTAACATAGGATTGGTAAGGAAAGTGACACTGCTCCAAAGCAACCATATTGCGAAACAAAACTTCAGTTCGATCTTCCATTTTCAACCGTGGCATTTTAAGAATCCCTCCTGAAAAGTTCAAGTCTAATAAGCACGTAGTACTTTGTGTGTTTACCTAACCTCACTCCTGCTTCTGACAACTCAGTAGCACTAGTTAGATGTGTCACTAATTCATCTATTATCCTATGCTGTCGTTTTTGCGGAGGATATAGCAAGTGAAAAGTTCTAATAAGATCCGTGAAGTGTCTTATGCTAATATTATTAAAACTCGAATTGGATCTATTGTAATATTCAAAATAGCAAAACGCAAGTTCAATAAATGAAGGGATGTTATTGTTACTACCATCAGAACCGATGTTGAAGGACAGATTGAAAAGATGGGTAAGAACAAAAAAGGGAAGTTGGTTCTCAAGTAACAACAAATCTAATGATATAGTATTGGCTGAAAAGGGTTGTAGAAGAAACGTGTCATTCCCTGACCATTCATTATGATAGTCCTTCCAAAAAAAGCTCAAATATAAAACCAGAATCCACAAATATTATTTTCACCAGTTCTTCCGTACTGAACTCAAGGGTGTCTGAATAACAACGACGAAAATCTGGCATCACCTATTGTATGTAGCAGATCCAACTTTCCAAACTTGTTTGGGTTCGTTCTAGAAATGCGTTGCAATAAATGAGTTTGTGTCTTTCCATGTTATGGAGGCGGGGATCGCGGTTGTGGTGAAAAGGGCCTATAGAAACAACCTTTGAGGCGGGGATTCCTTTCTTGATTAAATTTTGAAAGTTCTTTCTTTTGCCAGATGCATTTCTTGGGGGAATCATCAGAATAATTTCGGGTATGAATAATAACTAGCTTTATTCTTGAGGGAATCATGAAACTAGTTTCGAGTACGAGTACACAGTTTGTGAAGCTACGCATCTCTGTCACTTATAATAAGTTTTAAAATTGATTCTTAACAATAACTGAAAATTACCCTGCCTTTCGGGGTGAGGGGATGCATATACTCTATTGTTGTATTACTTGCCAGACAGAACAAACTGATTGAACCAAAGAGAGACGGAGGAGAACAATTCCAGCAATGGTAACAGCAGTTTGCCAAGGAGTGTTACAATAATCCCGCTTAAGGGTTGACTTCAAATGATTCCAAGGATTTGTATAAAAACTATTCAAGTCTTGGCAGATATGAAGGTTATGGGAATTTTCATTTCCTCGCCAAATATTGGTCAAAAGACCATTAAATAAGTTAGCCACATAATAAGTATCCCCTAGAAAGTTAACGAGTATTTTTTTTTTCGCACCAATATATCCACATCTTTGCTGGTGTTTACAAGGAGATTCAAAACTTTAGCATAGTCCGTGATGTAGCATTGGTCAGGATAGTGACACTGCTCCAAAGCTATCATATTGCGTAACAAAAATTCAGTTGAATCATCCACATTCAACTGCGGGAATTCAAAAATCCGTCCTGAAAATTTCAAGTCTAGCAATCAGTTACTGTTGGTGTTTACCTTAAACCTCACTCCTGCTTCTGACAACTGAGTAACACTGGGAAAATGTCTCACAACTTCATCAGTTCTTGGCGGTCGTGAAGTGTCTTAATCTAATATTATCAAAATTCAACTTCAATATATTGTAATAGGAGAAATAGTGAATGTAAGTTCAAGAAAAGAAGTGATCTTATCGCTGCCACCGCCAGAGCGGAGATTCACAAAGAAGTATTGCGCTATTTACCAGTGAGTGGTATTATTCAACTTCGGTTTGAGCAGTAAGCATTTCTGTGACTTTTAATACCCACCACCAATATGTCATCTTTTATACGTTACGTTGACTGGACAAAAGAACTGGACTGATAATGTAAGCGTAATTTCAGTATCTCTCACTCCGTCTTCTCTCTGTATAAAAATCCTAACTATAGACATGCATGCAAATAACAGCAATGACTCGAATTAATAAAAGTAATAAGTGATTAATTTAACACAAAATAGTCACTGAACTAATAGTCCAAAAAGTTTTTACTTTTTCATTTATTTAGAAAGAAACTGTAATGTAGATTAAGTTTGTTCACTTTTTCTTTAATTATGTAACCACCACAAAAAAAATTATTTTAATTATCTTAAAAGTACACTATCAATAGTTTCTGAATAGTTTATATAGTTTTGAGATGAATAATTTAATTTTTTTCTTTCAATTTTTTCTATTAATTCTTTTATTTATTAGTTAAAGAAAACATTCTCCTAGTTTTTAAGACATTAAATATAGGATTGCTTTGAAATATTGAAAAATGCAGGAAGATATTCTATTACTATTTTGAAATTAGTCAACTACAAATAATAAATTGTTATTAGATCAACATTTTATATTTTATAAGATTGGTCAAAACTAATTGGACAATTTATTTTTTACAGAGAGAGTATCGAAAAGTTTAGAGTTAATTGCTAAGAATAATTTAAGCTAAATTAAATACAATTTTAATATTTTATTTTATCGAATCCATAAATTTAGTCCACCATCTTAACATAGAAATATGTAATATTTCAATTTTTGAAAATTCACAATTTTGCGTTTGAGAAACCTTAAAGTGAAATAGGTTTCTTTCCACATCTCTTATCTCCACCCCACCACAAGAAAATGAAGAAACTAATAAGATGATCTCTTACCTGATTCCTTTGTTTCAATTAACAATCAAATCAGCACGGCATGACCACGAGCCGTTGACTAATCCTTATTGGGAATCTGACAAAGAATACTATGAGTTTGGACAATTTCACCTCAATATCATCTTTGAATTTGAAAATGTAAAAGTAGTAAAAATTGTTGTTGGTAGGAATTGAACCTTGGACCTCTTGGTTATTAAAAATAGACATTACCATCTCCTCTAGTTTTTAATATTGAACATATGTTGCAGTACTTAATATTTGAGGCCCCTTATTTTTTTGGGCCCTGTGCGGTTGGGCACCTTGCATGGGCCCAGAACCGCCCCTGGTTTTAGTTTAGGCACCTTATCAAGACGTTAGGGAAAAACAGGGAAAGGGGGGACCTAAACATGTGCACGAGTGAGGTGAGATATATTGTTTAAACAAATATAGCAGACTAGCACTATTATGGAGATGTGTTCAAATGGGAATATGATATATTCTTGAGTGGTTCTATGATACAATGTGCTTTCTTAACGTGTCTGTTGGATTTTATTAGAAGCATTTATATACTAGTCAACAGGCTCTGAACTAGGCCACTGTAATATGTTATAAAGTTAGGTAAATATGTTGGACACGAAAAATCAGTGAACGAATAGTTAATTACTATTAACCAGTTTTCTTAAAGTTTTCTTGATGAAATATTGACAAAACTCCATCACGGTCTTAGGCATATATTAGGAAGAGATTTAGGAGAACCAGTGGGTCCGAAATCCAAGGCAACATCGGACACACTATGTCTTCAAATAACTTGTTGCCTACATGACAGGGGATGCAAACTGGTTTATGGATAGAATATATTCAACAAAACTAATATCTACCACATATAATAATAATTATCTATAAGAAAGTTTGTTAGATAGAAGCAACATGCTAATAATGATGAGTTTATGGTCTATTTCAATAAGGATACACATGATATTGGAGATTTTTTTGTTGTTCATATTATTGGAGATATTTTTTATTTGAATAGTTATTAGGAAGTGTTATGACATAAACATCCCCAAGTCGCCCAATTGTCACTGCTACCTACGAAATTTAAACTTTACTTCTGTAAATGATAGAAGAAAACGCTAAATATTGACTTATTTATTTAAGTAAACAATACATATTTCACTGACATGGGTTCCAACAGTTTCACTCGTTGGCATCCTTTAAATGTGACGAGGTTGAAAATCTTTATTTGAGACTTATCAAAGTCTTTTTATGTTATCGTTACATAATAATAACAACTCTAGACTCCTCCTACGACGACCTTTTGGATTTAACAAGCTAAAATTACTTGTAACCCCAGCAAATTCTTCAGTCTCGACAAGCCACAATGACATTAAGTCCTGCCAGAATTGGTTTACAAAAGTCATCAAGAGAAAGTCATAGAACCTAGAAATATACAAACAATACTCAGGAATGAAATTAAACTGGTTATGTATCAGGGCATGTATTATATCTTCATCTGGCAACTGTAGAGCTGGGTTGGGATTAGTTTCATTAGATCATATTCTGCACTATACAGACTTCAAGAGCAGCACTGAGCTTTATGCATAGCAATCATCCCATATGGAGTAACTTTGTGAAGAATGACTAAATTAATCTGTCACAACACATGAAACAAGGAAAAATTGAAACATTTGCAGACAAAAGGCCAGAAACAGTAGAAATTTAAACTACTAATAATAAAAATTCAGAATAATTCAGCATTTTGACAGTAATTGAATTTACCATGTCTTTGGGGGAGCGGGGCCATCAGACTGTTGCATTACTTGCAAGACAGAACAAACTGATTGAACCAAAGAGAGAATAAGGAGAAAAATTCCAGCAATGGAAACAGCAGTTTGCCAAGGAGTGTTACAATAATCCCGCCTAAGAGTGGAGATCAATTTATGCAAAGGGTTTTTACAAAAAGCATTCAAGTCTTGGCAGATATGAGAGTAAGGGGAACTGAAATTTATATGTGTAACATTTTTCCAAAGACCATTAAACATGTCAGCCACAGAATCGCTATCCCCTAGCCAGTTAACGAGTACTCCCTTTCGAACAAGTACATCCACATCTCTACTGGTGTTTACAAGGAAGTCAAAAAGAGCAACATAGTCTGTAACAAAGGATTCGTAGGGATAGTGACACTGCTCCAAAGCCACCATATTGCGAAATAGAAGTTCCGTCCAATCTTGCACTTTCAACTGCGGGATTTCAAAAACACCTCCTGAAAATTTCAAGTCCAGCAAGCAGCAATTACTTGTGGTGTTTGCCTTAAACCTCACCCCTGCTTCGGACAACTCAGCAGCACTGGGAAGATGTACAACGGTCTTGTCGATGCGACTTTGCAGAGGATGTTGCAAGTGAAAAAATCTTAAGAGATCCGTGAAGTGTTTTATCGGAACATTTTGGAACTTCAATTCGGATCTATTGTAAAAGGCAAAATAGTCAAATGTAAACTCAATAAATGCAGGGATTTTCTTGTTAACACCGCCAGATGTAGAGGCGTAAGACAGCATAGATTGATTGAAGAGATGGTCGAGAACAAAAAAAGGAAGTTGGTTCTCAAGCAACAACAGATCCAATCTAACAGTAGTAGTCAACCAGGGTTTTAAAAGAATCGATTCACTATTACCAGAGTAGTCTTCATAATAGGTCCCCCAAAAAAGCTCAAATATAAAACCAGAATCCACAAGGATGATTTTGACGAGCTGCTCCTTGGTGAAGTCAAGGGCGTCTGAGTAACAGCTACGGAATCGGGGCTCTATGTCTTGTATGTAGCTGATCCAGTTCTCCAACTTTGTGTTGGAACGTTTAAGAAATGCGTTGCAATAGATGAGTTTGTGTTTCTCCATGTTTTGAAGGCGAGGATTGCCCTTGTGATGAAAAGGGCCTATGGAAACGACCTTGGGGTTGTACGCATCTTGGTTGACCTTGCGGATATCAAAGGGGACTCTGTAGATGCAACACTCATCAGTTACGCCTGCCTCTGCCTCCTCCAGCATCGCCCTAATGCTCTTCACAACATCATCCTCCTTCATCATTCTACTTATCTTAGCAGAACCCAAAAATGTTGATCTGAAAATAATCCAGATTAGAAAATCAACAAACATGGGAATTCTGATTTAGACCAGACATTACCCTATTCCTTTGCCTTTCGATTAAATTTCATAGTCCCAGCTGCGAAAGTTCCTTCTCCTTGCTCTCCCACCGACCCACCGACTGAGACCGGATTCCGTGTAGTCAGACTTTGTACGTATTGATCTACTGAGCGAATCTGAAACGTTGATTAAAATTGGACGCCTCAGATCTAGAATTCTTTGTGTGA
>PYAF01001757.1:40279-50531 GCA_007407185.1 Glycine tomentella
TAATATTTCTATAAAAAATTTCATATAAATAACACAAATATCTATCTTGTAATTTAATTTAAATATTAATCCAATTAATTGTTGAGTTTTAGATATAAATATATTTTTATATGGACGTGTATACTTTGTTTCTTTGATTTTTTAAATACTAAAATAATAATTAAATGTAAAGTGTAGGCAACATTTTAAAATTAGAATATGAATAAACAACTAATTTTATTTCTCAACTATTACTCTCTCTCCTAATTAGTCTCTAAAATAATAAAACTATTTAAATAAAAGTTGAAACATTAAATATTTTTTGGTTCAACGATACTGTAGCGAAATTAATTACAAAAGAGAGAAACTCGACCACGTTAAAATTATCGTATAAATTTTAAGTTGATATATTTTAATAAAGCTTATAGATTAATTTCAAAGATGTTTTAATATTTAGGAATTACTTAAACATAATTTTCAATATTTTTAGTAAAGATAATTTTCTTTTAGGCTGCGTTTTTTTAGATGAAAATGATATTTAAAAAAATCATATTTTTCTGAGGAACTCACAATTTTTGTAGGTTGCTTTATTTTAATTTTTATTTATTTTCATCGGCTGACTTCACAATTTATTTTTCCTTTTAAAAAAAGACTAATTAGTCAAAAAAATAAAAATGCTGGTTTACTAGATAAACATCAAAGAAACCTCAGTGGCTCAGTCTCCCACCCCGAAGAAGAGAAGGGAAGGATGGCTGTGGCTTTTGAGTGTTTATGGTGTGCTCGGAGTGACTCCTTCCTCACTCTTCCTTTCCAACGAAAACCACTTTTTTGCTCTTTCCTTCTTTCCTCTCGCCCTCGTAACCTCTGCTCTTCAATTGTCGCTGCTGCTTCCAAAAACAAAAACAAGGTCATTTCTATATTACCACATCTTTTCTGCTTCTTTCTCTGAAATAATATACAAATTGGATCTCTAGTAAAGTGTTTTTCGTTCTTTTTAATTGTCGATGAATGTTTCGGCTTATCTTCCTAGCTTTTAGATTTCTGTTTGTTTATGTGAGTTTATTTTATTGCTTTATATTTCACAGAAAATTAAGTCTCGTGATCATGTTACTAAGAATGATGACGATGGCGTGGACGCTTTTGAGCTTCTCTTCAAGCAACTCGAAGAAGATCTCAAACGCGGTGATTTGTCAGAAGATGATGGTGAGGATGAGATAAGTGAAGAAGACATGGCATTGCTTGAACGTGAGTTGGAAAATGCTTTGGGGGACTTTGATGGTGAATTGTTGAACTCGGATGTAATCGACATCGAAACTGGCAGTGATCCAGAAAATGATGATGATGTTGAGGATGGTGGAGATGAAAGGTCACTGAACCTTAGGAATTGGCAGACGAAGAAATTGGCTAGAGCCTTAAAAGCTGGCCGCCGCAAAACAAGTGTAAGTCTCTTGTTTGTTCATTATTTTAAGAAATTGCCTTGTTCCAATCTCATTTGTGCTTAGTTAGCTAACTATTTTCAATGGATAACCGATAAAAATATGTTTTTGGGACCATAACTAAGGGTTTATGGGATTGTTTTGGTTGCCCTTAGCAGAGGTTAAGCGTACTGATTTGTTCCCTACTTGAAGTGCTTGTATATTTTTCATGTGTTTGATAAATCACAATATGTCTGGGAAAATGCCAATTATTTGTTTAAGCCTCTTATTCCAACACGTAATATGATGCAATTTCTGATTTTATGGCCTCTTCTTGATAGTCGGTAGGTAGAAGCTTCCTATAGCCTGATTGATTGTTGAGGCTTGCCAGGTCTGGTTGCTTGCTGCCTGAATGACCTGGAGTTCTGATTAAGGGCAATTCATACTAGTTAGTGCAGAGGATCTGTTGTGCATCTGAGGGGGTAAATACTGAGGATTAGACTTTAGATAAGATAAATTTTCTGATTGAAATTTTTGTTTTCTCCTCATGTGAAGGATTATCATAGATGGGTGAATTCTTTTTATTGTCATTCATACTTAACATGAAAGACACCATTGCCAGGACAGCCCCATATATCAACTTCAGGATTCCATTCCTCAAATTCACTTTTTAACTTGTTGCAGATAAAAAATCTTGCTGCCGATCTTTGTCTTGATAGGGCTCTTGTTCTTCAATTGCTTCGTGACCCTCCTCCAAATCTTTTAATGATGAGTCTATCAATACCTGATGAACCCACAACGACTGTAGTATCACTTGAAACTAAGCCCAGTGAGATTGTTCATAAAGAAACAAGTATTGATCATGCAGAAATAGAATCTGAACCTAAGGCTAAAGTACCTGTTCATACCTTGCAACGTAATTGGCATGCTCAAAAGCGATTGAAAAAGGCCCATGTTGACACTTTGGAGAGAGTTTATAGGAGATCAAAACGACCCACTGTAAGTAACATTTGCCATACTTCAACATTACAAGTTTTGTGATAGAAGATCTTGTGTAACTAATCTTCTGATTTATTTACTCCATTTTTTCTCTTTTACTAGCAATTTCCTCTTGAATCAATAGTTTTAAGGGAGAACGAGAAACTTCAAATAATGCATGCCTGTACTAGTATTGAGGTTTCAAGCAAAGCAATTAAGATGTGTAACACTGTAATGAATACCTTTGTGTTTCATGATTCCGTGTTATATTTTTGGTTGGAAAATTATATGACATGTACTACAATTGCTAAAATGAAAGTCAATCAGTGGTTCTCATTCTCAGTGCTAAAAGGTAAATGTTCCATGTTAATATCAGAAAGATAGAGATCTCAGTCCCTCTCTGACCTCTGTCATAAACACTACATATGCACATGTTCTTATCTTTATTTGCCCCAAATAAAAGTGAAAAAAAGGGACAGACAAAAAAAAGGCACGCTCAAATCAAACTGCTCTGTTTTCCAATTTCCATTACTATTTATTTATTAATATTAACATGATATGTTGCATTTGGTAATAGGCTAATGACAACACGAGTCTTTCTAGTAATTATAAGAATAGAACTTGAATGTTCTTTAGGTGTTTTTGTTGTTGTTTTTAAAATCAAAATTGGAGTTTACCGTGGTAATTTGCCTAATAAAGGTTTGTATTAAAAATCAACATAAATTATTGAAGTCAAACTCTATTTTGATTGGAGAATAACACTAAAAACACCTAAGTAACTGTATATAGATCTTGTCCTTATTAATATCGTTTTGTAGTTTTCCTTAAAGCAATTTTTCTTAACTTCCATTCCGTTTTCTGTTTGCCTTGAATCACAATGCAGAATGCAATGATCAGTAGTATCGTACATGTAACAAACATTCCTCGAAAAAAAGTTGTTAAGTGGTTTGAAGACAAACGTGCTGAGGAGGGAGTTCCAGATCGCCGTGTTCCTTACCAGCGCTCTGTTCCTGAAAGTGCATGAAGATTTTTAACTTCTTTGATCTGCTTTTATATTGTAGGCTGTGACAAATGTTACAATTGTATAGTAAGTTACGTTTCACTTTCACCAACCCTGGTCATGTTTTGAGGGTTAGTTATGCGAGGAGGTGGAAGTGACAAAAGTGATAATTGGTTATTACACTGGCTATTGAAAATGGGACTTCGATTCCCTGATACTCGAGCATTTTTGGTCCTTTGCTCCTTATCTCAAATACTAAATAAGTCGTCAAAGAAGGGTTCTCTAGTTATTCGTCATAGAATAATCTTATGCATTACGCCATGTTGCCCAAGGTCATGATGAGATCTACCCCAATATACTCACTTAATTGAAAAGGTTGTGTTAGCGAAAGCTCTACCCACTCCTCTCAGATGATATATAATGATTATAAGATTTTTTTTTAAATATATTATTAATATAAAAAATTTATCTATTTTATTAATGATTAATTTTTATCTTAAAATTTGGTTTATTATTTTTACTAAAATTCTTTTTTTTCTAATCAAACTTTTTCTATTTACAATATTTAAATATAAGAGTTACTTTAAGAAAATCCAATTTAATATTACTTGGATCAAGATTTGTGGGAATGATAAATCTCCCTTTTCTTTTCTCTGCCTCGGAAAAGCATATATAGAGATCTGCTGCTTCAAGTAACAACGAGCGTGTTATGATTGTAACATACATTTTTATTTTTTATAAGACATCCCTGATACTCTTTTTAACACTAATATCAAATAAGTATTTATTAGAAGAAATTATTGAATACAATTATTAATGGAATGATATAAACCGCACAACTACTTTGACGTATATAAATTATAGCATTATTCTAATCATACATATGCTTACTTGGCTATTTTAAACATGTAAACTTTTTTTATATTAGGGTGTGTAAGCTCCTTTTAAATTAGTGTAATTTTTTTTATCATATTTTTCTTATTTTTTGACGAATTTTAAATTAATCAAGATTATTTTTTCTTGATAAATTGGGAAATTAAGATATTTTTTTTTGTGTAAAGTACAATTCGTGATAGAAATAAAAAAAAATGTTTTACATAAGTTTTGTACAGATTCTTTCAAGCAGCACCCCATTCAATAACCTTATTATATTGTTTTTTTAATAGTACACAAGGAAAACATTCTTAGAAAATTAAAGATGTTTTTTCTGTTTTCTTTCACTCTCAAAATAAAACTAGTTTTTAAATGGGCTGGTTGACATTGGGTTTTGTTTCAAATATAATCTTTCTGACAACATGAATAAACTCTATCAGAAAAAATCAATATTCAAATTATACGTGATGTCAACTTATAAAAAAAGTTGTATATATTTTGTATATAAACAAAAATTTACTATTTATGCAAATAATTTTTATTATTTAATTATATATTTAAAAATATATAAAATTTAATAATATGCATAATATTATATATAATTTAATAAAATTTAGATATAATAAAAAAAATTAGGAATATTACTTCACTAATTCGACACATAATTTCATTTGTCGGTCACACATAATAATATTACAAGAAATTGACAGCAAATTATTCAGCGTTAGTTGTAACGGTCCAGTTATTATATTTGTAATAAGGTCAGATCCGTAATTTGGTCGACGATGGAGCATATTTGTAAACTCGCGTGGCACCGACAGCGGGTGAGAGGAAAACCGGGAGCAAGCGGTAATAACTGGGACAGCCTGGTGCCACTTCAGGAAATATTCCACATGCCAAACTCCGCATTTCACAGCCGGTTAACACGTGTCCGCACGTGATTGGATGAATTCAGAAGAAGACAAAGTAGAAGCTGAGCTTAGCCGCATAAGCCAGAGCTTAAACGGCTTGGGAATAACACCGGGAACGGGTTCATCCGGTAAAGTAATAATAACCATAAAACAGACAGTGAGAGAGAGAGCGTGTTAGAGTCTAGCTAGCTGGAGTCTGCAAGTGAGGAGAGAGAGTGAGAGATGGCGTATTGAATGGGCGAAGATTTTCACGCTTTGCTTTTGCCTCCAAATTGATCTCTCTCTGTCACGATCTTTGATCCGAAGCGAAGCACTTCCTCTGTGAACATGGAAGCAAGTGCGGGAATGGTTGCCGGTTCGCATAAACGGAACGAGCTCGTTCGGATTCGCCACGATTCTTCTGACAGCGGGGTGAGTCTAACACATTCTCTCCGTACACAATGTTATTCTCGTTTTCTGCGTCTGCGTCAGATCTGATTTTAACTTTAGTTATTTTTTGCGTTACTTAGTTCGATCTTCGAGTTTTTTAACTTTTTATTTACTAGTAATTAAGTAAGGAATTAAAATAATTCTGACTTAGTGTGATGCTTTTAAATATGTAGTCTAAACCCATGAAGAATTTGAATGGGCAAATCTGTCAAATATGCGGTGATACTGTTGGATTAACTGCTACTGGTGATGTGTTTGTTGCTTGCAACGAGTGTGCTTTCCCTGTGTGTCGTCCTTGTTATGAATATGAGCGGAAGGATGGGAACCAGTCTTGTCCACAGTGCAAGACTAGATACAAGAGGCACAGAGGTAGGTTTGTGAGCTTATTTACTTGTTTTTTGTTATAATGATGTATTGTGATTGAGTTTTGATTTGAACAAGATGATTGTGGATATTATATTTAGGGAGTCCTCGAGTTGAGGGTGATGAAGATGAAGATGATTCTGATGATATCGAGAATGAGTTTAATTATGCCCAAGGAAAAGCCAAGGCCAGGCGGCAGTGGGAAGACGATGTTGACCTGTCGTCGTCTTCTAGACGTGAATCTCAACAGCCAATTCCCCTCCTCACCAATGGCCAAACGGTAGTAATCTATTAAACTGTTATATGGTTTCCATATGTGGATCTTATTTTAGATTTTGTCTGCATATTTTTAATTTAGTTGATGGTGTGAGAAGTGAGATCTAGGATATACTGCTACATTGTTTCAAATATTTGCCTAAACTATTGATGTCTCTATTACTTACTCTAGTTACTTTTTCAAGTGTGTTCAATTGCCTAGATATTGCATGCATTTTTCTTTTATCTTTTTTACTGACTACTTGCTGGGGAGTAATATAACCCTCTGATGACTGATCTCATTCTTAATTTAATATGGTCAGATGTCTGGTGAGATTCCGTGTGCCACACCTGATACTCAATCTGTGCGAACTACTTCTGGTCCTTTGGGCCCATCTGAAAAGGTTCACTCACTTCCCTACGTTGATCCAAGGCAACCAGGTATAGAGTTAACTTGAAGTGATGCTACAATATGATATTTCTTATTTCATGGTTATTATGAAATTTATATTGACTAAATCTTTGTTATTACAGTTCCAGTAAGAATTGTGGACCCATCAAAGGACTTGAACTCTTATGGTCTGGGAAATGTTGACTGGAAAGAAAGGGTTGAAGGTTGGAAGCTCAAGCAGGAGAAAAATATGGTGCAAATGACTGGTAGATACGCTGAAGGGAAAGGTGGAGATGTTGAAGGGACTGGTTCTAATGGAGAAGAACTTCAAATGTAAGCCACGTATGCCATTTTCATTGATGTTTAATGACTAGATCATAATTTGGAAAGTATTGCAGAAATCTTTGCTAATGTAAGTTAGACAATGAAATTTTTTTCTTTGAATAGCATTACAAATATTGCATTTTAGTTCCCTGTCATTGTAGGATAGATTATTAATTGTGGTAGTGTTACATCATTTTTTTTAAACTGGGGTTGAGGGGGATTATAGGTCTAGATTTTTTTTTAATGAAATTCATAACTTGCAGGCAGAATATACAAGCTTTCAATATCTATGCAGTTTGAATTTCATTTCTTCTATTTTAAGTTAAATGGTGGTTTTAATCCTGACAGGGTAGATGATGCTCGACAACCTATGAGTCGTGTTGTCCCAATTCCTTCATCTCAGCTGACGCCTTATCGTGTTGTTATCATCCTCCGGCTGATTATTCTTGGTTTCTTCTTACAATATCGTGTAACTCACCCTGTGAAAGATGCATACCCACTGTGGTTGACATCAGTTATTTGTGAGATTTGGTTTGCCCTATCCTGGCTCTTGGATCAGTTTCCAAAATGGTCTCCCATTAATCGTGAGACTTTTCTTGAACGGCTTGCTTTAAGGTCTGTGTTTGCTCATTTTATTCATGTTTTGTTGGGCTTCGCATCTTGGTTTAACTATCATGTGTCATTTTCTATGTCACTAATCTTAGTATGTCTTGTTTAGGTATGATCGTGAAGGAGAACCATCACAGTTAGATCCTGTTGATGTGTTTGTTAGTACAGTGGATCCCCTCAAAGAGCCGCCTCTTGTTACTGCAAACACCGTTTTGTCTATACTTTCTGTTGATTACCCTGTCGACAAAGTTTCCTGCTATGTATCAGATGATGGTTCAGCTATGTTGACCTTTGAAGCACTATCTGAAACAGCTGAGTTTGCGAAGAAGTGGGTGCCCTTTTGCAAAAAGCACAATATTGAACCAAGAGCCCCCGAGTTTTATTTTGCCCAGAAGATTGATTACTTGAAGGACAAGATTCAGCCCTCGTTTGTAAAAGAGCGACGAGCAATGAAGGTTGTTCTTTGAGGCATTGTGTTTCCACTTCCAGTTATATATTTATATCTAGACATTTTAATATACCAGGTGAAAACTTTGTTGACAAAAAAGCATGCTGTTCCATAACTTGAGCATGAAAAATCTTCTCTACTCCTCTCCACCCATGGCCTGTAGTTTGGTACATGAGTATAACAAATTAAATATAGATATTTTTTGCTTATCAGAGAGAATATGAAGAATTCAAAGTACGGATCAATGCGCTTGTAGCCAAAGCTCAGAAGATGCCAGAGGAAGGTTGGACAATGCAGGATGGAACTCCTTGGCCTGGAAATAATCCTAGGGATCATCCGGGAATGATTCAGGTATTACCATTTTCTTCAAAGTGCATGAATAACCTTTTTCCTTTGTTATATTTTCAAGTTGTAATTTTTGTTTTGTGCAGGTGTTTTTAGGTCATAGTGGGGGACTGGATACAGATGGAAATGAGCTGCCTAGACTTGTTTATGTTTCTCGTGAGAAGCGACCAGGCTTCCAACATCACAAGAAGGCTGGAGCTATGAATGCTTTGGTTTGTCAAACTGAAGCTTCTTATTTTATGTTTTATGAAATTGCTGTTATACTTTTCTTAACGACTTTATCTTGTGTCTTGTGTCACTCTTATCAAGTTTATGACTTTTATGTTGCAGTGGGTTTTACTTGTGCTTATGTCAGAACTGAATAGATATGAAAAATAACCTACAAACTGATGTGAACGATGTTGGTACTTGTGATTCAACATGGCACAATGATAGACTAGCAACTTTTAATAACAAGTTTTCTAATCTGCTTTAGGATGTGAACGATGTGGTAGTTGATCATGTGGATTTTGTATTTTAGTTAGTAGAGAAAATTATTATTGTTCCTTCTGCAAACCAATTATTCATTTCCTTTACTGTGCCATGGTTGGGTATGATTGTTGCGGTTTTTATTTACTAGAAAATATGTTTTGAGCATATCTAACCTTGGTTTATCTTGTGTGATGTAGATTCGAGTTTCTGCTGTCTTGACCAATGGTGCATATCTTCTGAATGTGGATTGTGATCACTATTTCAATAATAGCAAAGCCCTCAAGGAAGCCATGTGTTTCATGATGGATCCTGTTATTGGAAAGAAGACATGCTATGTGCAATTTCCTCAGAGGTTTGATGGCATTGACTTGCACGATCGATATGCCAATCGCAATATTGTGTTCTTTGATGTATGTATCACTTTATTTTTGTGTAAATTTCTGAAGTTTCAAAAATGAAAATATTTTCTTTGTTTGCATTGCTCACCAGTGCTTTGGCTAAATTTCATTTGTTTTTTTGTACCTGTCAGATCAACATGAAAGGTCAGGATGGTGTTCAGGGCCCAGTCTATGTGGGAACTGGTTGTTGTTTCAATAGGCAGGCTTTGTATGGTTATGATCCTGTTTTGACCGAGGAAGATTTGGAACCTAACATTATTGTAAAGAGTTGTTGGGGTTCTAGGAAGAAGGGAAAGGGTGGCAATAAGAAGTACAGTGACAAGAAGAAGACGATGGGAAGAACTGAATCCACTGTACCCATATTTAATATGGAAGACATAGAGGAGGGTGTTGAAGGTATGTTGTTTTGAGAAAACTCTTGTTGATTTCATGTAATTTTATTGCCCCCTGTATCCCATTGAACAACTTTACTGGTAATTTATGCGAATTTGCTATAGTTTGTTTGCCAAATATGTATACAGAATTATCTGAAAAACAAGATGACAATGTCTTATCCCTAACAATGTGTCCTTTTTCAGGTTATGATGATGAAAGGACACTACTTATGTCTCAAAAGAGCTTGGAGAAGCGTTTTGGTCAGTCTCCAGTTTTTATTGCTGCCACTTTCATGGAGCAGGGTGGCATTCCACCTTCAACGAATCCTGCAACTCTTCTTAAGGAAGCAATCCATGTTATCAGCTGTGGTTACGAAGACAAGACAGAATGGGGCAAAGAGGTAAGCATGTCAATTTATCATTGTGCTCTTCCTTCCTGTCCTCTGGTATTAAGGAAATATGGGATGCAACACTAATGAGTAGCTTGTTTAGATATTAATTAAACATTTTCTGGCTTCACCAGATTGGATGGATCTATGGCTCTGTGACAGAAGATATCTTGACTGGGTTCAAGATGCATGCTCGTGGTTGGATTTCCATCTATTGCATGCCACCTCGCCCAGCATTTAAGGGTTCTGCTCCTATCAATCTTTCTGATCGTCTCAATCAGGTGCTTCGGTGGGCCTTGG
>PYAF01001757.1:76241-127429 GCA_007407185.1 Glycine tomentella
CAATTTAATTAAAACCATTATGGACCTACATATTTAATTTCTCCCAAAATATAATATCATTTAAATATATATTGTTCCAAAATTAAAATAAAACACAACAAAGAGTAGAGGTCCATTGCAGCAACAAAGCTTCCAAAATGGAATTAATTCAGAAAGTTGTTGGCCAAGGTTCAGCGCCGTCGAGAATGAGAAATGAGGGGGAGGGTTAGGGTTTCGGGATTTTATTCTTATATATATAAGGGTAAATTTGTAATTTAATTATGGCGGGGCGGGGGCAGGGCAGGTATCATCAATACCAAACCCGCCCCCGTCCCCAAATTTTTGTCGCGGGGCGGGGGCGGGGTGGGTATCATTAATAATAAATTCGATTTTTCCTCGTTAAAATCAGGGCAGGTTTTGAAGGGTACCCACGGGTTTGGATCTCGTTACCATGCCTAATATTGACTAAATCTTTAGCTCGACGTGACATAAACATATAATGGATCTATGATAATAGATTTAAAATACTTTTTTACAAAACAAAAAACAAAAACTCAAATTATAAAGAAAATAAAACTAAATGTTAGTGTATAAAAAGAACTAAAATATATGTAATTTTTAATATAATTGATATTTTGTTGATGATAGACAATAGATGATGTCAGTCAAATTATAGCATTTTCTTCAAGAGACAAAGTATAAAATTAAATTATAAATATAAAAATAATATATAAATATATAAGTAAATTAAAACTATAAAAATAATGTGATGGATTCCTTGCAAGTGTACTTAAATATGGTAAGGCTCAATTGAGATGTGGGTGGATTTTTTGGTCTTAACCCTACCATTCATAAAGAGAAAGAAATTCAAACTAATTTAGAGTTTGGACGAGAATTAAGTAAAGCCTAACCAATAATTATTTTCACCAATAATTAAACTAAGATATTACCCAAATAATTTAACTTTAATTTCAATACATTAATTACATATATTCAATCATTGGATTAGATGTGAGCGGATTTAAAAATATAAATCCTCCTCTTTTAAACCTAAACTTATCCCATCTTGTGCAAGGAAGAGACAGAGTGAGTCAAACTTGTTTCCAACTCATCTTGTTGTCATGTCTATCTTATATATAAATATTTATGTTAATAAATTTTGAGAAAAATTAAATTATAAATGATGACATAAAAGTAAATTAAATTAAAAAAAAATATGATATATGTTTATTAGATTGTTAAAAGTTATATTATTGATTTAATGTAATAAAATTTATCATTTTTTATGAAATTAGCGTCTATATATATATATATTTTACATATTTAAATATAAAATGATTCATACATTTATTAAAAAGGGGGTGCATATATAATTGTTTCATCCTGGGCCTATTGTATCCATTCTGTATTTCCTATTCTTTTTTATAACAATGGTTGTATTTTAAAAAAAGTAGTTTTTTTTATGTTTTTAAGTTGTCTTTATACATCTATGTTATATTAACTTATTTTTCTCCAATTTTATGTTTATTTAAGTTCTTATTGTTCCTATTATTATAAAAAAGGCTCTCATGTGTTCACAGTGGTTTTCTTATTTCTTTTTACGTTTTTTTTATAGATTATTTCTTATAATGCTTCTGCTATTAGTATTTAAGCACAATTGATTGATTTAAAAATAAATACGTTTATTTTTTAATTTCTCTCAAATAATTAATAAATATAAATTATTATTTTGAATATGTTGTTGTGTGTGCTGTATCCCCTTCTCTACTTTTCTGGTGAGAAAGGAAAATAAAAAGCAAACTACATAGCATGGGCTAAATCCTGCCCAAGAAGATCTAAAGAAGGAGCCGTACTCTTACATTAACTATAATCCCTATAACAATATATAAATTAGTTTTGTTTGTTTGCTTTTTTTTTTTTTGTTTCTTGTTTAGTGTAGTTTTTTTTGTTTTTTGTTTAGTGTAACTGCCTCTTGAAAAACTGTTAACGACGGAATTAGAGATGAAATGAGTCACGCTTAAATTAGGCGTATTCGACAATCCTATATTGATAAATAGTTTATAAATAACTCTAAATTATTAAATAGTTTTCAAACAATCTCAAATTAATAAATATTTATTAAAAAATATTATTTTGATTTTTTAGCCTGCCCTGTTTGTGTACTGAGAAGTTAGGTACTTTCTCTTTTTTTAATGTTGCTATGCTTTGCCATCGAATCCTAAACCTCATTTTGGTATATTTACATAAAGAGACATGTTAGTAATATACTTTCAAATATTCAAATAAAAAGATATTATAATATATTTTTTAAAAATTGTTACTTAAAATTTACAAAAAGTTGTAAAAAAATTTGGGTCTCATTTTTGTTTAATAAACTCTACTTAAAATTTTGTAATCCAATAAATTTTAACTAAAATAATGTTAACATATTCTTTAGTATACTTTTTTTTTCAGTAAAAAAAAGTACATTTTTTAACACACTATCCATGATTGTTAGAAATTAAAAAAAAAATTGTGAATTTCACATCAAATTTAATGAGTCGCACACAATTTTATAATATCTAACAAATTTTGACTATAGTAAAAAAGTATGTGAGAAAATTTTTGTTAAAGAATATGTTGTTATCATTTTTCTTTAATTAATGTAGTACTAAAAGAATGTGGTGAAAAAATATATTAAAGTCTTACTCATCCTGTTCTTTAACTAATCAGTGGTAAAAAAGATACGTTGTTTCTCACAAGAAATAGTTAAAAAATGTGTTAAAATTAAATTATATCATTTGACCTTTTCTTTTGTAGGTAAGGTTAAGCATTTAACTATTAGATTTTTATTGTCGTTAATGAGCTATGTCAAAACTAGTAAGTATTTCTTTTCTTGTACATCAAAACTAATAATATGATACAAACATTTTTTTATAAGCTATAAATTTACTGATTTTAGAAAAAGTGTATAAGACATGCCCATATTACAGCCAACTTGCAAAACGTTCCCCGCCTCTAACTGTCCAAGCCTACATTGCATTACGAAGGCCCAATAAATGGCCCAACTAAACCAATAAAACTTTGGTTGGTGTTTCTTGCACCTCCAAGTTGTTTTCTCCAACTCATTTTTGTCTTTTGTAATTACCAATCCGAAATGTAAAATTACATTCCAGAATTATAGATTTTGGCTTTTAGAATGACCAATTCGAAAGTAAAAAAAACCCAGAAAGGATGTAGGAAACAACTTGAAAGTGCAAGAAACAACAATCTAAAAATTTACATAAATATAAAAAGCTTAATAAAGACTTAAATTAAACCCATATCACATAAATTTCCAAGTTTTCTATCATTCATGCCCCTTTACCCCCTCCCACATCATGTTCTGTAAATTACCCAGTTAGCTTATAGTCAATTTGGAATGGTTACGAGTTTTTAGCCCCCGTTTAAGGTAATTTTTAGTTTAGTTTTAAAATTTTAAAAAATAACAACTAGTTTCTTATTTTAGTTTTAAATAAAAAAAAATTAATTCAGTTTTTAAAATGTGGTTAGTTTTATTTTTGTCTCCAGTTTTAGTTTCAAAATAAATTTATTTTAAAAGTTTTATATCTTGTTAAAATTAATTTTATAATATTTTTGTATGGTCATATGATAATATGATCGTGGTGGTAATAGTGACAATTGGGATGATAGAGATGTCAATGGTGGTGGTCACAATGCCAGTAATAGAAGTGATGGTAGTCAACCATGTTAGTGGTTGTGGAAGTGCAGGTTGTGAGTAATGGTGGTAGCAAAAAGTGTTATTATTAGATGTAAGAAGTATGTATTTTTTAAAATTAAAAATTTAATTTAATTTTTTTTAAAATGAATATGAAGTGTTTTAAAAATGAGTTAGGAAACAATTTATATTTCTCTCTTTTCTTATATTATGTGAGAAATATTTCGTAGGTAATTATGATTTTTTTTGTATCGTGCTATTGTCTAAATCAACTCCCGTGAAGGAGTTCATATGAACTTCCATATTAATTGAGTTTGATGATAGTGTGAAATGTACGTCTTAATTATGGTTTTTTCGCAGAAAATTTTCTGTGAATTTTTTTTTAAAAAAAAATCAGCACAAAAGTTTATCAACGAAGGTATTTTTTGCAAAAAAAAAAAAAATCACAAAAATCTCAATATAATACTGAAATCTCTAGTAGTGTTGTAAGTTTAAAACATTTAAACTATATACAAAAGTTGAAATCAACTATATTGTAATACTTAAAGTAGTTAAGTATACCTTTTAACAATACACAATAATGTTTATCAATAATAACAAGTTTATATTTGGGAACAAAAACATAATGACATCTTTAAGAAAAAAAAGTAAGCATATTCTTCATCCAATCTTGGGCATCTACGTTTCTACTTCTGTATTTGTGATTTGTGAATTTTGTTGAACAAATACTTATCGTATATATGTCCAAGATAGAAATCAGGCTCACTACAATCATTCCCTTTTATCGATTTTCTCGAACTCAAAAACGAACTTCAAGACTTAGTATTTTTCCATCATCGCATCTAAACAGTTTGGCCTTATAACACTTACAAAAATTTCTAAATGACGCCATCAAAGAAGATAAATTGAACAACCAAAGAGTTTGATCGGGATGGTTATGAGTTTTTTTATTTTTGATTTTCAAATGTAATTTTTAAAATAAATTGTGTTTGTAAAAAATGGAGTTCAAATGATTTTTAAAATACTTTTACATTTATTTTTAAAATTAAGAAAAATATTTTATGAATTTGGTTTTTAATTTAAAAAATACACGTTTCTCACATTTAACAATGATATTTCTTACATAATGGTTACTATCATCATTATTGTCAATGTCACTGCCACCAAACATCTTTGTTATTGCTATACCACCATCGTTGTTAATGTCATAACTGATTACCATTGACATCACCGTTAGCATTGCTACCACCATCATCAATGCTATTGTCACCACCACTGCTTGATGTCACTACCACCATCGTTATCACCATCACTATGAATGTCATTATCATTACTATTGTCATTATCACCACCACCACCACTACCAACAATACTACATCCATCATTGCTAGCATAATCACTGTCACCGTTATTGCCACCACAATCACCGCCAACATCATTGCAACCACACCATCATCTCCACGTCGCCACCACTGACAATGCTACCACCTTCGTCACTATCACCATCACCACAACTAATACTACTTTTATCACTATTGCCACCACTATCACCATCGTCACTACTGATTCCACCACCACCTCCACCACCATCATCACCATTGATTGCCACCACCATTGGCATCGTTACCTTCACCACCACGATCACCACTGATATCTTTACTGTTGTCATCGCCGTTGACATCACCAATATCATCATTGTTATCACCAACACACAAACTTACTCTTAAACTAATTTTAATATAATATGAAACCTTCAAAATGAGTCTATTTAAAACTAATCATATTTTAAAAATTGATATAATTTTTTTTTTAAACTAAAACTAAAAACTGATTGTTATTTTTAAAAATTTTGAAACTTAAAACTAAAAGTCACCCAAACAGATCTTAAATTGCTGGTCATATTGAGGACCTTTGTTTGAAAGAAAACTTCTCAAAAGAACATAGTATGCTTCTCTGTGTGTATGTCCTGTGAGGTCGACAGAGGATATAGAGAATTTTCGGACGAAGAATGGTCTTAGTTCGTCTAAGATCAAGTCACAATCGTTTCTCCACATTTGAACTTTATTTGGTAGCTGACTCGTCAAATTCTTTAACATATACTAACTATAGGCGGAGAAATTTCAGTGGTTGGGTAATCACTAGTTCACTACTCTATTATACGTTACTCTCAGTTTAAATTATCAGAATGAGGTAATGAAAATGTATAACATACTCTGTCATATATTCGAAAATCAAAATGAATTAAGAAAAAAAAAAAAGGAAACTGTTCAAATCCATGATAATGTCTACGTCTCAATCACCTTTGGAATATCTTTAGAGCACTGGCGGAGTAATTCTTTGGCCAAAGATCGTCAACGATCTAAAAAATAAAATTTACGGTTATTGAATGGTAATTTTTTTTTATAATAATTATACATACTTACATAATTAATTATGATTAAAAATAAAATTTATCATTACCTAAAAGTAAAATTTAACATTATTTAAAATTTGATATAGAAAAAAAAAATTTGGCTCCACCACTGTTTAATTAGGAGGGCCACTAAGTAATATATAAAAATTAAAAGCATAACAATACCAACTAGTGATGCAAAATTCGAAACGGGACAAATCATCTTTAATAATTCTAATATTTATGTCGCCTTGTTCATTTTTCTTTTCTTCTTCGAGCTTTCACATAGAGCCTGCCTGAGCTGCAAAAATGGAGAAAAGGGAGGTTAGTCTTCACTATGACGCAAAAGGGGACAAACTAATTAAAAATGCATGACGATAGAGGCATTATTTTTTCTCGAGTAAAAGAAAGATGGACCATTTTGAATTTTTAATGCAATGGAATTCGTCCTTATCAAAAAGTCTGAAATTGAATATAGCTGGCAAGAAATGGCGACAGAAGTTGTAGCAGGAGGTAGAGAAAAAAAGAGCAATAATGCAAACAAATTGGAGCCAAGAAGAACAAAAACTCGATGTTACGGCTATGTGGTGCAAGACACCGATGGGCTATCATCATCATCGAATTAGAGCAATAAATGTTCCGATTTGTATACTTCATAGGGGTGAATTGGGTGATCAAAATGTTTTGTTTGGAAGTTTTTGACGAAGGAAAGTTACAAACTAATTGAAGCTACTTGGGTAAAAGAACAAGAAAGACAATATTCACGGGTCAAAGTGTGTGAACGAGATGAAAGAATACAATAGCACGTCTCAAATCTAAAGATACGAGAGCTAGGAGAAAGACAAGGAGAGTTTATTTTAGTCCACGAGTAGGAATAGCTGATAAAGTCAAAATCCACGAGTAGGTCCATACCAGTTAGTAAAAGCAAAGTAGACTATAATTATACAGCAAAGAAGAGAAACAGAAGTTACAGAACCCAGAGAAGGAATATTTGTGACCACACTTTTCTTACTCTCCCAAAATTCTGACCTCCTTTGTTTGTAGTTGAGATTTGAGAAGAGTGCCCTTTCTTTCCAGAAATGGTGATGGCGGTCAAAATGTCCTGTGATTATATGGTTCGTGTCACCAACATTACATATAGATGATGGATATGAAAGGATGTAAAGGATTCCAGGGACTCTTTAATTAGCGTGTGTTTGATTGTTATGCATTTTCTTACGCACTTCTACCTTTAATTTCACTTCAAAAACGGAAAAGCTATGTATGCCTTATTGCTTTAGAATGGATGCGTATAAGGTATAGCTCAGGTTGGAAACCAAGCACGCGATTATATGTAAACGATTTCTATTGATAAATTTTTGAAGCAAGGATACATGGATACATGTATAAATCTACACTCATGAATCATTTTTGAGAAAATTTGGAGCATCAAATGTGTATTTGATGGAAGTAGGATCATCCCCTTAATCCTGTTTGAGAATTAATAAGTACTTATACAGAAGTTACCTGAGAGTTTTATAAAAAGTTGAAGGACGTAATTTTTTTTTTATAGTGTTTGCAAAATTTATCCAAAATAAATATTCTTGAGAGTCAGATTGACCATCACATCTCCATTTGGTCGGCATTCATTAAGTTGAAGCTAAAGTTATTTCTCTGTTTACCAAAAACCGTTAGTACTTTTTTTTTCCTTGTTGAATAATGAATACTAAACACTTAATTCTAGTAAACTGCTGAAAACGCTGGAGTCAGGCTAAGCCGAACTTAGGCCGCCAACCTAAATAAGAAATTGAGCTATCCCTCTTTTGTTTATCTTGACTCGAAAGTTCACAAATTATGTCAACATCAAGCATTGGATTAATCAAATATTTTAAGATTAAAACGTAAAATAAGTTAGACACTCGTGGATTTTTATAATTCGGTTCACTTCTAGTCCTATTTGTCGGTGACAGAATCTTCTGGTGCACCCAACCTAACCACCAACGAAAGTTAATGCCACCAACTTAGAGTTGATCATGGTCCATGATCACTCTCACTTTTGAGATAATCACGCCCCTGACACTAGCTCAGTGTGTTTGTCTGAAATGGTGCAAGCGTACATGGTAGTTGAGTACCACTGAAACGAATTCATTGATGGGAGATGTCTTTTCTTTCCATATATGGTAATGCAGTGTTAATGGCTACCAACCGCTGTCTAGTACTTAATATTCCCCCTCTTGTAGGATCATCAATGAGCGCAAACTAGTCATAAGTGAGCGAAAGTGTTGGCTATTAGCGAACCAAAGCAAGAGCAAGAGTATTGAGTACATGAATCCAAGTGTTCAGCAGATAAACTTCAGTAGATAAACAAATATAATACTCTCAGTTACTTGTACTGATTGTAGGTTTACAGACAATCAGACAAACACAGCAAACTTGGGAAATCGCACTGCGTGTCGTTAAAGGCAGACACTATTATAAAGTATTCAGTATTCACTAAAGTATGTAACCTTTTTCAGTTTGATGGACAGCGAAATATCGGTGAACTTGCCATTTCCCCATCTAATCTAACAAGACTGTAGCAATTTTGTCCTGCTAGGAGGAATTAGGCGGAAGGAGGGAAAAACGGCAAAGAGAGCACAAGAAAGCCATCATCAACCAACATGGACCGAGTGCAACCATCAGGTGTCCATTTCATAATCGTTAATTCAATTACGCGGTTTGAACTAGTTTTATAGTTTATATCACACTCCACGTATTGAAGAATTATTGTTCAAAATTCAAAGACAGATTAATTAAATTTCTCACGCTCTCTCTCTCGCTCTCACCATAACCCAGTGACAGAATTAGAATATATTCATATGGCCATGTATGTTTCTACCGACAGCTTATCTGACCTTGTCACTGTCTTGGATTTGGGGCAAAAAACAGACCACCCAGTACTGCTATCTATGGGCCAAGGAGTATATACGCAACCATACAATAGAGAAGGGAAAGGGCCATAGTTGTAAGACATCAATAGTTTACTTTTTCAAACCCTCAACATAAATTTAAAACCAACGCAGAACGAACAGTTGACAACGCATACAACCGAAACAAAGTAATTCGGAACACATTTTGTCAGACAGCTTGGTTATAAGATAAATCCCAAATTCACATTACACAGAATTGAAATGTACTATGAATTAATAAGATGCATGTAAACTCCATAAATCGAGTTCCTACAATAACATAACATAAAACTAAACCACCGAAAACGGGAAAGAGATAAAAGAAAAATAATAATAATAATAAAAGGATTGGAGACTCTCGCTCTAGTAACAAATAATTGTTCTCAAATCTCAAATCTCAAATCCCAAATCCAAATCTACTAATTAACTACCCACCGCCACCATTGGCAACGTGAAGAAGATCTACAAGCTAAAAAAAGAAAAAAAAAATACCGAACCGGCAATTTGCCCAGAGAGGATGATGCATTTCCATATTTGCCTTCAAATCCAAACCTCTTCCTCGTTTTTTATTTTTCCTCGTACTGTCTCTCATTTTTTTCCTTTCTTGAATCTGTGTAAATAAAACAGGGAACGAAATAATTAATTAAAAATAAATAAAAATTAACTCTGCTGGTCGTTCCTCTTGTTGTCATCTCTGTCCTCGAGCAACCTCCCTTCCTCCTCATCGGCCTGCACGGTCTTCTTCTGCGCCTCCTTGGCCTTCAGCGCCTGCAGCTTCGAATGATTGTAATACGCCACACCGAGGAACGCAAGCCCGTAGCCAAACAAATTAATCGGCGTCACGGTGTCCTTAATAACCGACCACGAGAACGCAATCAGCAACCAATCCTTCACAACCCCGGCCACATTCATGGTCAACGCAGAAGTCTTCCCAACAAGAAGAAACACGGCGAGATTCAGCGCGAAAGCACAGAAGGAGTTGGTCCCGAAGATGACGAAATCGAAGTGGAAGCTGGAAGTGTCTCTCAGAACAGGATACTCAACAAAGATCCACGGAATAGAGAGAAACACGAGGCAGCACGGCGCGACGTAGTAGAGAGAAGTGATTGGGTTAAGCGAGATCCCCTTGGAGGTGAGGAGGATTTGGATCATGACGAGGCGGGTGGCCTCGAAGGCGACGGCGCCGAGCTGGAGGAGGACGCCCCAGGCGTCGAAGCGCGCCTCGCCGTAGGCGGCGACGCCGACGCCGAGGGAGATGGAGAGCATATTAAGCATGGTGTCGTTTTTGTAGGATTCTTTTCGGAGCATGACGCCGATGGAGTAAACAGCGACTGGCATGAGGGCCTTGAGCATCTGGATGAAGGAGACGGAGAGGTAGATGTAGGCGGAGTTGGAGAGCCAGAGGGAGAGGGAGTAGAGGGCGCCGATGGGGACGACGGAGGAGAGGTAGACGTCGCGGGACATGGAGACGGGCTCGACGAGGCGGAGGACGCGGACGAGGAGGAGGGCCAGGGTGGCGCAGAAGGACATGTGGATCATGGTGAGGGAGATGGGGAAGGGCCAGTTGTACATCTTCTTGTCCAGGATGTACTTGTTGTAGACGATGACGGTGAAGCTCAGGAAGATCCATATTGCCACGTAGCTGTAGGAGAGAACGATCTTCTTCACCACGCCGTCGCTCAAAGATCCACCTTTTCCCATTGTCACAGATGCGGAAGGAAGAGCAAGAGAGAGAGAAGATAAGTGAATATGGGAATTTGGGATGCACTGCCTCAGCCAAACAACACCACCCTTTCTTCACTGTTTTTATGCACTCAACTTATTATTATTATTATTATGACGGGAAGAAACCAAATGATACGGTCGTATAATTGTTTTTATAATTATTATATCATTATGTAATTTTTTGATTTTTATTATTAAATAAAAATAATAAAAACAGCTGCACTTTGTTACTTTCTGTTTCGGATTTTTTAAAAGAAAAAATCGGTAGTGGCTGTTGTATTTATTTTTGTTTAGGGTATTTTTCAGTTAACAGTGAAACATTAATTGTTTTTTCTAGCATAAAGAAAATTTCATTATTTCATCATGAATAAGAAAAATTAATTTCTTACGAAAGAAAGATTTACTTACAAGAAGGACGTAAATGTCAAATTCATCTCTCAAAGAGTTCGATACTTATAAATTGATCTTTAAAAAATAAAAATTTTAATTTAATTTTTAAATATAATATGTAGTACAATAAATTAATCTTACAAATAATTTAATAACAAATTGATACTAAATTTTATAATTTAATATTAAATTAATTTTTAAAATATAATTATAGTCAAATTAATTATTAAATATTAGAATTTAATGACAAAATTCTCACAAATTTAACAACAAGATTAATTTATTATATTTTTAAATAAAAATATAATTAAAAAATATCTTATTAAAAATCATCAATTATATATAAGAGAAACTAACCATCAATATTTCTCATAATACACCACACCAATAACTTAATGAGCCAAAAGATACTTAAAAAAATATTCTTTTGGTCTCTACTCATATACTTTTTAAGCAGTTATAATCTTTATAATATCATTTTAATCTCTTTTTATCTGAGCAGTGAGAATTAAACGGGTTAAAAAAATAACAAATGTGAGCATTGAAAAGGAAGGAGAAGATTTTAAATATAGATATTTCAAAAAAGTTCTTTTTTACATGAAAAAAGTTTTTATAACTATAAAAGATAAATAAGTGATTAAACCTTTATTCTATTCTTATAATTAAAATTTTATTTATTTATTTATTTATGTGATATGGTAATATGTACTCCTGTGTTTTAGATTATATGGCGTTTTAAAAAGAAAAAAATATTTTAAAATAAAGAGCATTTTATAAAATTAATATTATATTGAATATTTTTTCAAGACTATCATTAATCAATATTTACTGAAAGTAATGTATGGTAAAAATACAAGAATAATTAATTGGAAAAATAAAAGATACATTATAAAGTTATCCTAATATTTTATTTAAAATTTAAAAAGTTAATTATATTTTTTAATTTTTATGTCAAAATGTTAAACATCATATTATTAGGTAAGTTTGTTTATAATTATAAAAAACAATTTAAAATAAACACTTTTAAAAAATGCATTTTAATAAACAAATAAGATTTATTTTTAAAATAAATAAAAATATATTTTTTAAGTAAAGACGATGTAGAAAAATACATGAAAAAGATAAAAAATACTTATTTATTAAAATAATAATTTTTTCAACAAATAAAGTTAAATAAACTGACCCATGATATGAAATGGAAGAAGTATACAGGAAAAGATAGTTATGGTGCAAAATAAAAGCTAAAGTCAATTTCAAAATCCAAACTAAGTCAATACGAAACCCATATTTCACAGGTTTGTGATGTGTCATTTTAGTGTTAGGGAAACCCACTACAGCGACATTTAAAGTCGTTTATCGAGTGCCATATCAATATGGGACACATGGATGCTGAATCTCAATATTTTAGGAAGAAAATTATACTTATTAATAAGACTAAAAGACAACGGATTGAAAAACTGAAATTCACTCCAGGCCAGAAATCTCTTTACTATGGTGCGATTTTTTTCTAATGTGGTAGTAATGCATGTGTGTTTATTACACAGATTATTATTATTTTTTTGTTTAAATAGTTATAAATCTCTTTTACACATTTTCTTACAAATTCCACACTTCAACGAGATTTTTTTTAATGTCAACGTGATTTAATTGTGTGGCTGTGGCTAGGCTAAAGCTGGTGGGCCTGACCAGTGTAAAATAATAACGATCCGCACACCGTGAAAAACCATGAGATAACCCAGACGGCGCAGTTGGTCATTGAAGGGAAGGGAATAGAATTGTCGTTTACAAAACTATAGATGATCTTAATTCTTCATTAAAGTGTTTTAATGGTCTAACTATAGTTGAATTTGATAATAATAAATTATTATTTTAATTTTAATATAGTATGTCAAATAATATTAAACAAAAGATAATATAATATTCACAAAAATTTCTTAAATTAACAATCACTACACATTATGAATGAAATTAATATCTTATCCAATAAATTGAGAAACATTGATAATTTTTAATCCAGGAAAAAAAACAATTTTTCACTAGATTGATTCTTGTAATTAAATGGATTAAGTTGATTTATATTTCTAGCTGAAATCATTTGAGCGGTAGTTGAGGTCACTTCTTACAATATTGTGTCCAACACATGGCAATAAGATGAATTAAGATTGTCTTTTGTCCTTTCAACAATCAACACTCATCTCGTCGTCAAGAACACGATGAATTTTGGAAAAATGAAAATAATAAATTATATATTAAATATGTTTTAATTTATATAATATATAAAAGTAATAAATACTCAAAATCTTAAAAATTAGAAATTCAACTACAAAAATATATCTTTTAATATTAAAAATATGTCTTATTTAATTACTATAATATTTATTTATATTTTTAATAATTTTAAAAAAAAAGTGTGAGAAGAAAAAGCCTAACCATGCACATATACAATTTTATGATTATTATAGGATGGGTTGAGAGACAGGTCCAGATAGTTACATCCCAAATTTGTTCCCAAACTTATTTTTATAAATAAAATCCAAATCAAATAAAGCGAATTTTTTTTTTTTTTTGCATATGAAAATTAGAGTTTGGACAATAGAACTTGAAACTTTTGTCGAAGTTCAAATATTGTTAACAATGGATAGTTATAGGTGTTCATTGCTAGTCAATGTATTCCGTTCAAGGTATAGGTAAGTTAGAGCATAGTCAGAATCTAAAACGAAAAGAAAGAATTATTTTACATATCGATCCATGGCAATATTTTTGTGAAGACTATATTTGGATTTATTTAATAAAAATGTTTTAAATTTTATTTGATCGTATCATACCCAGAATCTTTCCTTAATAATTGTTTGCGTCTTAGGGTTTTCTTTAATCAATGAAATCTTTCTTTTTTATAGCAATTGTTTTTAGTGCATATAATCAAGAAGTTAGCTTGAAACTTATCTTAAATATTGAACAGCTGAACAAGAGATTCCTTTTTTACAAAAAAAAAATGTTGGACTGAACCAATTATATCTATTGATTAATTGTATTATTATCTTTAAATTTTGTATAAAATAATTTGGTGGGTGTCCATAGGTGTCGGTAGCAACTAGCAACGCATGCGCACAGTTGAATTTTTAAATATTTCTGGCGTGTATAGACTATAGATTACCAATAATGGTGTAAGCTATTAAACAACTCGCTCAATATATTAGTTAATTTCAAGTTTGAACAAATGATAAAAAAACAATCGTATATAATTTGCATAACATTTAGTCTCTATTTTGTTCATCACAGTAATTATTTTATCCTATTTTCATTATATAAATATAAAATATGATACAAATGCAATTTCTCAAGGAAAAAACTGCAAAGTAGCCAACTTCAACTAATGAACCAAAACATAATGAGGTGTGAAGCCACGGGATATGATATGACAAGTATGCACAAACAAACTCAAGTCGTCCAAGTCATGAGTTTGTGGAAAGCCATTGTTGACTGAATGATTTTGTCATCAAAACCCTCAAAGATGGCGAACGTGTTGGCCACTTCGAGTTCTTTGGCGCAAATGTTGGGTTCAATTCAAATGTGACACGTAGCTTCTTAATTTCAGTCATTAATTGCAATGCATCATCATTTACCTCAAACTAATGGTAATGGCGCCCAAAGCAAGCTGCTTGCATTCTAGGCATAGATAATATTCAAACCCTACTTATTCCATTTTCTTTGCCAAACTTCGTTGTAATTAACTTTAGACTGAAATATTTTTTATTCCGTGTGTTAGGTGACAATGGCCCATGCTTTCTGTGGGTGGGGCTTCCATAAAAAGACCATTCTTTTTTTTTTTTTTTCAAATTAAATTTAAGACCATGAGCTACTCTTGACATTGACATGCTATCGTAGCAGTGTAGCACATACTATGATTTTCATTCTCAACCCTCCCCCATAATCAATTTCGGTATGTTCCCTTTATAAAAAGTAACTTAACATCTTGTATTTCCTTCAATTAACATTTATTATTATAATAATAATTCTTATTATTATAATAATAATTCTTATTATTATAATAATAATTCTTATTATTATGAATTAGTGTATGTTTAATTTTCAGGTGAAAATTTTTTTTTGAAGTAAAAATAATTTTATCAAAAGATCAAATTCTTTACTTTTGCTTTCATTTATATTTTATCTGTTAGATTTACATTAAAAAACGTTAACATTTTAAACTTCAATCTGGACGATGTATTTAATACGTTGTTTGACTTTTAATATTTGTACTTTTTAAATTAAGTTGGTCAACTCATAAACCAATCTCACGAGTTTATCTCATGGTAAATTGAGTTAGCTTGTATTTTTTTTTTCACTCACCGAATAAAAAAAACAATCAAATTAGCCTACTTGTTCTGTCAAAATTAACAAACTTATTAAATAATTTATAATAAGTCAAATCTAAGGAAAATTAAAAACATTTCTTTGGAATTGTGGTTTTCTCCATTTATTGAAAATTTTTAATAGGATAAAAAAAACACATACATATGTATCTTTTTTTCTCCTACCGAAAAATTCCGATAAATGAAGAGGATTTATAGTGCTTTTGCATGCAAATACAAGGCAAGACCAAGTGCCGGCCATTTGATTCCATTCAGGTTCCTTAGCTAGAGAAGAAACGGAGCCGAGCAAGGACAGCACCTAATGTTTAAATTTTCCCTATCCAAGTCAACCTGTTAACATCGTTGCCAAGGTGATGGCAAGTGCAAAATCACAAATAAACACGCGTACATAGTTTAGACACGTGCACTAACTTTTAAACAACACCCTCCCCCTAATAACGTGTCTTGGAGTTATAAGGAATCACAGTTCCGAATAACTTATTTCCATAGCTAGGTAAATTATTAATCGAATTGAGTAAATAATTATTTTTCTTATTGGATGTATAGAGTATTAATAAATTTATTTTTAAAAGATAAAAAATTTAATTTTAATTTCTGAAAGTGAAAAAAGTGCGACAAATATATTCATCAGTTAATTTTTGCCTTTGCATGTTACCAAAAATCTGTGACACAAAAGAATGAAAATGTCACAAAAATGATTATCAACATAGTTGTTGGATAAATTAGACCAAAATGTCCGTAAGTTTTCATTTGACTAGTTTGTTATACTCCAAATTTCGTTTTATTTAAGAATAAAATATAATTTAATCTTCATCTTTTCATCTTTTTTATGGTTGAAAGTATAACATTACAATAAACACTTAAAATAATAAGGAAACAAGCATAAGCATAAGTTAGAACAAACAATATTATGCTTATTGTTATATTTGTTTTAACTTATGTTTGTTTTCTTATTTGTTAAGGTACTTATTGTAATGTTATATTTGTAACAATAAAAAAAGGAGGAAGATGAAGATTAAATTATGTTTTACACTTACATGAAACAAAATTTAAGGTCTGTCAAATTAGTCTAATAGAACTTATTCACATTTTGGTTCAATGGAAATTTACTTACATTTTGGTCTAATTTATTCACCATTCAAGTCATGTTGACAATTATTTTTGTCTCTCTATGCCATCTCTATGCCATATAGACTCTTTTATTAACCATAGCGGACAAAAGTTAATGAATAAATAAATTTATCACACTTTTATTAACTAAAATTTAAATTTTTATATTTTGAAAATAAATTTATCAGTAATCTATACACCTTTGATAAAAATAACTATTAATCATATTCATCTATCAACTAAACTTTGTGATAGTGGGCATCTTGATGCGGTTTGTGGAGAGATCAGAGTTAATTAGTTTAAGCAATAAGAAATTAAATTTTACCTTGTATAATCAATTTCAATGTTGTTTTATAAATAAAAAATAGATGTTAAAACTTAAGAGTATTTTATTAAATGTAATTAGATTAAGACTAATTCAGATATAAAAGATTACGCACATTGAGGTTCTTAGATTAGAAAAAGATAAAAATTCTTGTTTTATAAGCGAAATTTCAATTTTATTAAAAATGTTTGAGTTAAGCACAACCCACACCCAACATACAAAACAGAGTTCGTACATCATAAAAAAGATAAAAAAAAAGATATTGAACAATAATAGACAAGTTTTATGATTTATGAATGTATTTCCTTATTTTCAATTTTACGCATAAAATTATATTTTCATTTAAATATAAATAATATTTTTTATATTTCTAAATATCACATACATAATGGTTCTTTAGTTTTATTATTATATGCTTATAAACTACATATTATATAATTTTTTAATCACACAATACAATATTATAAAAAATGAATTTAGAGTAGTAACAGTACTAAGAAAGCTTCCTTAAAAAAACAATATTAAGAAAGCTCTAAACGAAGAATGAGATCTCATCTGTTCAACCTGTCCAAGTTCGAACATGAATCAATTGCTTATGTAATTTTCCGCCATGAATTGCTTTATATCTTCAAACAGTTAATTGCTTTATAACAGTTAATACTATATATATATATATATTCATAAATATATTAAAATATAAATAATTAATTTTCTAATCCATAACTAAAACCACTCATTTAATTCTATCTTCTAAAATAAATTGCTGATTACTCTAAAGAGCGAAATCCTGGTTCAATAACTATATATAGATTGGCACACGGGAGACATTAGCGACAAAGAAATTAGAAAGCTTTGTCTTTTGCTTGGCAATTAAGAATATCCACCAGAAGATGCTAAGAATGTCTATTCATGGATTCGCGCTAGGGAAGATAATTCTAACAGTGTGATTCATAATCACATTTGAATTTTGACATATTATAATATACATTTTTTTATTTGTGATTTGATTGTAATTATTTTATATATTTTATTTGTAATATAGTGGCAGATTATCTACTCAACTTTGTCACAACTACTACTACTCGTGGCCTCATGGGGTTTGGCTCACCGGTCTAGACTGTTTTATCTTTTTAATTCCTAAGCTAGACAATAAGAAATTCGAATAATCCTTAAAAACAATGCTAAGTTGCTATATAATGTGAAATGCACACACTAACACTTTGTTTAGGAAGCACGAAAACCAAGGATAAAAAATATGATAAGATTTTTTTATGGGCAAAAACAAAAAGATGTTACTTTTAAACTTAAATTCTATTTTTTTTATAAAATTGACAAAAAATATTCTTATTAATTCTTATAGATTTTGTCTCAATACAGAAATCTCCATTTATTTGTAAAACATTACACTAAATTTCTACTTTATATAAGTACATTACAACTAAATTCCTCTGTTATAGTAAGAATTTGAAATTAATTAATTTTTAAAAGAAAAAAAAGATTTAGAATAAAATTATAGTGATATATAAATAAATAATAAAAAAATATCCTTCCATCTTCAAAAATAAATAATATAATTTATTTTTTAATAAAAAAGTAATAAAAACTTATTCAAAAGAATTATTAATAAGATGGAATAAAAATACATTTTTAGAATTTATTTTTAATAATTAAATGATAAAATTTAAAATCATATTTTATTGATTTAATATTAATAATTTGCATGATTAAGTTTTTATTGAATAATTTATTATAATAATTTTAAAATAATCCTTGTTATTAAGGACTCGGGGCTTGTGAGAAAATCACAAAATAGGACAATCGGAAGAGATCTGCAAAATAAAAACAATGTAATTTAGTATAAAGTTTTTTGTTAAACAATTATTTTATAATTCATCTCTCCTTTTCTTAGTGCATCATAGTGCATCTATCCGGACACTCCATCTCAGACTTGTTTAGTAGAATGAATGAAAATAAAAGAAAATTAAAAAATATTTAAATGAAAAATCTTGTTAATTAGTATTTTAAGTTATTGATTAAGAAATTAAAAACATATATTCATTATAAAGATCATTAAAAAAAATTAAAAGAAAAAGTCATGGACAAATTATTTTGCATATCTTAATAAAAAAAATTCATGTCTTAATTTTTTAATCAATATCTTTATATTTACCTTAAATTAAAGTAGTGTGACAGAATTATAAGATCAACATATGTTTTTTTTTTTAAAAAAAAAATAATTTTTACATGTTTCTTCACAATCAAATCCATCGTGAAGGCTGAATTATTATAAGACTTTCTAATGTAAAGTGCTGTTGGACTGTTATATCATATCATGAGTTAGGTCAATCTCGTTAAGGCTCCGAATCCAATAATTGCCTAATTTGGACGCAGGCCCCGTTAGTCAGAGAAGTGGGAATAGGAAAAAGTTAATTCACTGTTCTTTTTTTCTTTTTAACGTAACATATGTAAAGTATTTATTAGTTTTATTTTATTGCTAAATAATATATACAGGAGAATTTAACTTAATATTTTTAATAGAATTTTTCTTTTAAAATTTTAATTATATTTTTTATTTATAACACTTCAACTTGAAATTTTACTTAAAAAAGAAAAAAACAGTTTTATTGGATGAATGATATATTAATTTAATGCACTATATTTAATTACATAAAAATGAATTTCTTCATTGTTAAAACTTAATAATTTTCAATAATTCTTTCTACGTTTTCTTGGTATTTTTTTATTCGTTGATGTTATCAATACATATACATATTATGTAAATTCCGTACAGAAAAATATTAAGGAAAAATATGAAGGAAGTTTCTATATATATTCAGATTAATTTAATCTGGACACACATATTATAATGTGCACAATTATGGATTTATAGTAGAAGGGACCTTAGATTCTAGTTTTTCAGTTCCCTTCCTTATTCCCTGGGGTAGTAATGGCATAGAAGTATCTAGTATTTTTGTCTTAAAAAGTCATTCGTTTGAATCTAGACTTCTGAAACCACGTAATATCTTCCTGCAATAGTGTCGTACATGTTTCACAAGATATAGTCTTTTAATTGTCCTCTAGAATATTGTATGTCTTATAATTATGTAGTAAATTTTGTAAAAGATAATAAATTAAAATATTAATCTGTAAAAGATTTATATTATGATTATATTCTGAATATAGTCAAAAATACCAATTGGGAAAAAATCTAAAATGGTTCAACTTTTAAAGACAACCTTGAAATGAAAATTAAAAATATTATTGAAGTAGCAACTGCAAATGCAAGATTATGAAGCAACACATAAAAGCTTTCTATGTTTGCATGTGTGACTGCATCCATTAAGATAAGATGTATCAAAATTATATTATATAATAGTATAAGGGGATTAATTCGGTACAAAACTTGGGGTGTATTGAGTCATGCCTTTATTATACATTGTTTTTCACCTTATATGCAATTTTAATATCAATAAGACAATAATCAATATAAATTATTTTAATGATATCTTTAACAATATCAATGTTATGTGATTTATGTGAATTTTTTTAGTGGAATTTGCATTTAAAAAAATGAAAAAAAATTCTACATAACTTTTTCTCTTTAATAATAAGAGATTCATTAGTAATGACCAACAAATTTTGGTTTAAAAATGCTGAATCTCACCTTGATCATCATTTGTCAGTAGATGCAAATTAAAATTCACTAAACATGTACAAGTTGTAGTTAATAAGCTTGTTCTTGCATTACACAAGGTAAGACTTATTTCCAAATTTTATTAACAATATTATCTTGGATATTGCTGGCTATCAAAAGCAAATTTTCCCTCTGGATTGAAATATAAGAAGAAAAAATTAACTCATACATATAAAAAAAAATTAATTAACATCATTTTATTTTGATAGTCTCCATAAAAAAAGTTAACTTATTTCTTAAAATATTATTTACATTAATTGCATAAGACAGAAAAAGATTGTTAAAAATAAAACTCTAATTAAATGAAAATATTTTAAAGATAATATCATTAAATAAATAAAAATTAATTAAAATTTACTTATTATTTAATTCAACATACATTAATTTTTTTTATACTTAGTACTAATTTATTATTTGGACCAATGGTACCGGAAGCAAACGCACGAGCCCAGAAGTTAAGATTTAACTTCTTTGGCATGTAAAAATGCGTGTCATTCAGATTTTTTAGGCGCGTGTTAATGTAGAGTATTTGCTTATATATGAGTTACTCTTTCGTCCCTAATTATAAGTTATATTTTAAAATCTATTTATTTTATAAGATTCTTTTAAATTTTATATTCATTAGTTATTTTTTATATATTTTTATTTAATTATTTTTTTCTAAATATTAATGAGAAATAAATCAAATAATTAAGTGGATAAAAAAAGATAATTTTAAAATAATAGTATAAATAATTAACAAACTTAATTTAATGTGATTAACTAAATTAATTATTTTTTAAAAAAATGTAAATTAATTAAAATAATCTTACAATTAGTTATAAATGCACTGTTCTCAAGATTAAAAATTTATATCATATTTTTGGTCAAGAAACAAGACAGAAGTACCGTAAAAATGAAAGAAAGGAAAGGTAAATATAAAATAAAGCAATTTTTTTATCAGTAATTGATGCAGGCATGCCATAGATAGCTGAGATATATATTGGGGGCTGTATGCACTTTTCTTGTGATTTTCACAAAATTACATGTCATTTCATCATGTTAAAACTTGATTACTATTCATAACCATGGTGTGACAATGGTTTATTTTACATTTGAAGTTTACACCTTTTATAAGTCTCTTATTTATTTATTTCATGTCAACATGGGGATGTAGCTTAGATGGTAGAGCTTAGTTAAAGGATATATGCCTTCATAATGTTTATCCGATTAACGGGAGGCAGAAAATATACACGGTAAGTCTCTGATAGCGCCATTTCTCATTAGAAGGTTGCTAATAGTATTTTATCAGACATATCTTTTGCTGATACAGCTGTAAAAAAAACTTCTGCTGATACAATTTTTCTTATGGAGTCTATCTTGTTGAGCATAATATATACTTAAACTAAGGAATATATAAATACTAATGCCTTCATAATTCTGGCTGATAATAGTATACCTTTTTTTTTTTTTTTTTTTGGTTTTAAAATTGTTGCTTGCATTATTATTCTCAAGCATTAAGCATGTCCGGACTTTGGTACGTGAATCATGACTTTTAAGAAGTCACTTTTAGAGAATTTAGAGTAAGCATCATCCTTCTATGATTCAGGTAGATGCAGTGGTCCACTTGGTTGATGCATGACAAGGAAAGGAAACATTTGTCGAGTCTAAAAAAGAGTTGGAAGCTGTGTTCAAGTGGCAGAACTAAGAACCTGAGTCAGGGGACATTTTTTAAAATAATGTTTATTATCATACATATATGAAAATAAAGATAGACTTAAATAAGTTTGAAATTTTTAATATATATCTTAGATTTTCAATATATGTTTAATTTTTATTTTGAGTATTTGATAAAAAAATTTGTTATTATGAATCTTTCATATATTAAAAGTTTTGTTACAAGTCTTTATTGCCAGTTGAATAATGACATGATATCATTCCAATAATTAATTTCTCAAAATAAAAATTGAATATATATATATATAATAAATCTACAAGTTATTTAAGCAAAAAAATGTAAAATAAAATAAAATATCCAACTGAATAAAGTGTAAAAAGAACAAAATATAAAGAAAAACAAGTCAATAAAAGAGAAACTGAAGACAACTAAAAAATTAAAAACAGCAAGGTCAAATTATAAAAACTAGGGGATGAAAAAACAATAACACTAATTCAGGGAGTACAAGTGCACCCCCGCAGTATATGTTGGGTCCGTCACTGCTCTGTTCTGTGGTGAGTCTTTGACTAGTGTCTCTTTCCTTGTCCTTGGAAACAAGATAGATACTCCAAATGTTTCCTTAGAAGAAGAGTTGCGTTACCATTTTGGCCTGACCAATTTTACAACCGGCAAGGAAAATGGAGGTTTTCATGTGCAGTATTGTGAAGAAATGGGTTCAAATGGCTTTCCCTTCATCAAATAGTCCATGTAGTATGACATGGCTTAGTATCCTGTTTCTAGACGCTTATTATTATAGTTATGCTATAGAGATGTCGTTAAAGTGTTAAAAATATTTTGTTTTAAATACAAACAAATTGCTGTTAAAAGAAAAAGGCACTTCTCCCTTTCTTTCACTAATCCATTGTTTGTTGTGCAAATGTTAGGTATGTCTGGTGATCATTTATTTTTGCTCCAGAGAAAGAGAGGACTATAATATATACTCAAGGATTCTTCTCTTTACATCCATTCTAGGAAAAACAAAATTTCTTGCCGGCTTTTGGCTTATTAAACAACACTTCACCACTATTTTTAAACATTAGCTTCTCTCTCCTCCTCTCTTTCAAATCTTTACAGTTTACACCATTCACCATTGTGTTGTAAATGTAATTAGCAAATTCCCACCATGCACGCATGTAGCTAGCTGCTAGGCAAAACTGCGGAGTCTATAATTTTATCTACCTAATCGGTATCCCACTAGCTATTGAATCTTGTCCCTTTTTAATCATGTTTAGGTTGCAATTCTTGCGGTGAAAAAGAAAAAGAAAAATATTTTATTTATTAATTTAATAATTACATTTTTAACTAACATTTGAAACTCTTTCTGAATATAAATTTTAATATTAAATTCTTAAAATATATTTAATTAGTTTATTAAAAATTCATTTTTAATCAAATATCTTTCGTATGCGAATGATGAACTAGGCATAAGTTACACTATTACAAACTTTGCAGTCGATACCTCCGTTGTAAAAGAGTAAAGTTCTATATCAACAAAATACGTCCATGGTATTTTGAATCAAGTTCTATATCAACAAAACACGCCCATGATGTTTTGACTATTTTTTCCTCAAAATTGAATAAGGATAATTTTGAAAAAATATCAAATTTTACGAAATCCTGATTTATTTAATCTTGTAAAAATTTCTCCCCAGTTAAATCAATAAAAACATTTCATAGATGCTTCTTTAGCCTTTGTATAATAAGAAATACATAATATAATTTTATTATCAAAAACAAATAAAAACTCGTTAATTTGCTAACATCTTATAAATGCTTCTTTAGCCTTATGCTTTTTCACTTGTAGTACTAATTTAGCATAATGCACTCCATTCTTACTTGGATTTATTTGGCAAACTAAGTGAAGAAGTGCCACTAGCATTATAATAGGTGTCATCGCTTTGCATTTTACACCATAGCTATCAGTATTTGTCTTGGGCTACAATGAGATTGATTCTATTGCAAAAAAAGTTACAGAAATTGTGTTGTTGAGTATTACTACTACTACTACTTGCGACAACCATAATTGATCTAGCTTAGAGTCATTTTTTTCTTCTAAACGGCTGCAAATTGATGGATTAAATACATTTTTTCATCGCTACAATTTAAGATTTTTTTTCATTTTCATCCTTATTAAAAAATATTTTAGTTATACATGTCTTATTTTTTATTTTTAAAGCATTTTCCAAGAACAAAAATAAAAAATAAGTTTTTTTCATTTTCATCCTTGTAAAAAAAATCATTTTAATCTTCATAAAATATACATGTTTTATTTTTTATTTTTAAAACCTTTTCCAATAACAAAATAAAAAATACTAAATTACAGGAAAAAATATATATTTAAGCCAAAATTAACTCAGCTAAATGAAAGAATTGCCCAGGTATGTAAAAAACTATGAAATCGAAGACCACGTATCAAATTCAACAAAAGTATAAAGTATCAAAGTCGCAGTAAGACTAACTCAAAACATGACGTTCATGAAAACAGCGTAGCTGCCACACAGGATACAGTGAGTGAAACCCCATAAATACGTAAGCCATTACACTGCTGCTACATCTAATAATACCGATAAATATCCAATGGTAAAATGGCACAGTCTGTAGACAGACTCTGGTGTCTAACAGCACCGGTTAATCATCCAGCTGCACCGTTCCAATTACCATGCGTCACTATTATTCATGCCACCAAGCATCTAACATTGCTCCCAAAAATATCTACTACGATGGCACTGCACAAAATGTAAAGGACATCAAGTCAGAAGAATGTTCGTATTAGTAAACTGTATTATATTATAAAAAGATAAAAAACCACTAAGGAGGAAAAGAATCTCACGACAGTAAAAGAAAAACAGAAGATGCAAAATTGGCATATAGATTCTTTTAACAAATTGGTATATAGATTTACGACGGAAAATAGTAAAATTTTAATGGACGAGAAATGTCGGTATTTCATAGTATTAAAAATAATTATTGTTTTCATAAATACATGAAACACACATCACATGCAATTCAGAAATAAATACTTAGAAAGAAGATCAATGAATCCAGTGCAAACATTGGTCTAAATTTTATGCTTCGGAAAGTTTACAAGTGAACTTTAAGGAAAAAACAATCCAAACATTTTCGAAAATTTGAAAATTAAGTAAAAATCTCTGATGAAAAATCGACAA
Organism: Glycine tomentella; assembly: GCA_007407185.1. Taxonomy (NCBI): domain Eukaryota; kingdom Viridiplantae; phylum Streptophyta; class Magnoliopsida; order Fabales; family Fabaceae; genus Glycine; species Glycine tomentella. The sequence goes on from PYAF01001757.1 coordinate 101,717, forward strand.
TGCATATTCCCTATTTGAATTAAAAAATAAATAAATAAGTACATGTAACTTCATAAAACATCCAAGCACGATTTATTGCAAAACACCAATATACTAAAGGCGAAAGTCCACAGAAGGTAATCCTAGGAGGCATAACATTGACTCAACCCGGTATGCAAGGTGAAGCAAGAACCTCTAATTATGTTTAGAAGCCAATTCAAAATAACAATCGTGATTTCACAATAAATATCATACGGAAGCCATTTCAAAACTAGGTTAAGCCTATATGTAACTCCAGAAACAACTGTTAATTATGTGCTCAACTAATATTATTAGATTCATCAATATTATAAGCAATTGAAATGCACTAAAATAATTTCTAAATAGATATTTGATAATTAAATACATTTTTTAATAAGGACTATAATTAATTTTAATAATGCATCAGTATTCAATCAATTTAAAATTCAATTATATGCCCTAAGCACAATACAAACATAGAATTTATGGTTCTAATTCAATTTCAATTTTGAAAGAATTGGAAACAAAATTAAAATTCTAAATTATAATTTTCAGTTATCTAATTAAACCCTATATGAACTAAAATCAATGGATGAAAAAATACGTACTATAGGTAGAGGTATCAATCTGCTCAGGAAGCTGCTTTATATCCACCTCAAACCTTGACTGAACCTGTGAAATCCATCAAACACAAATTAGAAATGCAAATGGGTATAACATTAAAAAAAGTTAACAAAATTAATTCCCTACATTGTTGAGAACATCGACATCAGTAGAACAAGAAACAAATGTGATTGCAAGGCCTTTTGTGCCAAATCTTCCAGCTCGACCAACCTGTGCACAATCCCTCCAAAATTAGTCAGCCCACCCTATACTAGATTTTATTGACAGAAAAAAACTAACTGAGAGGAAACTAATAGCAGATCTTATCCAATCATACCCTGTGCAAGTATGTGTCTGCAGAATCAGGCATGTCATAGTTTATAACAATGTTGACACGTTCAATATCAATCCCTCTTCCAACCAAATCTGTTGCAACAAGAATCCTTGTATGTCCCTCCTTGAAACCTTTATAGCGCTTTAACCTACAAAATACATAAATAATGATTCACAAATCACATTTTAATGGTGAAATCAGAATAAAAAACAAGTAAACAGCACCTTGTATGACATTTTAATGTCAAAAATAGGAACAGGGGACTATTTTATTATTTAGCAAATCGTGAAAGTAGCAAACGAAATCATGGAGATAATTAAAAACAAAGCCAAATGCTTTGGCACATTAAAAACCATAGCAGAGGGTGATAATTGACAAATTCATCCAGCCACTCCAATAATTCCATTCAGAAAATCACAACTTACAGACTCATCAATCTTTTGTAATATTACACAAATGTGCTATTTTCTTAATGCATTTATAAAATCTCATTAAAAAATACACAGGCCCGGGTCCTAACATAGTCTCCTCCCTCTCAATCACTCAAAATACAATCCATACACACTGAATGCAGAAAGTGGCATGTCCTATGCATAAGATTAGAGCAAGGTAACATCAACACTTCTCTGCACACACACATTTTACCCTCGTAATTAAAAGAAATGTTGTTCATGGTTACCTTTTATTTAAGGTCCACGGCAAAAAGCAAGCCCATATCAAGTATTGTTAAAACCACATCATATCCCACATGAAATATACATAATTTTCCCAATAAAAGTTAATATTATTCAATTGAAAGTTTGGATCGAATAACATAACAAAAGAAGTCAAGAAAAAAAAATTGAATCATCAATCAGAAAATGACTGGAAACTGTGTTCCTCATGATCCGTTGACATCTATAAAACAAACCTTTCTTCCTGGGACATGCCAGAGTGAATGCATATAGATGGAAAGTTGCACTCCACAAGTAGTTTGTCCAGCTCAGCTGCTCTGCTAACACTTTTCACGAAGATCACAACTTGATTAAAATCCAGTGCATCAAGAAGATCATTCAACTTCCGATTTTTTTCCTCCTCTTTCAGTTTGATGTAGTGCTGCCATGTCAGTCATCAATGTTAGCCAAACAGATCAGAAATTATCTTGAAGGAAGGAAACTTTAGTTAAAAAATTGCAAAAAAACCTACCTGCACAAGCCCGTGAAGGGTCAACTTGGCCTCATCATCAACATAAATTTCCATAGGCTGAAAGGAACAAATTTCACAGTAAATCATATTAGGGTCCTTCCTCAAGCTAATGGAATCCACAACGAAATGAATGATGGATGCAGATCCCTTGAATGACAGTTCTTGTCCATCTGTTTTGTCTCCTTGCAGAAACTTTTTTGTCACGCCAAGCAAGTGCCACAACACTTGACACTCACACCCTAAGAAAAATGGCAGAAACAAACCGAAAATGCCCTCACACCCTTCCCCCTAATTAAAGAAAATGAATACCAAACCTAGCAAAAAGCCCATACCTGACACATCATGTTTATTAGAGATGAAACAAACTTCCAACATGAACCAAAGGAGAACAAAAAAAATACATACAGCCACATACAGGACCACTACTTAAACATCCCATCCAAAGCTTCTTTCTAGCCCAATCTCTCCAGCCACCAGCCCATCCCACACTCCACCCTACTAGCTGGGTGTTTCAGTAAAAATATGAATAAAAGGCACTATACAAACAAAACCCCAATCAGAAGAAAAAACAATGATGAAACCACAGCATTCTAAATATCTAGATAACTCTCAGGGATTTTGAGCAGTATGAAAAAGAGACTTCTAATTTCAAGTAGTACTGGCCATGAGACATTACATCTTGCATAAATTTCTTGCAGACTGGGCGAATTTCCTTGCTGAGTGTTGCTGAGAACATCATAACTTGCTTATCATGGGGAGTCATCTTGAAAATGTCTTGAACATCTTTTCTCATATCTGCAGAGGTATAATAGGAACAGTTAAAACCATACTATAAAAAAATAAAAAGTAAAATTCAAATCAGTAGTGACTATTTAGCAATGAAACATACCCAGTGATTCCAGCATCTTGTCGCATTCATCTAATATGAAATGTCTAACATTCTTTAAAGAAAGGTCCTTATCCCTGGTCAGTGCCAGTATTCTTCCCGGGGTTCCAACAACAATATGGGGGCACTCATTTTTCAGCAGATCCTTGTGAACTTTGATGTTTACCCCACCATAAAAGACAGCAACCTTTAGATCTGGCAAGTAGGTGCTAAACCTCTCGAACTCATGGCATATCTGCATGAAAGATATTGCAAATCTTAAATCAGAACCAATTAGAATACAAATATACATAACTTTGATGTATCAAGTCGCCCATGAGTACCTGGTATGCTAATTCTCTTGTATGACAAAGAACAAGTGCAGAAACTTGGCCAGGAACAGGATCAATCTGCTGCAGAGTCGAGAGAACAAAAACAGCAGTCTTTCCCATTCCAGATTTTGCTTGACAAATTACATCCATCCCGAGAATTGCTTGAGGTATGCACTCATGTTGCACTGGTGATGAAGCAAATAAAACAGGGCCCAAGGAACCGAGTGTAAGAAAAATAAACCTTTTCTGACGCTTTTAAGCGTTACCAAAGCAATTTAGTTCTCCAAAACAAGATTGTGATACAAGTATTACCTGCAAAACAAAACAAAAAATCACATGAGGATGATACGATAGACAGACGTGTAACATGTATCTAACTCTTCTATTGAAAGTTGAAACCCCACAAAATCCAAATTTTCAAAGCATGGTAACGGAAAACAAAGAGCGTCAAACAATTTCACTACAGATGAAAAAACCCAGTATATATTTCAAAACAATAATTATAATAACCATTACAGATCTAAAATCCCCAAAATCATCACATAACGGCAACCACGGCCAAGAACAACAAAATAAAAGATTGAGATAAATAGATAGTTTGCCTTCAGATGGATGCTCAAATCCCGAGTCCACAATAGCCCGAAGAAGCTCTGGCTTCAGAAGGAAGTCCCTAAATCCCGAACTGTGAATTCCAACATAGCCCCTGCAAGGTAAGAAAAAAAATTTAATAACATTACAAAATCGTAGATTTATTATGTCTTTACCCAACAACACATCATGCACATACTTCTTGGTAGCTTCGCCGTTGACTTTAGCTCCGGCGGAGTCGGGGGCCTTGTCGTCTTCCTCCTCGTAATCGAGAAGCTCTTCCTCGTATGCTTCGTCCTTAGTTTCACCCATTGTCTGCAAATCACCAAATCAACTAAATCAGAACATGAAACAAAGTATTATGGAAATAGAGCCGAAAAATTGAGCTAGGGTTTTGCCCTAGAGAGAGAAAAAGAGGAAGGGAATCCAGGGTTTTGGAAGAGGGAAATACCTGCGAGATGAAGGATCGAAAGGAAGGTTACAAGGTAGGCGAAGTGGCTAGGGTTAGGGTTCTGCAAAGCAAATTGTTAGATGAAAAACAATTTGGGGAAAAGAAACCGAGAGAGCGAAACCTCCACGGGATGAGCGAGTCGCTGTTAGTGGATGAGCGAGTGATGATAGGGTTAAAGGGCACGAGGCCATTTTATAGAAAGCCGCCACCCCCTTGGTTTTTTTTTTTTTTTTCATATTAAATGATTATAATTTACTATAATTTGTAAATTTGTATATAATTATTTATTATTTATTTGGTAGAATGTATATTTATTGTGTATATTGTAAAGTTTTGTGTTAATTCATTTGATTATGGAAGGATTAAACTTATTTTTGTGATTTAATTTTTAGGCCCTTTCTTATAGGTTTAATAATTGGGTTCATCTCTTAATTATTTTCTAAGCGTGTATAATTATGAAAAACAATCATCAAACATTTTTGCATAATTTAAAAAATTAAAGAAAAGTCAACATAACATAAAAATAATTTAATTAAGCATCAATAAAATGACTAAGCCTCTATCATATAATAAAGAGATTATACTTGTTGTAGTTATAAAAACAAACAACAAATAAAAGAAAACATAACAACTATAAAAAGAGTTTAAGATGACTCTCCAATTTGTCTTTAAGGTGTATGCTAATCAAATTTAAAATGCTTAATTATAGGTGTAAAATGTTATTGAAGGACAATACGATAAAAATATAAGATAACGATGTTTCATATCATTTAGAAGTGTAACCTTTGTTATCAAGAAAATTATGGGTGAGCTAAAATAGGTCTCCTCGTGCACAAAATTTTGTTAAGTACTCTCATTTTGCTTTTCTTTTATTCTTTATGTGTCTTTATGCTTCTAGTTTCAATCTTTGAAGTCACTATACTTCTTTCTTGTATATTTTATGTTTTTTAAGTTTAAGAGATAGCCCTAAAACATGAAAATACCGAAAGTGCGACTAGTTCCACAAATAATTAAAAATAATGCAAATGCAAGGTTATTGAATACTAAATGTCAGAAACTGCAATTTTATCTCAAGTAAAATGCTATTCATGGTATGAAATACAAATAGGCATGGTAACATGGTGGGTTAGGGAGGGATTTAAGTATATCCGCTCTTGTCCCACAAAAAGATAGGACGGATTCATAATTAAAAAATTGACTTTAAAATTTTATTACTATCTCCATACTTATCGAGTTTTAACAGCTTTAGGGAAACCTGCAAACAACCCACCACATATTTTTTACAATTTTTATTTACTTATATATTTTTAAAGAAATTATATATTAAGTTTTTTTTATCAATAGAAATTGAAAATAAATATGAAAGAATTTATAATAACTCACATTTTTCTTAACCAAATGAGTTAGATCCTTTTTATTATTAAGTTATTAGTTATATTATAGTTCAAATAATATATGAAAACAATAAATAACAAAGAAAGTAAAAATAAAGTTAAGAAAAAAATTATAATTTTAGGCAAATATATAATTTTAAGTCTGTTATTTTAATATTATTTCCATTATTTAATTGAATTAATTAATTTATATTTTTAAATTATACAACAAGATTATATAAAAATATAAGAGGAGTCATGGACACGCGCACTAATAGAAAGAGCATTTGGATCAAATAGAGATATTCTAAGTGACGAACTAAAACTTCATAAACTTTAAAATCGTATTAAACCAAAATATAAAATACATTTTCATCGTTTATGTTGAAATAAATTTGCACAAGACATTATCAATAAAGGTGATAAAATGAGCTAGACTAGTTAGGTTGGTCTGAATCTGAACTTATATTTTTTAGTCTAAATTAAATGCGATTTTTTTAGCCCGAACTAGTCATAATTTAATAAAAGTCTACAAGAATCAGATTTTACAGGACTTGAGCTTCATTATTTAGGTGCAAATTAGGTTCATTTTTTTTTTCACTCGGTTCATTATAGCATCATATTGGTTCGGAAAGCCCGTTTTGCCACCTATATGTTTCCTTATCCTAAAAAAAAGTCTTTCTTGAGGTAGGTAGTGTGTTTGTATTTGCTAACGTAGTTATCTGTTTCTATTCATTTAGGCTGCAAAAGGCAACCAAAACACCAACCGAAACACAAAACCGAATAGTGTGATTTGTGCTGATTGTGATGAAAATGGTATCTGTCTTCTGTTTTTTCGTGGCTAGTAGATACAAAGTAATTTTTCTTGTTCCTTTTTCGGCAACTGTATAAGCACATTATTGATTTTGGACTATGCCTTTTGTATTTGTGTTAATCACGAGGTTTTGTTCTTCATCACTTTTAGATACGTTAAGGTTGTGTTTGGAGATTTTACAGAAAGGTGGTTGACTTGAGGTTTTACACTTTTCAATGCAAAAACATAAAATTAAAAGCAATGTGAATTTCAAACTGGTGTTTAACACATGCTGATCTAACCAAAACACATAAGAGTCATGCTTTGTCAAGTTGAAGTAGGCAGTGGTTATATACTTATATGAGAAGTGAATGTCTCTTATTCAAACACCTTCAACATCGTACGATGAAGAGGACAAAAACGACAGAAAGTATCTACAATTTGAAATTTTGGTTTTGTTGTGTCATGTTTGATTAACAGGAGCTGTTCTATGCTCTCAATGCAAAGGCAGTGGGATGAACTCTGTTGATATTTTCAATGTGTCGTTCAAAGCCGGTGACAAGTGTTGCCGTTGCGGGTACCTAAGGCTTTGTTTGGGAGTTAGGAGGAGAAGGAAAGGAAATAGATTCAAGAGAAAGGGAGGGAAAGGAAAGAAAAGAAAATAAAAAAAGTTTTTTCTTCCTTGTTAGGGAGTTAAAAATATATCAAGAGAGGGAAATGGAGAGTTAATAAGATACTTTTATAATTTTGTCCTTAAATTGTGATTCAGTGTTTGTATTTTGGTGTTTTATTAACACTGACTGGGATAAGATAGTAATTTTATTAACACTGGCTGGGGTAGGATAATAATTTTATTACTTTTCCTTCTAAAAACCCCCAAATAGGGGGAACAATAATTTTTAGACTTTGGAGGATTTCAGAAGAGTTTTAAAAATCCTCAAATCCTTTCCCTCAAAAATTAAAACTCCTAAATAAGGAGATCTCTCTACCTAAACCTTTCCCTTTCCTTCCTTCCTCTCTAAAATTCCTTTCCCAAACAAAGCCTAAATAAACCATTCCATTCTATTGTATAATTTTATTTGTGTTCTATCTGATACAGAAAACCCTACTTTCTATTCTAGTTGCATTCTAGGAAAATTACACTTCTTGAATTCATACTACAAGTCTACAACCACCTGGTGGGATAACCGGATAAAGATAAAACTTTTTTTTTTTTTATTTGAATTCTTAATGCAACACTTCTTGAAAGAGGGAATTTTGGCAACGGTGTAACAAAAACCTTTGTTTTCTATATTGGATTTCATGACCTATACAATCTTTTTTGCCCCTTCTTTATAGAGTCAGGAAGGAGATTTATGAGGGAATTGCAATGGAGCAGGCTTTGTTGGTGTCTTCTTGCACTTATGATCAGTAGGATAAAAAGTCCTTGTAGCCATATGGACGCTCACATACACATGTATATTGTGTCTCTTTAAATACTTTCATTATGTTAATTTTATATTTGGAAATTCTCAGTTCACTTGTAGACATAGTGGTTGTTTAAAAATGAATAAATCAACAAACAGAAATATGTAGTAACATATTTGCCCCCATTATGAACTGTGGTTAGCTGTCACAACACTCAAGTTTTTGTTGTTCCTTGAGAATTTGGGAGAGGGGATTAGTGAGATGACAATAGCAGCCGATAGATGAAGCTTGGAAAAAAGTCTGCAGAGAAAACCAAATAGGGAAAGAAAGATACAAGAAAATACTTGGACAAAGAAGGAAAGTTGATTCGGGTCAAAGCAACGAATAACAAGAAGGATGAAAACACAAAACAAAAATAGAATAAACAAACGTAGTTATCCCAATAGATACGGGGATACCTAAGAAACTAAACAATACTAGTAAGAAATAGCCATATATGCAAGGTAATATAGAGTAGTATGCATTAATATCCTTCTTTTGATTCATATGAAAATCTACCATTGAGACTGGGAAATGCATCCTCTTGTATAAATGACAAATCATGTCTAAATTCTGTGTTTTTTTCTTTTCTAATAAACATAAAGTACACAAGATTTGAATATAAACACGAGAAGATCCATGTTATGCTGGTTGCATTCGCTAGTGCAGTTATTTTATTTTTCAATCCTCTTGCAATCGGAAAGCCTAGTTATGCAAAGGAGGCAATGAGAAAATGCTAACAGTTGAGCTTCTACCCCTAATTTCTTCCAAGCTACGCAGTGCTGATAAAGTTAGTTTGGTGAACGTGTTCTCCATGTTTTCAATTTCAGCAAGTTCTTTTGGAACATGCATCAGCGTCTCTTTGTTTTCATTTCCAGTCATGGAGCCACATTCATCTTCCTCAAAATCCTCACTAATTGAAGGCCAGTCGTTGGTGAAAAGAATACTCAATATCACCTCGCACTCCTTTACAAGCTTGTTAAGCACATCAATTTTGAAGAAGGGCTGGTTCAGCACCTCTTGGATAAAAGGCAAGCGAAGCAGTGCACCGGTTCGCTTATCATATTTCTTTATTATCTTCACTAGACCTGCACAAACATTCATCATCAAACCCCCCTCATAATCTCATAACTCTATCTCTGTGTGTGTAAATATATTTAAAGGAAAGAAAACATGACAAATGCTAGTAATACATTCACCGGTATTCTCTTTTAACTCACTCTACTATTGTTCGATTAAATTCATATGGTTGCACTAAATTTATAGATCTTATTCCTAAACTAGTGAAACTTTAACTAAGAAATGCTAATAACACATTTTGATATTTTGAATACATTGTTATTAGTTGAAATTTATTGAAAATCATTACTTATTTAATTTGTTTCGTTTATGATTTTGTATTTGTTAGAAAATTTTATTCAATAGTAAAAAGTATATTTGTTGCTAACACTCCTTTTTCTACTAATAAGAGAAACTGAGAAAGGGTATTAGAAAGACAGTGTTAAAAAGTATGATCTACCACTCCTCAAGAAAACACACTAATCAACAATTATCATTAGTGCATGAGCTATTAGAACATGCCTGTGTAGTTGAGTGCAGTATAGTTCTCTAACAAAACCATCTCCCCGTGAAAATCCACTATTTCCCTCCCTAGTGACATCAACTTCGCGTTTGAATCAATGGCTCTGGCAACCCTGTCTTGCAACACCTGCAACACAAATACAAACCACTGCTCTTAAATTCATAAAACCAAAAAAAAAGAAAGGGAAGGAAATTGTGATATATATATATATATATAGATAGATAGATAGATATATATATATATATATATTTACCTTCCATTTGATGATGTATTCTTCTTCCTTGTCAACAAAGAAAGCATTAAACTTATCAATCTCAAGCTCCAAGAGGCGAAGGAAGTGGTTAAGCTCGTCAGCATCCAAACAGGGTGGAGTTAGAGCATCTTTGGGACACATAACCTTCAACTGTTTCTTCAGGTCTTTGTAGGACAAGAACTGGTCACGCCACTCGGGCAGGGTCTGCTCGATCTGGCTCTTCAGGATCTTCCAGAACTTCATGGCAACAACACCAATGATCGATCTGTTACTCAGTTTTGCACAAGGATATTAGTGGAGTTGAGTGGATTAGATTAAAAGTAAATAAAGGGAAAGAAATGCTATTCTTCAGGTTCTGGAATTAGAATATTAATGTTGAAGTAAGAATATACTTAATGTTCTACACGCAATATGCATAGGTTTCACCGGTTTTATGTAAGTGATAGCAGTATAATTCTATTCTGTTCCTTTAGTTGCCTTGTTAGAATATTCTCTTGGTCCAACTTACCATTACTACACGATGCTTAGGATTGATCAAAATTCACTTGATGCCCAAGTCATAAAGTGCACTTTAGTGAATGAACCAGAATGTTTATGGCTTAGCGCAGAGCAGTAAACCCAACTCAACCTTGATTCTATAAAGTTTATGTGATGCAAAACGAATTCTAAATATAATTGAAAATTTTCTGGCACAATTTTGCGGCCTTCTAGTGACTAAGGATTTTCATTTATAGAGCTGTGTTTACATTTCAAAGCGACGACAAGCAAGAAATAGAAGTGTTGACTTGAAGTGGAAAACACACAATTGGGCACATGGATTTGAGCCAAGTTATTGCAAATTTCTGAAGCACAATAAAATGAACCTTGATTTGCAACCATAAATTGGATCATGTTTAACTTTGATTCCCAAGAGCAGAGGTTGGAGCAGGTGGTATAATGGAGTAAGTGTTGTTTATCAAAATCTTAAGCGCAGTGGGTGGTAATAGGTGGTGTGCGGATTGATGTTATAGTCCCACATCGAACGATATTACAACAGACCTAAATTAGCTTCTATAAGAAGAAAAAGCTTTGGCCCTTTGAAGTCATGATCCTTCAGGCAGTTAATGGGATATGAGGAGTGGTAATAATCTCGCACGAAATATGCGAGTGGGGTGTCCGCCCCAGCCTGGTTACGACAACTGGGCACTCTCCCTTAAACCAATCTGATCCCTAACCTGAAGTATAAATATTATAGTAAATAATATATAAACCATAAAACCAATACAGCAACTTTTATTGTTTATGGGTAAAAACAATTTAAAGTTACAAAAAAACAAATCAGTCCAAGCGTTTCTTGTTACCAGAATATATTTTAAAACGACCATTAGGTACGTGATGGGCTGTTTGATAAAAATAGAGTTGAAATTATTTTTAATTTTTTTGTGAATTTTTAATTAGTTTAAAAATTACATGTTTTTATTATATTTTTTATTGTTATTATTATTATCACATCATAACTTATCATTCTCACTTACATCCTACCACAGTTCAGTTCACATACATTGATGTTATCATAATGATTAATACTTACATCCTACCATAGTTCACCTGCATTGATGTTATCATAATGATTAATATCATCATCATTATTTACGATATAAAATTAATTGTATTTTTAAGATTGATTTTTTGGAATTAAAACTAATTATTATTTTAAAAATTTCCAAACTCAACAAAAAAATTACCCAAAAGAGGGCGTATAGTTCAATATTTTGTTTTAGAGTAGTTTAGTTTATAGGAAAGGAAAATAACGAATTTTATGACATGAATTATTTAAAATTATAAAATTTTGAACAAGACATTGAATAAGAACTTCATTTTAGATCTGTGTGGATAAATTTTAATTTCAATTAAATGAAAATTATTTTGGAGATAATATCAATAATATAATAAAATTAGTTAGAGTTTACTTATATTTAAAATTAAAATATATAAAAGAAATATTATTTATATTTTAGAGAAATAATATAATCTTATCTCTTAAGAATATGATCATGATCATGAGTTTGATTTTTAACTCATATATGAAAAATATATATTAAAAGAGATCAATTCTTTAAATGAATATCAGTAGTTCAAAAATTAATCCTTTTAAGTATTGATTGAGTATCTTGTTTCACACCAAAAAGACTAAAATAGTATCTAAAAATATGTAAATAAAAATTTAACATTTAGTTCAATAAATTAGATTGAGTGTGAAAAGGGTCTAGTTTTGTAAATCTCCGTATATTATATTTGATTCTCACTTATAAGAAAAAAAGTTAGATCGGGTAGAATTTTAAGAAAGCAAGTCTAATCAAACTAAGCCACCAATTGTCTTTATTTTATTATTGGATCTAATGATTTTTGCTTTTTTATTTTTACTCAAAACCAATCCAAACCTACATGCGATTTTTTTTGGACCCGGAGATAATGTCTATTTCCGAAATCCGAAGATTATTTAAGGAACGAGAATCTCCCCAACAGATATTTTTCATACATGCATGAAACAAATGATTTAAAACTATAATTAAAACTGTTTAATTTTTGTTTCCCAGCCCTAACAAATGAAAATGGCGAAACTGATTACATAGCGACATGATAGCAAATAGCGACAAGACAAAGGACACACACTCATTCACACAGTCACACTATCTTTGTGTATGCATTGTATTGTAAAATGTAAACTTCGTGGAGAAGGCATCGCAAACCGAATCAATCAGACTAGACTTTACTCCTCGAGCTGCAACTCTCTCTCACTTTATCTTCCACTCTTCAATCGCAATTCCTCCACACTCTCATACACAGGTACATCACTTTCTATTACTCTTTTCTAATTCTTATATGCTTATAATATAATGTGAACCTTAAGTTATCAACCATTTCTTATCAAAGGGTATTGCGAGCGAGACTCTGCGGTTGCTGATACGTTTCATTATTTGATCATAACGCTATCCTGCGTTTTTAGTTTGGTTACTGGGTAAGCTTTTCGCATTTAGTGGCTTCTGCTTCTTCTTTTGCCCAAAGATTTTTTTTTCGACATTGGATTTAGTACTTGGTTGTGTTTTGGATCGTGGGTATTCTAAAATGCTTGGAAGCCATTGTTGTCAAATTTCTGAGTTAACTCGTACGCTCTCAGAACTTTATGATTCTAGGTAGTAAAAACGAATTAACTAGCTGTTTAACTCTTTTTATTTTGGATGAACTCAGGTAAATTCGATAAACTCGTGTAAATTGGCATGAACTCTTGAGTCAAGAAAGTGAGTCAACCAGTTTGAAATCAAATGATAAATTTCTGTTTTGTTAGGAATTTTTATTTTTTTTTTTGGTTTCCGTTTTGATATTAGTTCCCGTAGTTTCCTTGTTCTTATGAATTCTACTTAAATTCCAGCCGCAGTGACTCCAAAAACCTTGATGTTGGACTGTTTTTTAAAACCTCGCATTCAAAAAGCGTAGACGCTCACCCAAACACATACTTAAAGCCTCTGATTTGTATTTGTTTTGCAGCAATCTTAATCTGAATAATATTTCTCTGATTTATTATCATATTCTTCTTGATTTGTGTGTCATTGTTTCATTCTATGACTGCACCATAAATTGATATGAGGAAAATTTGTCTCATGTTTTAGTGAAGCCTTGGGGTCTGTTCTTGGTGCATTTTGTTTCTGTATCGTTAGTTTTTCTTAGTGCATATATTTTTGGAGCAAGGAAAGAATGGAGAAGGGGCAGGGTAGGATATGTCGTGTCTGTCTCTGAAGAAGAATGTTCTTATTGATGGAATTCTTTGAAAAAAAAAAAAAAATTAGTTTGTGGAAATTCTCTCATAATTTACTAAATATACAAAACCAAGCTCAGAGTTCAAATCTGTCTCTCTATGTGCAGCCGTCTCTCCCTGTATCTCGTTCTTTCTATACTCATTGACTATGCTGTTTTTGATGACTGATTTATTGAGTTATCTTTAAATATATTTTTGTAACCAAAGTTAATCTAGAGCTGATGATACTTTGAGCTAGCCTTCTCTTCATGCTCATATACCCCCCACTCTGAATCTTCATTAGATGGGTGTTTTTGTTGGCTAATATTGAAGGCTTCCCTTTCGCACACTGTAGTTTTTTCTCTATCAATTCTCAAATATTGATTTATGTTGGCAATGTCAAAAGGTTAATCTTGCAAATTTGTGTGGTTTAGAATTTACAGACTATTAAGAACATGGACTTAGAAGGAAGTGAAAAGGGTTCAGTGGTTACTCAGATTAGCATTGGTGGATTTGGCAGTGAGGTCAAAGCAAGTGATCTCCTGAATTACTTGGAGGATAAAATTGGACTTGTGTACAGGTGTAGGTTGAAGACTTCTTGGACCCCTCCAGAGTCATATCCAGAATTTAATATCATTGATACTGCAAAGATTAGAAGAACGGATGACTATAAAAAGGTGGAGCCCCATGCCTTTGTGCATTTTGCATCTCCGGAATCTGTGACTGCAGCCCTGAATGCTTCAGGTTGTTGTGATCTATTTTTGAAGAATCAACCGTTAAAGGTCAGCTGTGGGCCCAAAAATCCATACTTCCTGAACCAAAGGAGGAGAACTACAACTCCTTTTAAGATGTCTGATGTACTTGTTGAAATTGGGACTTTGGTTAGCCCAGGGGAGTTTTTTGTTTCTTGGAGAGGACCTGATAAAGGTTTAAAATTTCTTGTGGATCCCTTTGATGGCATGTGCAGGTTTTGTTTCAGTAGAGATACTGCATTCTCATTCAAAGGGATAGAAAAAAAAGCAGTGATAAAGTGTGATTTTCAGGTGGGATTCCTGGTTAGAGACATTAATGAGATCAGGAGATATAATGATACATCATATCTCGTTGTTTTATTACACCTAGCTTCTTCGCCTTGGGTTTGGTACAGAACTGCCGATGATGACATTGAAGAATCAGTACCATTTGATTTGCTGGATGATGATGATCCTTGGATTAGAACCACAGATTTTACTCCTAGTGGGGCAATTGGTCGATGCAATTTTTATAGAATTTCAATCCCACCTCGCCATGGTGCAAAATTGATGAAGGCCATGCTTTATCTAAAAGGTCAAAGAGTGCAAATGCAAGAACTTCCACTTAAACAGACACTTAGGACACTGAATGAACCTGATTTTGGCGTGCCAATGTCAGATGCTTTCTTCTATATACATTTTCAGAAGGACATTGCTTTTGACATAATGTTTTTGGTCAATGCTATTGTACATAAAGGCATATTTAATCAGCACAGGTTGTCGGATAGGTTTTTTGAATTGCTGAGAAATCAACCTAAGGAGCTCAATGTGGCTGCCCTGAAGCATTTATGTTCGTACAAACGCCCAGTATTTGATGCAACTAAGAGGCTAAAAATAGTCCAAGAATGGTTGCTTAGAAATCCAAAACTGTATCAGATTTCTAAACAGTTGGATGATGTTGTTGAGGTTAGAAGATTGGTTATTACTCCATCAAAAGCCTATTGTATACCACCTGAAGTTGAATTGTCCAACAGGGTTCTCAGAAAATTCAGAGAAGTTTCAGATTGTTTCTTGAGAGTCACCTTTATGGATGAAGGCATGCAGACAATTAATGTGAATGCTCTTAACTATTATGTTGCTCCTATAGTGAAGGAAATCACATCAAACTCTTTCCCTCAAAAGACAAGAATATATAAAAGGGTGAAAACTATCTTGGAAGAGGGATTTTACTTTTGTGGCCGAAAATATTCATTTTTAGCCTTTTCATCCAATCAACTTAGAGATAGATCTGCTTGGTTTTTTGCTGAAGACAAAATAAGATGTGATGATATACGAAATTGGATGGGCAAGTTTAATCAGAGGAATGTTGCAAAATGTGCTGCTAGGATGGGACAATGCTTCTCGTCTACTTATGCAACAGTTGAAGTTGCTGCAAATGAAGTTAACTCCATGCTACCTGATGTTGAGAGGAACAATTACATTTTCTCTGATGGTATTGGTGTTATCACTCATGATCTTGCAAGGGAAGTTGCAGAAAAGTTGAAATTGGACAATGTACCCTCTGCTTACCAGATCAGATATGCTGGTTTTAAAGGGGTCGTGGCCTCTTGGCCGGCTAAAGGAGATGGGGTCAGACTTTCTTTGAGGCCTAGTATGAACAAGTTTCAATCTACTCATAATATCTTGGAGATCTGTGCATGGACCAGGTTTCAGCCTGGTTTTCTTAACCGACAGATTATAACATTGCTTTCGGCACTGGGTGTGCCTGATGAAATATTTTGGCAAATGCAGGAGGCAATGCTTTTGAAGTTAAATCAAATGCTTGTGGATGCAGATATCGCTTTTGATGTTCTTACCAAATCATGTGCTGAGCATGGGAATGCTGCAGCAATTATGTTAAGTTGTGGCTTCAGTCCCCTAACAGAACCTCATCTTAGAGGTATGTTAACTTCTACACGTGCTGCGCAGCTTTGGGGACTTAGAGAAAAGTCTAGGATTTTTGTATCATCTGGGCGATGGTTGATGGGTGTCTTAGATGAGTCGGGCGTGCTTGAACAAGGGCAGTGCTTTGTTCAAGTGTCTACTCCTTCTCTTGAAAATTGTTTCTCAAAGCATGGTTCAAGATTTTCAGAGACAAAGAACCTGCATGTAGTTAAAGGTTTTGTGATTATAGCCAAAAATCCTTGCCTTCATCCAGGAGATGTAAGAGTTTTGGAGGCAGTTGATGCCCCCGATTTACATCATTTAAATGATTGTCTTGTTTTCCCTCAAAAGGGTGACAGACCCCATACAAATGAAGCTTCTGGAAGTGACCTTGATGGGGATCTATATTTTGTCACATGGGATGAAAATCTCATTCCACCAAGTAAGAGGAGCTGGATACCTATGGAGTATGCCCCTCAAGAAAGCAAACTTCTGACACGTCAAGTGATGACCCGAGTATGTGCTTTTTGAATTTCATTCTATGAAGTTCCATAGTTAGCTAGCTGTATGCTTTGTGCTATACATGGGAACATTAAAATATGATTGTTGTTTTTCACATGAATTATTCATAGCCTCATGCATTTGATTAGTAATTCAAATGACATATTCACTACAGGGACTTGAGTATAGTAATAACATTTCATATTTGGGAAATATTTCATCTGATCTCGAACATAAAATTTTGAGTATGCTGGAACTAATTCTACACATAGTCACATTCATTCATAGGGACTTGCACATTGTCCTCTAATTTGTCTTGTTGTACATATGGTGTGATTTTTCTTCTTGATTATGTATTGCGAAAATGAGTCAGCCATTTAAAGTTGTTTTGTCTTCCACATTGCAGGACATCATAGAATTTTTTGTCAGAAACATGGTAAATGAACATTTGGGTGCAATCTGCAATGCACATGTGGTACATGCTGATTCCAGTGACTATGGTGCCTTGGATGAGAAATGCATACACTTGGCCGAGCTAGCAGCCACTGCTGTCGATTTTCCAAAGACCGGGAAGCTTGTCACTATGCCTCCTCATCTGAAACCAAAATTGTACCCTGATTTCATGGGGAAAGAGCGGCACCAGTCTTACAGGTCGAAGAAAATCCTGGGTAGACTTTACCGACGTATCAAAGATGCTTACGATGAAGATATTGATGCTCCATATTTGAACTTTGTGACTGGCGATATACCATATGATAAAGATCTTGAGGTTCCAGGATCTGCTGATTTTATTGCTGATGCATGGGAGCAAAAATGCTCATATGATGGCCAGTTGAGTGGGCTACTTGGTCAATACAAAGTGAAAAGAGAAGAGGAAGTTGTTACTGGACAAATTTGGTCCATGCCAAAATACAACAGTAGGAAGCAAGGGGAGCTTAAGGAGAGGCTGAAGCACTCTTACAGTGCCCTGAAAAAAGAATTTAGACACACTTTCGAGAAGTTGAATTCAGATGTTGGAGAGTCAAGTGAGGAAGAAAAAAATTTGTTGTATGAGCAGAAAGCTTCGGCCTGGTATCAGGTGACATATCATCCTGAATGGGTGAAAAAATCCCTTGATCTGCAAGATAAATCCTCGGAGAACCAAGAGGCTGATAA
Organism: Glycine tomentella; assembly: GCA_007407185.1. Taxonomy (NCBI): domain Eukaryota; kingdom Viridiplantae; phylum Streptophyta; class Magnoliopsida; order Fabales; family Fabaceae; genus Glycine; species Glycine tomentella. The sequence continues at coordinate 119,604 of PYAF01001757.1, forward strand.
TTTGGGAAGTACGGTGATGTTGAGTTTTCCTTGGATTGCAGTTGATTACCTAGCTCGCACTAAGATAAGGCAACGACATCAGAGATGTGGAAATTTTGACTCAACTAAGCCAGTTGATTCTCTGGCAAAGTATCTATCTGAAAGGTTATAATTCTGTTGAGAGCTTGCTCTTGGCTACATGGCCACTCTGCCATTCTATAATATTACAGTGAACTTGTGTTGTATATGCCTTATAATGTGTTTTCACTTTAGCTGCTTTGATTGTAACTAGGTTTGTTCCCAAGCCAGGGAATGCCTTTGCTTTTGAGGCTTAAGACTGTATCTAGTCTAGTTACATTTGATACATTGACCGTATGTTATGGTAGTAGACTTGTTGTGCTGCGGTTATTTGTATATGATTGTGATTGTGATTAAATTATGTTTTTTGAGCTTTCTAAACATACTTTGAACAACGGTGAAGCTATTATTGAGATCTTTCTGTGCAGCATTCATAAGTTATTTTAAACAATACTGAAGTTATTATTGAGACCATTGGCTTATAAATAATACTGTTAAAGCTCCTGGAATTAAATGTCTTGGCGAAGTAGATGTTGTCAACTCATAAGAAGTGGGATCTTTTGGGTGTGACAATAAGTTGAAGCAGATGATGAGTTCGCAGCTGAGGTGCTTGTGGTATGTCGGTGGAAGAGGCATACAAATTAAAAAGTCATTTATATTTGACAAGGCTACATATATGTTTCAATTTGCGTTTTACTACAGTTGATAATAAGGATAAAAAAATAATTTTACCATTCAACATTTTCATTTTTCAACTTTTGAATTTTGGATTAAAGTGATTGGTAGATTACACTTTTGGGATTTGAATTTTCTTATTTTCAGAAATTAATTTTAAAATATTATATACTTTCAGGGACCTGAATGATGTTTTATTCTAATTTTTGAACTATAAAATTGTATATTTGTGGGTGTTTAATTTATCTAAAATTTAACATCATGATCACCAAGATATCACATAACTCAATTGTTAAAAATTCTAGGAAAAGGTTATGTGATAGTTGTATCTAATTAGATAATGGCAACATTGATATTGTCCATTATATTTGATATCTAATTTTGTGGATTTTTTTGTAATTATCTATTAAATTTAAGTCTAATTTTATCTCTAATTAGATAATGGCTACATTGATTTTACATGTTTGATTTAGTTAGAATATGTTTATTAGTCTTTACAGTAACACTTTAATTTAATATATGTTAATAATTTTTATGCATTTTATGGAGAGAAAAAAAGGTTAAAAGAAGAAACTTTTAACAAAATTGAGCGTGTAAGTTGATTTTAATTTATGGGAGAAGTTTGACTTATTTAACTACTTGCATTTTTTCTCACAAATATTTGTTAACAAAAATTATCCAAACTAAGTAAATTATATACACAAGTCAATTTATTGTTTTGGACTCTAAGCCTCAAACATAAATAGAAGTTATAGACAGTGCACATTGAACTGAAAAGATGGTTCATAGTTGGTGCTATGTGGTTTAGATTTTCTGGCAAAGGCAAAAAAGGTTACTTCTCAATAATACAACATTTTTACATCGAAAAATTTAAGAATTGTTTGATTTAAGAAAATATTTTAATTTTAAGATTAGAAGATTGTGGACAGTGCACATAGAAGGACTGAAAAGATGACCTATAGTCGGTTCCATGCGGTTTAGATTTTCTGGCAACGGCAAAAAGCTTGGTTGTCACGAATACATTTTTACATTGAAAATTTTGGGATTTCTTGAATTGATAAAAAAAAATTATTTTTTTTTTGTTTTTTATTGTAACTATAAGCTTCAAACAATAAATAAAATAGATTATGGACAGTGTACATTGAAGGACTGAAAAGATGGCTTGTAGTTAGTGCCAAGTGGTTTAGATTTTTAGCAAAGGCAAAAAGGTTGGTTGTCATTAATAATAAAACATTTTCACATTGAAAATTCAAGGATTGTCTGATTTGAAAAAAAAAATTAATTGTAAAAGTGACACATTATTTTTACTTTTATTTTGTTTTTAAAAATTTTGTATAGCAAATAGTAAAAATTAATTTGAATTCTTTTTTCTATTTTAGCCTTTTCTATACAATCTTTTTAACAAAATAAAAAGATAAAGTGACATTTTTGTAATTAAAAATAAAAGTAGGAAACAAAACTAAAAAATATTTTCTTGAATCGTTAAGGCTCAGAAGTTTTTAGACTAAGTTTAAGATAGAATAATAGATTAGTTGGAAATGACATCAATTAGTGTATGTTTATTTGTTGGTTGAGAAGTTCTTAGACGGACTTTGAAGCAAAAACTTCAAATAGAAATTTCTCACAAAATGTATATAACAATGCGTGTCTATTCAAAACAACCATAATATGTGTTCCTATGTTTACGTGCAAAACCTTAGTAGGACTGTGGAATGATAGTAGACCAAATATAACGTTTAACAAGAAATACAATCCATAGATCCGAAAGTTATCTTTCTTTTACAGATCTCTAATCAACATAAACATCACAAAAAGCCAATTAGTATCATTTAATGTTTTTAACAGTTAGTTTTCAAGAACTTAATTACAAAGTTTTAAAAGATTTTTTTATAAGCAAATTTTTTTATTGAAAGATGCCTCTACTAACACAAGGAGAGCCTAAGATCGAATTTAAAAAGTTAATAATAATAATTTTGATGCGTTGTAGAGTAAATTTTTTTAATACTACTAATCAAATAAAAATCAACATAAATATGATTTTTTAAAGTAAATCCTACCAAAGTTAATAATCTTTCTATTTATGATAATCTATGATTGAATGATAGAGTAAAAAAAAATAACTGTTAGTATATTATAATTAATTTTATTTTAAAAATACAAGAACTTACATAAATATTTTAAATTAGAGGGACTTATTTAAAAGTTTAATGAGATTATAGAAACTTACATATTAATTTAACCTTAATAAAATTCATACACTATCTAATTATTATGTTAAAAAATGTCTCCAATAATCGTCGGGTAACATTAGCGTTTACAGAGGTAGGCACTTTGAATCAAAACACAGACACACGATGTAGTTGAATCAGAGGTGTTTGATTCTTGCTCTGTAGTTCAGAAACACTCTAGAATTTAGAGCCCTTCATCTGGAGGAAAAAATTACTTGAGAAATTTTTAGTATAACTTGTTCCTTCAATATTTGGACTTGACTTTAATTCTGTGTCCGACCATATTTGAATGTATCTGCACAAATATTGATACAAATATAAGAACTTTACATTTTATCTATAAAAATATATGATAGTACAATTGGTGGCTGCGGGACCTCCTTCTATTTGTAGATTCATTTATCTTGGAAATTAACTGTGATATGCTTGACATTCATGCACATGGTCAGAAATCTTATCTTTAGATTCGTATATATGAAAGACATATGTTTAGATAAATTAATTTCTTAAATGAATTATGACATCTTAAAAGATTTATTCTTTAATTCTCGATTAAAGAAATATTTCAGATTAAACAAAAACATTGAAAATTAATTTATTAATACTGAACAAAGGGTGACAAAGTCTAATATTCATGAACAAGTTATATGAGCACATATTAGAGAACGGTATTGATTAGTCTCTTATTTATGGGAAAATAGATTAATTAGCGAAAGCCTATGCGTATGGTTTTGGGCTTTTGGCAGCTTGTGTTCTTGAGAAGAAAAGCCACCACTTTCAGTTGACAAACATCCCTGTTCAATTTGCAAATTGAAAGGGGCTTCCAAAATGGTGTTGTACGGTCACCTACTAAACTTGTGCGAAATTAATTCTTCAAGAGTTCCCCCACAAAAGTACATGAACACAATTGTTTGAGGTGACGTGTATCTTCATTTCCACAACCATAAATTAAGGACATTACTATACACCGTAGCATGATGACTACTCAAGGCATCTTCAATCTTTTACTTTTTTTTTTCTTCTATTTTTTTTACATCTTCATAATCGGTGTTTTTAAGATGTTACTTACAAAATTTTTTAAAAATTAATTGCAAATCATAGAAAAATATAAAAAAATATTATAAATAATGCAATTTTTTTATATTCTAACAATATCAGGAAAAAAGTAATTAGACAAGATTTAATGAACTGAAATATATAGATTGACAAGTGTGTATTAGAACGGAATAAAGAAAAATTATAAATTCAGTTAAAGGTTAGACCCATTGTTATCTTTAGGTTCCAATAATCATTTTTTAGGTATTTTCTTCTTCATCTTTCCCCTCATTATTTTCCTTTTCCTTCCACTTTTTTTTTTCAACTTCTCATATCTATTATTGAATTCATCTATCACCAATCATAATTAATTTAAATTAAAAGTATTGATGTTGATGTAGTAAAAATATTTCTACTTTTATTTTTTTATTAATATAATTTAGAACACTTATTAATATTTATTTATTTTATTTGTTGTATTGGACTCATTTGTGTCTTGGAAATTAAATCCTAAATAATAAAAAGGTTTTTAAAACTCCTTTAATGTTAGATCTTGAACAAAAATTTTGAGTTCAAGATCTGATTTTTACTATATCTCCTCATAAAAGAGATGAAGAGATCTCTCACGAATAATTGATTCTTATAAAAAAACTCTCAAGATCTGCACATACATTATTAAAAAAAGAATAATTTTTTTTCTTTTCCACTTCCTAAGATCTCAAAATGATATTTATCACTAAATAAAAAATGAAAAAAATCTTAAAAAACCTTCAATCTTACATATCAATACAAAATCCACTAAAAAGTGATATAACATCGTAATTTAAAATCTATCACAAAACATGTTCTTATATCCTATTAATGACAAGAAGACGCTTACTACTTTGCTCCTTGATGCATGGAGCATTTATTAATCAACCAGCTACTTGTGTCATCGCTTCCTTTATGTCAATTTCTTCTTTATGACATAGTAGAATTCGTGTCATCTATCCTTGCTAACTTCTACCAAATGTAGGCCACAGAAAATAGATGCTGGCTAACCAGTAGCTTCAATTCATGTTGTTACTTAAAAAAGTGATATATTATATCAAATCAAATTAGTGTTCATCAAAATGATGAACATCGATTAATTTAATCTTTGAAAATATAAAAATCATTTTGATACGTGAAATTATTAAATAACCGTCATGTTAGTTATTGGCATTATTAAGTCATGTTTATTTTAGTTTCTAAAATTATAAGAATAGATTAAAATGATAAAGGTTTGATAATTTTAAAAATTAAATGACATTTTTATATAAGTTGACTGACCAATACTCATAATTTGTAGAAAGCTCCACATCCATTCCATTATAGCTCAACTTGGAAGTTAAGATACAACAATATAATTGGTCTCACAGTTACTTTAGACAAAAATGGAGTCTGGCATGTGATTTTATAGTTGAAAAGTTTTCTATTATTTTCATAGTCGAATTTTTATTGTTGTCGTACGAACTTTCATTCATAAACATGTACAATCTATGCATGTGATTACAGATCAAGTAGTTGGGTGAATGACTTAATCTTTTTTCTTCTAAATCTAGTGATATGAGGACAGGTTTGCAAATGAAAAATGCAAATGGAAAATATTTACCATTCAACCTAATTCTACCTTAACTTTTTTTTTTTATTTCACTTTTCTTTTTTGATCACATCATCTATATCATATCTCAATGCAAATTTGATAATGCGATCACTGATTTCAAGTTAAATTAGTAAAATCCCTAATGTTGTTTGTGGAAATTTTCATTTAATTGTCATATTTTGAGATCAGATGAGGCCGTAGCTTAGTCCTCAAAGAATATCAAGTCCTTAATTTTTTTTTCATACTAGCATATACACGGTTAATTAAAGAGGAGATATTTTTGCCGCAATAATCTTCTTCACTCTGCATTAGAGCTATATATGTATTATAAAATACATCAGCCTGCCTATTCTTATGGAATTCAATAATGAAGATTTATTCCTAAATGAAAATAATCACCTAATAAAATTCCAGAAATATCATATCAAATCATCAACAAATCTTAAACAAATAAAATGTACTTATTTTTATTACAATAGTAATTTATCTTTATTCTCCTAGCATTTAACATTTATTTATGAGCTTTAGTTTTTATCATTTAAATCACTATTTAAAGGGTATTCTCTCTAAACAAAAAAAAAAAAAAAACTGAAACTTGATTTAACCTATTAGGAATAATAATTCAATATATATAGTGTTTTTCTTTATTGTTGGATCAGTAAACTCTCATTATACCTAATTGACCAAAACACTAATATCCATCCATTTATCTTATATTTACTTAAAAATTTATTTGAACATATTTAATTGATCACTTTAATTTATTCAATATATATTAAATAACATAATACAATTATTAATATAATATGTAACACACTTTAAAAAATTTAATTTCCTCACATCCAATTGTGTTCAACATTCCTTATCTCCGAGGTTTGGTTTAGCAATTTTGAGGAAGTTTATCTGGCATGGATGAAGAAAAAGGCAAGAGTTAGTATTTGAAAGGCTGGACAGGTGAAAGCAACATGCACAATGACCAATTTATACCAAGTTTTAAAGTACATTGAGATTGAAACTGATTGTCCTGTTGTGTATATTTCCGCTTGGTGAGTTCTATGTGTGTAAGTTCTTTATTATTAACTTTATTTTCATAATAAGTTAATAAAATATAAACTTGAAAATATTTGTATCCTTAGATTATGGACCATCATACCTCGCTTTCCTTTTTGGCCTTTTTCCCCTCCTCATATTCAATGGTGCATATAGTGTGGGCAAAATTTCCCTTCAACAAGCATTTCTTAAAGAAAAAGAAGGAAAAAGTTAATTTTTTTTATATCAATAAATAAATTGAAATACTTTTTAACTATAATAATAATAATAATTTTCTAATGAAGGGAATATTTATTTATCTGAGTTTATAGTTAATATAGTTTGTGACTCTTCTATAAATTTTAGAATGAAGAAAAATTAATTGATGGCAATATAAAATACAAAATTTAAGTAAGGTATAGATGAAATCGATCAAGGAGGGTTCCTAGTGTTACATGTGCAAAAGTGGTACCACTCAACGAAGGAAATAAGTTTTCTGTACAAATGTGTTCTTGTATAAAACTATGTGTTAGTAGGTGAAAAATCTACAAGAGAATAAATTTAATGTATATTTTTTTCGGTGAAGTAAATTTAATGTATTTGATATATATGAGAATGTTACATGGGATTATTAGATATATTTGATAACGTTAGAAATAATTGCGTTTGAAAGAAAGTTGACATAACATCTATTGTAGAAGAAAAAAAATCTAGGTTTAGATAGTTTGTGTACGTGTAGGGAACACATAGAGAAGCTCAAGAAGGAATAGATAACATGGAGGGCGACTTTATAGCTTAGCTTAAAGTAGAAGGATATAGAAAAAAAATATAGTAGACAAAATTAAAAATGATTTAGGTGTCAATAATTTATTTATATGGCGAAAATTATATTAGAACATATTAACAATTTATAATACATTAGAACTTATTTAAATTTATTTTTATTACTTTTTATGAAAAATAGGCATTAAATTTATATAATGATCAAGTCTATTTTTTTTTCAACTTGATAATATATATTTTGATGTCAATAAAACAAATTTACATTATCATAAAAAATTGCTATTGATATAATTTATAAAATAGTTATTATAAATGTCAATAAATTTATTATGTGTGTTTAAAAGGGTAAACAACCACACTTTAATATTTTGAAAGTATAATTCATTGTCATTTAA
>PYAF01001757.1:127529-167792 GCA_007407185.1 Glycine tomentella
AAAAGGGTAAACAACCACACTTTAATATTTTGAAAGTATAATTCATTGTCATTTAAGTACTTGAAAGTTTTGAAAGTATTAAAATTATAGAAAAAAGTTTCTAAAAATGCAATTCATATGTCACTTTAGTTCTTTTTGTTAAAAGAATCTCAATAAAATTAATGTTTGTAATTATGTGACACGATATGTTTATGTAATTTATACAAATGATAATTCGATTAAGGATTAAAATGATAATAATTGAATATTATATATCATTTATGTGTACATCATTAATTATCATTTGTCATGTGTCATCTATGTGTATCATTAACAAATAATACCTAGATAAATATCATCTCATGTAAACGTTAATTCTAACATGAGTCTTTTAATGACAAGACTAAAGTTAATAGATATATAAAATATACTCTTTAAACCTTTTTGAAATTTTATTAATATTTTCAAAAACTTTAGTGACAATGAATTTCATTTTTGAAGACCAAAATGACTTATTATCTTTTCTAAAAATATGTTCAACACCCAAAAGTTCGTTCAAAACGATTATCCAATCGGACAGTACTATTTTTATCACTTCTTAAAATAAGTTCGTAGAAGAAACCACGCTAATTGTCTATTTATCTACATTCAGGGTTACACTAAACATTAAACCCGAAGTATAACGAGTGATATAAAAAATACTTCTATATATAAAAGCTTTATTAACACTTAAATAGTTAAATCATGAAAAAAAATTGATGAACACTGAATTCTGTTCGAAAACTTAGGGAAGAAAAGAAAAAGAATAAAGATGGTAAGTGTAAATATTTTTTCTTTTTTTGCTGAATAGATAATATAATATATGAATATATGAGACGATGTGAACTGTGATAGCAAGAAAAAAGATACAAAGAAATATTGCATATTAATGTCTGATAATACAGCTGTATCTATATTTCATCACTTAGTATAAACACCTACAGATAATATAAGATATAGGGTACAGTAACATGATGGGTTTAGGAAAGAGGCAGACATATATATATATATATATATATATATATATATATATATATATATATATATATACTAAGCTGAAAGTGGAAAAAACAGAGGCGGTGCTGAAGGATCAGGACTCAGAAGAGAGATATATATGTTGCAGTTTTGAAATTAGAATTCTTACAATCATTGCTTCAATTATGAAATGGGAGGTAACCTGTTAAGCCATGCAGGTCTACAGGAATATATATATATACATACATATATATATATATATATATATATATATATATATATATATATATATGGTTTGGAAGTAACCCGTGGCTGATTCTTTCCCAGGCGTTGTTTTACTTGGAAGGAATAATAAAAATTGACATACAAAGTTCCTTTTCCTTGTTCCTAGTTTGATCCAACTTCTGATGCTTAATTACCACCAATCACAATATTTTTAAAAAAGTGTATCATATAAGTAACTATCAAACTGGCCATTATCATATATATAGATATCAGCACTTTGACAAACATATATTTTCACAGAAAACACAAAAGTAAACGAATTGAAAAGGATAGCATGAAAAAAGGATTACTATTCAAGAACTATATATGACAGGGATTAAGGTTCGCCTTTTAATTTATTCTTCTAGTTCCAATTGAGTAGTTCTTCAATCATCTGCAAAGCCACTCTATCCTCTTCTTCTACTTCTACTTCTACTTCATTATTTCCAACAGCACCAATATTAGTACTTTGTGGTGACCCCGTTGACTCACCCTCGGTTATAATTTGTTTCTTTCCAAGCTCTACCCTCATGACCCAGTTGGAGCCAGAATGTGGTCCTGCCCCTTTTTGCCATACTCCAATGTGGGAATTATCAGCATCTAGCCTCAGGCAAGTGAGGGAAGGAGCAGGGTCTTTGCAGTACTTTCTCAGCTTTGTGCTGAGGAGTTCTGAAAGAGCTTTTGGAGATAAGAAAGTGTTGTTGTTGTCATGATCAGCTTCAGCTTGGTTCTTTGAGGTGGGGAAATTGGTCTTTGCATTCTGACCATTCATCAAAATGGCTGCTTGGTCATATGCCCTTGCTGCTGCCTCAGCTGTCTCAAATGTCCCTAGCCACACCCTTCTCTTCCTGCATGCACCCAACAAAAGTGAATAAAAAAAAAAAAGAAGGAAAAGTTAATTTATATGTGTGTGTGCGTGTGTGTGTGTGTGTGAATGTAATGTAACAATGATGTGTGAAAGAAGCAGCATTGTGTGAGTTGCATTAGTTAATGAGATGATTACAGTAAAGGGTGGCGAATTTCTGACACCCAGGAGCCCCACTGGCGTTGCCTGACTCCTCTGAACTTCTTTGCTTGTACCATATCTTTGTTAATGGCGCGTGAGAAATTAGTGAATAATGTTGATTAGAGAGAGAGAGAGAGCGAGAGAAGTGTGTAAAATAAAAAAGAAGAGAGTTGGAGAAGTACGAGGGGGAGGGTGAAGGGAATTAATAGGGGGGATTTGAGGTACAAACGTCAAGTGTGTGCAAGTGAAAGTGTTTGCATAACGAAATTTATATGGGTTGTCGGTGAGGAATGGACGGAAAGTGGAAGTGAAAACAGTACACATGCAATAAAAGTTTCTACCTGCACAAGTTTGATAAATCAATCCAAGGCTCCTTAACAACTGAAATAAATGATGAGAAGCGGGTAGGGCTCCTTCTGCCCACAAATATTACAGCATCACAAGCTGTGCTCCCTTCTTTTTCTCTACAATTTTCTTTCCATCCACACGTTGAAAAACTTGGAGAGAGTGGTTAGCTTCTTTTGCAACACGGAGTGTGAAAAAAATAAACCCAAAAAAAGACTGTAATTTCACCTTTTCAGCTAAGACTAACCTGCGGACATCTTCCATATTAAGTCCAGTCCAGAGCGGGCGGCTTACGTGAAACTGTGAAAGCGATCTAAAGTCCCTACTCATCACGTGAATTCTATCTAAATGGAAAATGTTTTGTGTTTTTAATATTTATAAAACAATTTAATACGTATCTACTTAGTTTTAGTTTTATATTCTTACTTAATCACAAATCAATCATTTAAATTACTATATGATAAATTATAGTGTAAAGAATTTATAGTGTTCATACATAACCATTTTTTCTTTATAAAATGAGCTTGTTTTGATTTTAGACTTCATAATTTATTTATTGATTGTTTTTCATCCCTTTAATATTTAAAATTATTCTTTTTTTAAAAAAATCTTTGAATTTGATCTCTTCAAAATCTTAAAAAAGTTAAATTTTGGTTCTATTTCTTTTAATATATACCTATATTCATTTGATCAAAATGAGTATTTTTCCGTCAAAATTGGAGATATGAATTCTTTATCATGTCTAATACAAAGGTGACACATGTTAAAATTTATTATAGAATAATATATTTATATCGATCTATATTTATCTATATCATGTTTAAAGAATGCTTTAACAAATTACTTATCTTTTTTTTTCGGTCTTTTGTATTTTACATAAAAACTATCCAATGTTTTATATTAACACTATTCGGTTGTTTTGTTATTATACATAGAATAATTATGTTAAGCCAAAATAATATTGCAAAACATGTATAAAAATGTAATGATATCCCTTTTGAATTATATTATATAAATAAATAATTTTAAAACTTATATAAAAATCAATGCAGCTTGTGCAATAGCACGAGTACCATACTAGTTTCATATATACAACTTTTACAACATAAATACTTAATTTTCTCTCTATTTTTATATTATAGTACTCGTCTTATGACATGTTTCTTTTTCTCTCTTTTTCTATCACTTTCAACTTCTGTATAATATATTATAAGAAAAATTAGCATCTGGCTTCTAAATATTAACAATAGAATTAAACTTTCTGAACCATGCGATTGGAGTATATATACTTTGAAGACAATTGGTTATTGTAAAAAAATGAGTTGTAAATTAATATAAACCAGTAAATTATAATTGACTGGTTAAAATTAATAAAAAGAAATGCTCACGTAACTTTTTTAACTGGTCATGTCTTTAGGAAATATATTTGAGTTATACTTTTTGTTTTATGTTATATGGGTCAAATTCAAACTCAATCTCTTATAAAATATGTGTTATGACAATTATCATATGGATAAAAAAATGTTAATTATTTGAGTTATATAATTATGTATAAGTAGTTAAAATTAAAAGTGAGTTATTAATCACGTCAATGTGATCACTTAAAAAAAGATGTATTTTATTCTTGACAATTTAAATATGATCACATTATATGCTGTCATTTTTTTTATTTCTTAAATTTTAATTCTAAAAGTAAAAGAACCGAGTTATATAAAAGCCAATCTTTATTTATAAACCATGTGATATGAATATTTGAATTTAATAGCTTTTGTAGACAATTCAAATCATCAATTAGCAACGATACTTTAACAAATGCTTTATCTCAACAACAAAAAATGTTGATTTTTCACATAATTTTGTTTTGTCACAATCCAATTTTTTCGCTACAATATTCCTTAATTACATGATTAAAGATTCATTTGTTTAAAGTATAAAAAAATAATTTTATGATTTATTATTTTTAAAGATATTATTCTTTAACTTATGAAGAAAAGTAGGGAAAACAGTTTTTTCTTGAGTTTTTTAAATTAAAAATTGCATTATTATCATAGCTTTCAAAAAAGACCTTTCGATACAAGCATAGATTCTTAAGATACAAAAAAGGAACCCTAAAACAATTAATTAGCTGATTATTTTTTCTAAGTCGTTAAGACTGGGGTACTGTCAAAGGACTTAAATTAATTGTACGAGTTTATTCGTTGAAGTTTGATTATCACGACCGTAACTACTTTGTTTTTCCCTTTTTACCCTCCTCTATACGTGTGGCTTAAGACATAATGAACCATTTATGGGTATAATCATGTGCAACGGAAGCGTGAGTGAGGGTAGTGTGATTAATATGGAAATTGACTTGGTCATCTTCATTTTTTGGCGTTATTTAGCAAAGGAATAGGTCTATTCTGAGGTTATTGATGATTGTTGACTATTTATTTACACAAAACCAAATGTCTCTTTATCATTGGAGCTATTGGTCCGTCAATTTATTGGTGGGGCAAAATTTTGGACTTTTCCTCAATGCCAGGCCTTTTTTTCCCCTATGTTATTAAAAAAGATGGAAATTTAATTATATTATTTATTTATTTTTTAAAATCTTGAAAACATTTTTTTTTTTTTTAAAAGATGTCTTGTCTCAGCCCCTAGCAATATGAAGTCCACTTCACTTACTGTTGTTGAAATAATGTGATAATGACGGTAGAGACATACAAAATGCATATGGGCCAAGAATAATAAATTTGGAGTAGGTTGTTATCATTTTAATATTATTCGAGAAAATCCCAGTTCGTTGTTGTTCATTTAAAAATTTTAGCCATCAATTAAATTCATAAAAAAACAAATTATTTTTTTTGTGAACAGTTTTGCTAAACTTATCTTTTTAAAAAATAATTTGTTACTGAATTAATTTGTCAATTTTTTTAATCACAGCTTTAATATTTTACAAGGAACAATAATAACAGTTTAAAGTTTTTAAATATTGAGATAATGCTTATTTCAAGAGTTTAATAACTATATACATTGTTAATGTAACCAAGTAATCAAAAAATTATTGTTGATGTAATTTTTAAGATAATTAATATAAGAGTTAACAAATTTATCATATATAATGATTTATAATTGAGTGGTAATATAAAATTACTTTAGATTGTTGATAACTGTCTTGTATACTTACCTTTTCAGGTCCATTTTCATGAACATATAGTAGTGATTATCTTAATTTTCTTTTATTTAAAGTTATATTTTTTGATAGAAATCTAACTAAACGGGATCTAGGATGATTTGCTAGTTTTAGATTTCATTTTGATGTTTTAAGCTTTTTGGTGTAGTAATTGAAGGATGAAATGAACAAATTTGGAAGCTTATAAGGCCCAAGGAAAACTTCTTAGATTTGCTCAGTTGATTGTTGACCGTTAGAAATAAAATTAAATTTTTTCTTTTCTTTTACTTTTCCTCTAATTCACATTTCAAACTTTTTTTACTCCCTCATTTTTTTCATTGTTTCAAACAGGTCATAAAAGACAAGGGTCGAAAGCCAATAAAAAATTGTTGTTGAAGAATTAAAAATGAATTTCATAAAAAGATAAAAGCCTAAAATCATAGTTTACAAAAAAAAAAAAAAAAAACTTTACACTTGGTTGCTACATCAAGCTAGCTAATGACGTGATAAGTTATGCTATTTTTTAATGATCAAATTTGACGACAGGTGTCAATAATGTTAACGAAGAAAAATATTATTTTTTTAAGATAATAAGTAAATTTTGCGAAAATTTTTAAAGAAAATTTTTTTTAACCCTTATTAATTTTATAATAACATGTTCAAAATCACATAAAATAATTTCCAATTAATTAACAAAAATCTTTCCACTCAAATTACATATAAATTAAGCTCTTTTATTTAGAAGGGTTAATTTCATATATATGTTTGTAGAGACATTTGTGAAACAGGTAACCCACTAAATACAAATATTACTTTTTTAAAAAAAATTAAGTTGAGTAAGACCGTACATTATTGAAAGAAATTGCAATTAATCGCAAATAATTGCATTATTCCGTACGCAAAAAATGGTAACTTGGGTGGTGGACAAAACGGACTCCTAATCCGTTTCAAGTAGGCAAGTGCTCCTTAGAAGCCAAGAAGGGAACTGATTCTGGATTTTGTTTTATGTTCTCAAAACACATTTCTTTTTCTTCAAACAGAACCCTCCCTAGATTCTCTTCCCATGTCTCTCTCCATATATATGCATCATTATCAACTTAAATGTGACCCTTTATTATTTTCATCACATTTAACAAAACTATCCCTGCTTTATTTAGCAATTCCTCAAAAGTTTCCTACAATTTGTGAAAATTCGAATTTTAATTTATTTCACTCAATTTGATTACCCTGTGTGATTATTATGATACAGATCATAGCATAGAAACAAAATGCCTCAGCTGCTACACGGGACGCTTAAGGTAACCATATTTGAAGTTGATAAACTACATACTGGATGTCATTTGGATTTCTGCCAGAAGGTATCTTCATTGAAACTCTCTTGTTTTAATCATTAAGGGAAATAGAGGGGAAAAAAAAATAAGCGTTAGACTTCGTAGATGCTGATCAAATTTTTAACAGCATTAAAATTGAATTCCAAAGTAATGGTTGTCAATTGGGAGGAGGAATTGTGAGCACAAAAATGCTATTATATTATTAATTAAAATTGTAATTTACCCCTTATTTTCTAAACTTTCCATCTGTATCTTCTTTCTGTGAAAGAAAAAGATTTTTTTTCTCTTCACTTTTTTCCAATAAAAGTAAAGTGTAAAACGTGAATATTGAAAATAAGGAATAAGAACCAAAATCGTTGGCAAAAGTTATTTAACATCTAGATCTTTTAATCAATGATTGATCTCTGATTTGCATATGGAGTTAGAACTGAATATATTATTATTTTATCTCAAAATAGATCTATCTGATAAGAAAGGAATTAGTTTGGTGTCTAAGCCACAAATACTTAATAGTTAAAAAAGAGTTAGAATAACTTTATTTAATTGTTGACGCATGTATTTTGTTAAAGAGGTTAATGCATATATTAGAAAAACGAATGTTTGCCATTTTACCCAACAAGCAGGGGCGGGGCCAGAAATATTTATTCAGCAACTAACATAAGATTAATAAAAGTCTAAGAAAATGAATGGGTAGCAATATTAAAGAAAAGTCTTAATTTTAATTTATCAACACATCACAATCACAATAATTTTAAGCAAAACTAATAATTTTTTTCCGGATATATAATCAATCATATTTGTCTGATGAATTTAATACACATGTATAGTTAGACATTCAATCAATAAATAATCATTCTTTATATAATTTTAAAAAATAATTATATACTATTTATTCTTAGCCAATCATGAGAATTAAAAGGAAAAAAAAAATATTGTGGCCAGAAGGTGTGCCTAGCAGTGATTCGGTTCAGGCAATATTAGATTGGCAGAGGAGAACCATGGAGATGATGTATTCTGACATTGTTGATGCCTTAAAAAAAAAGGCATTCAAGCACACCCTCGAGATTATTTGACATTCTTTTGCCTTGGCAAGAGGGAATATAAGGATCCAGGAGAGTATACTCCTCTGGAGGAACCAGAGCCTGACAGTGACTATAGAAGAGCACAAAATTCTAGGAGGTTCATGATCTATGTTCATTCCAAAATGATGATAGGTAAGAGATCAAATACCATTTATTTATACTTAGTTGGTTACTCATTCAAGATCTTCTACACAACTACATTATGTGGAAAATTTCAATTCCATGTTTGATTATAGAGTATTGACACTCTTCATTTTTCTCTATTTTTTTATTCTTATCATATCACATATCACGCTTATCGATCCTTATATCTTGCTTGTCTATGGGAAAATGAGTGCATGAACCAATTTTTGTTGATTATATTTATATATGATCTTTCTCTTAAAAATTTTGTTTTGAACCGAGCCAAATGACCTCTTATGATTCTTATAACCGACCCACGTAACGTAGCGTGAGATAAAGCTTTATTGTTGTATGTTCTTTCCATGTTTGGACATGAATTAACAAATTGGTATCAATGTGACTTTAATTTGCTTCCCTCAGTTGACGACGAATACATAATCGTTGGTTCAGCTAACATAAATGAAAGATCAATGGATGGCGCAAGAGACACAGAGATTGCAATGGGTGCATTCCAACCTCGCCATCTAGCATCAAATGGGCTACCCAAAGGAGAGATGTATAGATTTCGACGTGCACTATGGTATGAGCACGTTGGACCTTGGGGATGATGGTTTTGGGTCAAAAATCTTCGATTATCCAGAACATTTGGACTGCATCAATCATGTGGATAATCTTGCTGAGGCCAACTGGGACATGTACTCAAATGAAATATTTGTTGAAAACAATAGAAAATTTCACCACCTAATGTGCTACCCCATACAAGTAACCGATGATGGAGCCATAACAAACCTTCCCGGGTTTGAATATTTTCCTGACACCAAGGCTCGGATTTTGGGTTGCAAATCAAAACTCATTCCTCCAATTCTCACCACTTAGCCAGTACTGTGCTTATCTGAGTGACTAACCTGAGACAAAAAAGTTTAACCATGAAATGACTTGTACCATTGTTGCGACCATCGTTTCCCCAAGACTATTTTCTTTATTGCATCCGTTCCTCATGATAACTTACTTTCGATATTTATAGATGCTCTTATTTGTATACCAACTTTTTGGTAGACTCTTCACGAATTACGGTGATTTTTCTTAGCTTTACTATTGAGGAAAAAATAAATAAAAAATAAAAAAAGACCTTATTAGTGATACAATAAATAGATCTTAAAACACATTTGTAAGGAAACCTTTGATTAATTTTGAAGTTAGTTTGTGCTAAGTGAGAAAAGTTCTCTCATGGTTCTTGATTTGAATATCTTGATTCTTATCAAATAAATCTTTCTTCCTTACTCATCAATTGGGCTTTGATTGTGGCAACATATTCCATTATATATATATATATATATATATATATATATATATACATACATATATATATTTAACCTTTTCTTATTCCTAAAAATTGATCCATAATTTGGGGTTTTCATCAGAAACTTACGTGTAATACCAGGAATTTGAGTCTTAAAACTACACATTAGAATGTTCTTGGCCTTACCTAATAACCGGGGGGTGGCTGGGGAGGGGGGGGGGGGGGGGGGGGGGGGGGGGGGGGGGGGGGGGGGGGGGGTAGCTGATTTTTATTTTGGGTGCAGGAAGGAGGGGCCTCATCTAAGATCTGAGAAACAAATTCAATATTCTAGGGCTTGCACTTACCTTTTTAAGCCCATCTTACTCGATCATGTTAAGAATTGTCGATGCGTACTTCTTGGGACAACAATGAATTAGTAAAAAATAAAAACTAAAAAGTTGTTTTCACAAAAAAGCTTATTTTAAAATTAATAATTAATTTACCAAAGTCTTTAATGATTGATTACAAAATTGAACATAAATTTTTTCTATGATATGCTCGTCTTTTGTTCACTCTGCATAAATTAAAAGTACTCATACTTGAAACTTAAAGGCACTTATAATTATAAATTAACTATTTACCGATTATAAAATATTTCAATTATTGTGATTTTAACAACGTGGTTTTAGTTGGATTTTTAACCAATAAAGAATTATTTGTATTTTATTTTTAAATTTTATGTTCAAATTCAATCAAACCAAACAAAAAATGTCGTAAATAAAAAAAATAATATGAAGATGATAAAACTGTGAAGTAGGTCATTATAAAAGCTCTCACATGACATGCTCTTACAAGTTACACATAGCTTTCTTATTTTTCGGTTCTTACTTTTTAATTACTGGTAAGTTACTATTTCCGCGAGAATTCAGGGTGGTTCTTTTTTTTTTCTAATAGAAAGCAATCATGTCCAATTTAATGAGACTATTAAAAATAAATTTTTTTTTCTCCAAATATTTTGTAGAATTGAATGAGAAACTACTAATTAAATTAGAATAATTACAAGTCAATTAATCTGCTGTTTGGTGATTCAAGTTATGAATGTTCTGCAAAAATCAGTTAAGAATAAGTATTAAAAATACTATATTAAATATTTTTGGATATTTAAAAAGTAAATATTAAATAATTCTTATACTTTTACTATAATAATTTTTAAAAATTACTAACTATCTATCCGGTAGGTCCAACATCCTACAAATATTGAGATAGGATCAATTTATACCAGCGTAAGAATTAATAGTTTTACACCATTTAATAACTTTTTATTGGATAAGTATTTTACAAAATTCACCGTTAGATTGAAAGCTTATATCATGTAGATTACATGTCTCAAATTTCACAAAATTTAAATATCAATAGGAATGTAATCAAATAGTCTAATTTTCACACATTTTAGAAGTACATATTATGTTAATTTTTATATATATATCAATTAGGTTTCAAATGATTTCGGATAAATATAAATTTGAGACATGTGATTTACATGATATAAGCTTTCAATCTAACAGTGAATTTTATAAAATATTTATCCAATAAAAAATTATTAAATAGTGTAAAACTATCAATTCTTACACGATCTAAATGGATCTCATCTCACAAATATAAGTTGCCATTTGTAAATACTAACTCGTTTTGGTGCAGATGTTCTCCATTCTCACGCAGGACAGTGCCTAGATTTTGTGTGACGTTTTCGTGACTGTGACTCCTTTCGAGTTTCAATACGTTAGACGCATGACAAAATTCTTACCTTAACAAGAACAACGAACCCAAAAACAAAAAAAAAAAAAAAAAAAAACATAAAAGTCACAGCATGTTATGCTCTGTTGTTAACTTTTTGCTACAATGCTTGAAATACTTTTTGACTTAGGAATATATTTCCAACACATCCATCCAAATCCAACGTTTGAGACATTCTAAGTTTCCAACCCATCCAGGTCCCATTGGAATAGTGTATCATAGTCCAATGGAAACCTAAGCCTCCTTCATTCCTTGAATGTTAAGGCGGAAACTAATTCCAAGTTGAGAAATTGCAAAAGAATATCTCTATTCTTCAAAGTTATGTTTATACACTGTATATCTCTTGCTTGAGAATTAAGACACACACAATATGTATCATATCCTCCTTTTCAGTACCCATCATCTCCAATACTCTGCATATGAATGCATTACATTAAGAGGCCTTCATTATAATTACGGACCGTACCATCGTCTACATTTTCCACTCCTTAACCTCCATTTCCATGTAAGAACGTTTTTAACTTCTCTTTTGCATGGTTGCGTGTCATTGATTTTAGCTATTTCATAAAATCTGTAACATGCATGTGTTCTATTGATATGGTCGCATCCTTCTTCTCTTGGCTTATTATATATTGCACTTTTTTTCCCCACAAAACAGAAAGGGAGATCAAACATAATAGTCAATAACATAATGCGGCATTTGCTGCACGGGAGGCTCGATGTGATCATACGTGAGGTCGAGACATTACCAAGTCTTAACGAGTGCAATTTCAATCTCTGCTGCAAGGTGCCTCAATTGAAAAACTCCCTCTTCTGTTCAATTCTTTTATCAATATAGTTGCAGACTAGAATAAATATTAATGCTCTGTTTAGATTAAAAAATGGAAAAATTAAATAAGGAGGATAAAAATAAACGTAAAATAAAATAAAATCTGTAATTTCAATGGATGGAAATAATTAAAAAAGAAAAAAGTACAAAATTTTCCCTGATAGAAGTAGTAGTAAAAATGGCATGAATTTTTTATACTAATTTTAAAAAATTAAATTTAGTCTAAAAAAAAACTTTTTACTTCAATATTTTTTTCTTAACAATAAATTATTTATTAGTTTATTTTTGAGTTCTTTATATTACAAAAATCTATTGTTTTTATGAAACTAGAAAAAATGAAAAAGAGAGATCTTCTGCCACTCTATTTCATGTCACTTTGGGGGTAAGTTTTTTCTGGTAGGTCTTAAAACAAATTCTTTTTCCTATTTTTTTCTCACAAATAAAAAATGAAAAATCAGTATTTCTATTATATATATATATTCTTCATTTTCCTTTCCTTCCTCTTTACTTACACTCAATCGAACAATCTGTAAGAGAAATTACGGGTTATATTCCTCCTTTGTGGAATTTAGTCTGTCAAAATGTAAATGTAGAGTTAATTTCAACCATTAATTTTTTTTTTAATATCTATATGTTAATAAAATAATTTTAGATTATCATTCAATCACAAATTAACATTTGAATTACTAGATAAATATTTTAAAAGTTAATAAATTTAATTTTTTTTAAAAAAAAACTTAACGAATTATATGCTCATATATACGACAACTCAACTTAATTATTTCCGGTTTAATTAATGTAGATGGATTAAAGCTTCTTTAACAATAAGCTTTGCATTATAAGTACGTGCATAGTTGTTTGATATTTATTAATTTGTTTTTACAATTCATTTCTAAAAAAATCGTCATCATAATATGAACTAGTTCAGTATGCATGGGTCAAATATAGTCTAGTATCTGTTCTAGTGAAGAGGATTATCTGAAGTTTTATTTGTGTTTTTTATCATGTCTGGTTTCAAATTTTGAAAAACAAGGGTACAAGTAGAAGCGTGAGGAAGAGATTTCTTTCCCAACTCAAGAGTTGTTTGCTCTGTCAATGACAATGCCAGCCCGAGGTATCTTCATATTCTGGACATACTTTGCTTTGAGCTATTTGACATTTTATTTTAAGCACCATACTTAATTACATTTACTTCTAGCTAATTAGTCTAAATCTCAACTTGTAATAATGTTTCACAATTCGTCGAGACGGGTCTCTATGCAACAGTTGATTTAGATGAGGCAAGGGTTGGAAGGACTAAACTGTAAAATGATCAATCCTCCAATCCCACATGGAATGAGACCTGCATATATTGTGCCTATTTGATCTCCTATGTTATATTCACTGTCAAACAAAAATATCCAATTGATGCAACTCTAATTGGAAGAGCTTATGTCCCAGTTGAGCAAGTTGTGAATGTCCCAGTGGACAGATGGTTCCAGATTTTAGACGAGTATCTTAACCCCTTACCAATTGACTCCAAAATCCGTGTCAAAATGCAATTCTTTAGTGTTAATGATGACATGAACTGGGCTCAAGGAATAAGGAGTCCAAGGTTTGAAGGAGTTCCTCACACCTTCTTTAGTCAGAAAAATGGTTGCAAAGTTACTTTGTACCAAGATGCTCATGTCTGTTTTGTGCCATGGATCTCCTTGTCAGGTGGAAAACCTTATGAGCATAGGAAATGTTGGGAGGATATTTACAATGCCATTGTGGGTGCTAGGAACTTTATTTACATAACTGGTTGGTCTGTGTTCACTGAAATAATCTTGATTAGGGACCCAATGAAGCCTAGAACAAGAATCACCCTTGGGGAACTGCATCAGGCTTGTGAATCACCTCATGCGCTACCTCATAGAATTAACCTACAAGGGAGCCATAACCACCCTTCCAGGGCTAGAACATTTTCCTGACACCAAGGCTAAGATTTTGGGTTCCAAATCAGATTACCTTCCTCCAATTCTCACCACCTAGCTTGTATTGTACTTAAGAAAGCAACTATCTCATCTTACCAAGAGATGAAAAGTTTAGAATGTCAAACCATGTAATTACTTGTTGGGAAGAGGGTGGTGAAAAATTGAATGTATATATTTTATAAATATAATGGCTATTTACCATTTGTACAGAGTAATAAATGTAACGTCTTGATTCTAAGTAGAGCACTTATTTTTTCACACTCAAAATTTCTTGTTAGATTATCCTTGTACCCGTTGTTGTTATACTAAAAAGGAAAAGAAGAAAACTGATTGAGCTTCTCTCTTTTCTTTTATATCATAACCGAAGACACAATTTAGACATATAATGTGTGTACATTGGTGGAATGGGGTACTGTTTCTCGAAATTAAGATGAAAGAGTAATAATACATTAATACTTATTTATTTTAAATATTTCACCAAACACTTTTTTTTTATTTCTCTCTTAAACTAAATAAGAAAACTTCAAATACTTTACACTGATAATGTATTTCTTTCTAGATCAAAGATATCTTTTATCATATATAGTTTTTTAGTGAATTTTTTATATATAATACTCAAATTTTAAACGAAACTTAAATAAAAATTAAACATATGCCATTTAAACTTTCATCCTTAATTCCTTTCATTTAAAGCTTGACTACCTATGAGTAGGAACAGTTATTTTACATTTTATACTTTTTATTTATATAATATCATAATCAAGTGGATTTTGGTCTAATAGGTAGGGGTGCTCAGAAATCAGAATTGTCTCATGAAAATGAATTGAAAAGTAAAACGCAATTTATTAATGAATATTCTAAGATAGTAGTTAAGAAGTCAATAAATACTTTTTTTAAAAAAATATTAGCAGTTATGATAAGATACGTTGGTTATACTTTTTTTATATAAAAAAATACCTTTAACTAATTAATTATGGATCTAAAGATTCTCTCGTTAACATTCTGAAAGAAAAATTGAAGAAAAGAAAAGAATGTTGTTGGCTTACCCTTCTCTATTTCCCATTCAAGGGCACAAAATTCCATTCATCTTATCGAAGCATTTGAAAATGAACCCTTTGATTTCGGGAAGGGGCACTGGAATTTTCCTTCGTGCATTGTCATCTTTGAGGCTTCTTTTCTTAATCACTCCATGGTTCGCTTGTGCAACCAAACTGGCAGAATTTGAGTTTCTTACTGAATTAGTTAATTCTGTTCCAATTTTTATCTTTTACTATTGATTTATTATCTTAATTCAAAGAACCAAACAACTAGAATAAAGGCTTTTGTCCCCCGTTTATTATTTGCTAGAACTATTTTGCTTTATTAAATTCTGATAAGAGATTCTCTGCTTTTTCAATTTTCATTTTAAAAAAGAAAGAAAGAGTGATCTTCGTCCTGGATTCAGAATTTTAGGTGACAGATCTCTGCTCGGACTTCCATAATGCATATCTGTGGGTATGTTCCACCTTGGCTCTGTCAGATTCTCGCTTGCATGGGGTAACTTATTTGTTCTCTCTCTCCTTGTTTCATTGGTCCCAGAAAAGAAAAATTAAAAAAGATTGAATTTTTCACATTAATATACTTGTATGTTCTTCCCATTGTGACTAAACCATAAGGAGATCCCTTCAATAAATATTTAGTTTGCTCAGATTCCTGGGTGAGTTTTTGGGTCTTTGGTTTTGGAACAATTTAAGGGAAGAAAATGAACTCAGAAATTGGGATGTAAGATCAGGTGCCTTTGCCTCAAAAGAAAGCATTGAAATGGTTGCTTCACTTGGTTGATGCGGTGGTGCTGATTTTATACTTCTCTAATTATATGAAGCTGAAAGTTTGATGTTTTATACTGTTTTGCCTCTTCTAGTTTTAGATCTTTCTCTTTAGTTTTTAGTGATTATATATGGGAATCTTTGTTTGTACTTGCTTGCTTTCTAAGCAAGTGTGAGATCTGGAGATCAGGGAAACTTAATGGGGCTTTACAGTTTGTTACTCTTTCCTTGTATTACTCTGATGCCTGGTAATATGAAACATAGAATTTCTCTGCCCCTATAGGGTTTCACAGTATTCTAGGTGCTGCTTGTTAACTCAATTGAGAAGATGCTCCACGAAGAAAGCTGTTGTTCATTTTTACTATTTTGCCATGCTTGCTTTTGTTCTTCTGCTTTCTGCCATGGAACAGATAAGGCCCCAATTACTGGGACCTTTTCAGTATTAGGAGAAATTAATTTCATTATTTAATTTCAGGAAATTTATTGTTGCTCGAATTGAAGACATCTTACCATTTTATAAGATGTATCTTTCTGCTAAATATCATGGATTTTGGTCGATAAAATAGAAATAAAAGACAAAGAAGTTGTTTCTGAGCATCACTCAAGGTTTTAAATGTGAACCTGATGTTATATTCCTGGCCTCGTATCTTAAGCCTGGGTTGGCTTTTTGTTCTATCTTTGCTTATTGATTCTATCTTAATTGATAATCCCTTGATTATTCTCTCTTGCTGTCCATGTGATTTTTTTGTTCATTCCAATATATAGCAGGTCCCTTTATCATTTTCTATATTTCTTACCCTAAGATTCTATAGGGAGAGGTTGTTCTTTTTATCTATATGTGCAGGAAATAGTTATCATAGAGAGTTTATAATTTAAAACAAACTTATAAAAGAACTGCTGGTTCCTGCAATTCTTTTTCACAACATCGCTTCTTTTAATCCAAGCTCATAGGCTAATTATAGTTAATAATTAGTGTTAATCAAGCTTGTGGTTAAACCTGCTTTATCACGGAGCAGAGGTTGTCTGGGATGCTTCCCAAATCCTAAAGGCCAAGCAACAAATAAAGACAATAGATCAGAAGATTTTTGGAGCAGCAGCGCATTTGAAATAGATCAGAGTGCACTTCAGTCCCAGAAAAGCATCTCATCAATTGGAATACCTTCTGATCCTCAAAGTAGTGCTGACATTCAGATTGATTCTTCTGAATATGTCAATCATGGCAAGTATTCTGTTATAGTCTGCTTATCTATTATCTCTGTTGGCTTATTAGTTAGTCTCATATGTTATCAAAGGGTGCTTGTAATCCTGTATCATCCTGGTAGCCATTTTCTCTGATGTGGAAACAATCTTGCTCAAACTGTTAGTAGTATCATGCCAGACTTATTTGCTAACAGTCAGGTATCTTAATATTGTCATAGAATTTTCAAATTCAACATCTTGACCCTGGAGGGACAGTTACAATTCCACTGCCCTGAAATAGCTTGAATTCCACACTTTTAACACTGGTTCTGCAATGCAGCTGCCACTTTATGCTTTTCTTTTTCCTTTCATTCTCTTGTCTCTCCCTCAGGCAAGTTGGTTACACAGACACTGATTGTCATATTGTCTTGTTATATTACTCCTTTCTCTTTGTACCTTTTCTTGTAGACTGTGTTTTCTTGCATCTTGATGTAATCTTTTTAATTACATGTAACTGCCATTTATGAAACTTGAAGTTAAAAACTACTTTTCAGTATTTTCCTTGATCTGCATCTATTATAGGATATTTATTTCATTCTTGCATTTTATACATTTTCTTGCATATCTCCAGCTGATTATTATTACAATGGATGCAGGTCTTCTTCTCTGGAACCAGATGAGGCGGCAGTGGGTTGGAAATAGAAGGCGTGAGAATAAGAAACAAGTTGGAGAACCTATAATAAGGTAAATAAATATATAAGCTTTCTTCGGGGAGTCTTAACTATTGAGCTGTAGAATCTAAAATGAACATTTCGCAAGGCAGATTGATAGTATTGCATGATTTTTTCCTTTGATCAGTTGTGCCTTGGTCTGTGCTTGTTATTTCATTGATTAGTGGGAATTTTATTGTTTTGACCATAAAAATCTTCCACATAAGTAAGATATGCACGGATCAGGTGCAAGAGCATTTTCAAATTTCAATACAAATAGGGGGAGAGGTGGAATTGGTCTATAGCTATAGCATTCAATCCAGGGATCAAAGTCACTTTTCAAAATGTTTGTCATGTTCTAAGTCTATAGTTTTTGCTTTACAGTTGGAATGCCACCTATGAGAGTCTAATGGGGACCAACAAGCCTTTTCCCCGGCCAATTCCTATTGGAGTAAGTTCTTGCATTCATTGGAATGTCTCCTCTCATGTCCATGTACATGACAGGCCCATGTACAAGTTTTGCATCTATTTCTCTCTTTAATAATATTTATAGAGCCCCACTCATTTAATGTCTATCAAGAAAGAAATATTAGAGACAAACACATGACTTTGTTTTATAAAATTTGAACATGAGAAGATTTATTCTCATTCTTGCATTACAACTTGGTTATTTTTTGTTGATATTCATGTACAAGGGAATCAGTAAATGCATGCCCCCCAAGTCCTAACTGATTATAATATCATACCTGACAGGAAATGGTTGATTTTCTTGTTGATATTTGGGAGATGGAAGGCCGATATGACTAAGCAGACAAATCAGGTTTTTTTCTTCTTAGATTTTCTTAGGAGAGGGAAAGGGAGGTAGAATTTGTTTTTCCTACTATATCCCCACTGGATAGTTGTACATACATGGGGAAACTTTATTTTGTTTTTAAAGCTAAATGGGGAAACCCTTAACTAATTTGTTTTATTTATTCTTCCTGTGGCGTCATTTCTACGTGTAGTATATTACACCAATTTGTGTTTTGATCAAAAATATATTCCTGGGGAGTGGGGAGTACATCAATTGTGTAATTCTCTGATTAAGGTGATTCATAGACATATGAATATGTTTTTAGTTATTGTAAATATATTTAAGCGTAGTTCTAGTTCTCCAATTTGTTTTATTGAGTTAGGTCCTCATATTTTTTATTAAACAAAAAAGTCCTTATCATCGCTTAATGATGAAGTGGTATGTATTTAATTGTGTCGTGTCAATAACCATTTTAATATGACGTGTTTGGATACATGTCATGTCATTAATAAATGGTAATTAGAACTATTTTTTTAAAAAGAATTATGAAAATTAAAACCAATAAAAAAAAAAATAGATGACTAAAATCATTACGGAAATTAAAAATATATGTCATGTTAATTTCATGCTTCAGCTGATGCAAGCTTCTGTCCTAAGTGCTAATGTTGAGAACTAACACGAGAGGTTTTATCAGCAGAAGGACGCGTTTATGTTCTTGAGCCATTTGTTATTTCTTATCTGATTTGAGTGGAATTAGATAATGCTGCAAAAACAGTACTCTCAATTGTACATTAACTAAAAACATTAAGTAATAGCAGTCTGTATTATGGTTTCAGTTTTTGTCAAGAAAGGAACCTGCAACAATTCAATAAATAAATAAATAAACTTATAATAACAGACGAGAAAATGAATTTATTAGCATGAAATTAAAATTCTACCATAGAAAACATGCGAACACGGATTTGTTTCTTGCCTCATTAGAAGACCATCTTTTTTCAATTTTGTAATAGTACAATTTGACCCGATCTCAGAAAACAAAGTTCCAAGGAATAAGGATACTGTCAAATACACCTCAAGCAGAAGCAGAATCTATATGCGTTCTAACTTAGGACTAGGAGTGTCACTTTTAAATTCCGACGTTTCAGCTTGTTTTAATTTGATTTAGTTGTTAAAGTGGCGTAGTCATAGTTTCTAGTGAGTCAGAGCCAACGCAAGAGGAGATTAATTTTCACATAAAAAGGACTCATCGTCTCTTTAGTTGAGGTATTTATGTTGTTGGTAGCATTTTTTAGTCTAATTGATATCATACCTATATAAAAAATTTACAATCATCTAATAGAAATTTTTTTCGTCAGTGCCTACACTTGCATCATATAATAAATATATTCATTAAAAATTACTATAGTAGTTATGAAATTAAAATACCTACCCTCAAAAACAAACACAAAAAATTAAAATAACTAACCGATACTCAATTCCAAATCTTGAACATTCTAACTGACATTTGATTTAATGGACTTGTTGGTGGCCATTTTATTGGGCCTATATGCAAGTTTCAACACAAAACTTCAAAAACATCATATTTATCTGTTTTTTTATCGTGATGGACAACCAGCCCAAATTAAATAAAATTTAGTGGAAAACAAACAGAAGCACTGTCAACTAACAAAATGAAGAAAATAAACTTCAGGGACTGCATCAAATTCTAAAAGCTCCCAGGATGGTAATTCAAACTTTGCCAAGACGAAGTCTATAACCTCTGGGGTTAATGGCGATTTTTAAATTAAAAATGTTTTACATAGAAAATTAGTTAAAATAATAAAATAAAATAGCATAAATATAATAAATTTTATCATGCATGTTAATAATATTTTGTTGGTGGTGCGATAAATATTAAGAGTTTGTGTTCTATAATTCTATTAAATGAAAATGTGTATATTAATTGAAAAAAAAGTACAGTGGTACACTAATAATTATTTATAGAAAAAAATGTCTGAAATTATAATAAAAATATACACATAAAATAAAATATGAAGCCAAAATCTTATTCATTAATCAATTATAATGGATAGTTTCAAAGAAATGAAATCCTAACTTCTGCAAAACTTTTTTATATGTTATAGCAGTTTGAAAGAAGAAATTCTGTGCGCTCCCGATAGTGACTTATAGTGGCATGACGTTGTGGATGTGATGGCATGAGAAATAAGAAGAAACGGCACGCTTCTTTATTTTATTTTGTGTCACAGACGTACAGCACCAAGCCATGGTGATGTTGCTTCATAGGCAGCAATTGTAACATTGAGTCAAAGAAGATAATAAGGAGATTGAGACAAAATATACGGCAGCATGTGGCAAAACACCTAAAGGGTATTATAACATGTATGTGAATAGATTAAGACCAAGTTATTATAACTTCATTAATAGTCTTAATTTCAGTTTTTAGCATGTAGTTACGTTGCATATGATTTTGTAAAACAAGAAGAAGAAAAAAATCACCAAAAGGGGTGTGAAAGAGAGAACTGCAGAATAAATAATCGTGAGCCTGTAGCCTCCAAATAGGACCTAAGGCCGGTTAACATGTTTCTTGATTTAAACGTGTCTTAATAATTACTAGTATGGTAATATAAGTGCTCACGAACTAAAGTTGATGTAGTAATGCTTGTGTCCAATTAACATGTGTCCTTTGCTTTCAACTAAATTACTTTTTTTAAGGAACTAAATTACTTTTTAAATATTAGTAAACTTTAATTACATGTATGAGGATCGTATAAAAAAGTAAAATTTACAATTAGTATTTCATATATGTGTGATAATTTATTTAAAGTAAAGTTACTTATAAGGATAGATTGAACTCAAATCATTTCATTTAGAAAATAAGAACTCAAATTATATAAGATTGATTGAAGGAACTGAATAATAATTACGTCTTGGAAAAATTACATCCACACCTTTAACGTCTTTAGGCACCCGACAGCTAGCATGGAAGCTTGCAGAGATATCTCACAAACTTTCTGCTTCTGCCTTCTTGCTACTGGGCACGTTTAGTGCTTCATTATTTTTTTATTTTCCCAAATAAACTTTTCAGGATATACTTTAAAAAATAAATAATTTGAACTCTTCAAAATAAAATATGGATAAATTTTCTTTGACTAGTATGATAAAAACGTTTTATCGTTAACTAAAATATTGTGATTTACATTTGGTGAACATAAATAACATCAAAATATAATCTTTTGCAAACACTCTTGATATTAAAATTCTATACTATTGTTTATATTTGTACAGAATATTTTATATGTACTTTTTTTAGTGAATTAATTGATTGTATTTACGCCTTAAAAATATTACTGATAAAAATTTGCATTCCAGAATGAAGATTGACATAAGATGAGTATTATTGTTGGCACTGGTTGCTCCCCTGTGCCATTATGAAGTTAAACCATGTATGTCACTCATAATCTCACGGCTTTTAATTTCTTGAAATTGGCACTGGTTGCTCCCCTGTGCCATTATGAGTATTAGTAACCCTACAAACTTTGTGGTTCTCATTCATCTATTTATCTTCATATAACGCATGCTGTTTGAATTTTTCCTGTGGACAAGAAAGAAAGGCCTATACGACATTTTGTTTTCGATGTATATTTCCTGTGGAATTGTCGCTGTTCCTCTCAACGCCAATTACTCTACCGTGCATGGTATGTAATCAACACTCTTTTGTATACATAAGATGTATCCTCCGCAACAATGTAATCATGACATAAAAAAAATGTTACTGTAAGAACAGTGAAAATGACGACAACAACAATATATATAGTCGATCATGGGTATATGACAATGTCAGACAGTCCTGACGAAATTGTTAAATTTAAAATAAAATAAAATCATAAATACAAGTAAATAATAATAAAATTACACAGAAAATAGTACATGTTTAAGAACAAAATCTCAGAATTGCAATATAAAAATAAATAAATTAGTTAATTATTTTCTCAGAAATTAACTTTTATAACTTTTTAATTTTTATTTATTCACGATTCAAATATACAATTATCAGCGTAAATAAACTTCTATTCCAAGTTGACTGTTTTAATCAGTATTATAATTAACCTAAACGGGGAAACAACAAAAGAAAAATATGGAGGATAAAAAAAGCATTGCAAATTAAGAAGCAATTGATGATACCTTAGAATAGTCAAATACAGCAGGTACGCAGCACACACTTGCGAATTTCGGATGAGTTGGCAACATCGCACGAAAGATATTGGAATATTGAATTTTCAGCCCTAGCTAGGTCCAAGGTTGCGATTTCAAGAAGGGAATTGACTTGCAAACTATCACTATATATTAACCCAAGTGTGGACGACAATATTCGAGGATAAGGGAAAAGGGGATCACTTTCTGTTTATATTATGTTATGCTATGTTACTAATAATAATCCAAGTACATTGCATGTTTGTGGGGGTGAAAGAGCATGATTGGTATTATAATTAAAGGAAAGTCCCTAGTTTGGGTCAAAATTATTTGGCAGGCAAAAGACTCGTATATAAACAAAGGATGGTGGTGGTGATCTTTACCTCCAAGCAACGAACCTGGAATTTGGAAATACGAAAGAATACGTGCGAACCCGAGAGCGAACAATCAATGAATACTTATATTACAAGTGTAAGCATTAGTCTTTTCTTTCATAGGTTTATAACTTACTACAAGGAAACTTTACAAGGTCTAAACTCTAGAGAGCTTGTAAAAACAATCACCGAGACTTCAACAATGCCAACTCTTTTATGTATAATCTTGTACAAATTAATCCTCTTTTGTATTTATAGGAACTTCTTGAAATATATTTCTTATGAGCTTTTCCAGAGAGTTTCCTTCATCTTTTTTGTCGACTGTCTCTAAAAAGATGAGAAAAATGGTGGTTAAAGCATTTAAACATAGCATTTAATGTTCTTTTTTTACCAATTAGTTATTTTAATAAGATAAGGCATCATGTGTTATCTCTTATATCTCATCGACAACATCTTGTGGTAGAGACAATGTTTCCTTTTGAGTAAGAAAGTATATTGACATTCTCTTTCTTATTCATAAGCAAGCCTTTTGATATGTAATAGGTGATACTTTGTTGACCTCGTATTTACAGTTTTGCACTTTCTCGTATAAGATACTCAGAATACAACTAATTTTGTGCTTCAAAAAAATCATGCATCTAAGACAAACGATATACATACATACAATAAAAGACATGGATATGTAATGATCATAGTACTTCATCGAAATTATGAGTCTTATTTCATAACTCCTTATAAAAGACATTTTGATTTTAGTATATTAATCAAAACACTTGATTTGTTGATCATAGAATATATCTTATTACATTAAGACATTTTATTTATTAAATCAAAACAATGAAGAATACATCATTTATCTTTTGTCCTAACAGATATTACGATATAATCTTTCACAAATATCACCATGAACATTGAACATGGAGGGGAAAAACTGCAGTAGCTTGCAATGTAAAGAAGCGGAAAGAAGAAGATGAGTTAGCAGAATCAACGTGCTATTATTGATTAATTGTGAGAGAAGTTGATACAAGAGTTTATATACTATAGCTCAACTAACTCACAACAAACATAACCAAATCCAACTAACTTGGTATAACTAACTAACCTAAGTTTAGTAACTCTTATTAGCTAAACTATACTAAGTTAATTTGGCTAATATCCTCCCTCAAGTTGGAGAATGTATATTACACATTCCCATCTTGGCATAGAGAAATTGAAAAGCGCTAGAAGGAAGAGGCTTTGTACATATCCGCAAGTTCGTTGGCAGAAGCAACTTGTAAAAGCTTGAGGAGACCAGACAATGACTTCTCTAGAATAATATGACAATCAATCTCTATGTGTTTTGTGTGCTCACGGAATACTGGGTTGGATGCAATATGGAGAGTGGAACGATTGTCACAAAATAAAAGGGAAGGTCGAATGAAATCAACACCAAAGTCATGAAGGAGATAAGTAAGCCATTGAAGTTCACATGTACCACTAGCCAGTGCACGATACTCAGCTTCATAGGAGCTACATGAGATTGTTGCTTGTTTCTTGGATTTTCATGAAATCAGTGAAGAACCAAGATACACAGAATAACCAGTAATGGATCTTCTGGTGTCTATGCAGCCTGCCCAATCAGAATCACTAAAGGTTTTCAAGTGAGAATGACTAGAAGAGGAAAAAAGTAGGCCAGAGCTAGGTGCACCTTTGAGGTAAGGATGCGAAAAACAACTCGTACATGAGCAGAACTAGGATGAGCAACAAATTGACTTAGATGCTGAACAACATATATGATGTCAGGTAAATGAGCCTATCAATCAACCTTCTATAAAAAGTAGCAAGATCATCTAGAATAATGCCAGATTATTGATACAATCTAAGGCCATAGTCCATAGGAGTGGAAGTAGGTTTGCACTCAGACATATCAACATCAATCAAGATATCAATCACATACTTTCTCTGACAACTGCTAAAGCCTTTCTTGCTTCTAGCAACTTCAAAGCCAAGAAAGAATTTCATATCACCTAAATCCTTGATTTTAAAAACATCATCTAAAAGCATGGTGATTGAAGTAATTTGTGAAATATTATTCCTAGACAAGACAATGTCATCAACATAAACCAGTAAAGCAGTGAAGGAAGAACCATGATGTTTCAAAAATAGTGAATGATTAGAATTGGATTCTCTATAACCATGAGAGAGCAAGAAGGAAGACAATTTAGCATACCATTGTTTGTTGGTATCCTTGAGACCATACAAGGATCTTTGAAGTTTACAAACTTGATTGGGCTTAGTAGAATGCATACTAGGGGGTAACATCATATAGATTTCTTTATTAAGGTCATCAAGCAAGAAAACATTGTTGAGATCCAACTGCTTGAGATGCCAATTATGAATAGTAGCTAAAGCAAGTAGTAATCTAACAATGGTGATTTTAACAACTGGAGAAAATGTATCAAAGTTGTCCTGACCTTCCACTTGAGTGTAGCCCTTGGTTACTAACCTTGCCTTAAACCTTTCCATAGTGCCATCAGCCTTGTATTTAATTTTATAGACCCATTTACAACTAATGGTAGTCTTATTGGGAGGAAGATCAGTGAGAACCCATGTGTGAGTAACCTTTAAAGCAGAAATTTCAACATTCACTGCTTGAACCCAATTAGGACATTGTGATGCTTCCTTGAATGACTTAGGTTCAGTTTAAGAAGATACAACCATGATGAAACTATGATAGGTAGAAGATAACTTGGCATAAGATAAAACTGAATGTAAAGGATATTTAGTACCTGAGACGTGACTGGTAGTAGTTGATGCAAAGTGAGTGTGGAAGTCTTGATATTTGTTAGGCTTCTGTCTTGGTCTATCTGATCTTCTAATAATAGGAGTAATAGAAGATAAAGGAAGGTTAGAAAAAGGTAGTTTTGGTTGAGTGTTTGAGTGATCTAGAAGATGCAAGAGCTCTTCCATCATCATATATGGTGGGGTGTGAATGTGTCGAAAATATGGGAAATGAATTAGACATTAAGAGAAGAATAAGGAAAGCAATCTTCATAAAATATAGAAACTACCATAACTCTAGTATGCAAATAAAAGGTAATAGGACCTTTGGTATAAGGTTTAAAACCCAAGAAAATGGAGGTGAAGCTCTAGGATCTAGTTTTTTTTTTGTTGGCTAATGTAGTCGTGTAACATAAGCAACCAAAAACATTTAAAGTGAAAACATCAAAAGGCTTGCCATACAGATTTTTATAAGGTGAAACATTGCCAAGAAATGGTGTAGGAAGACAATTTATAAGTAGACTAGCATGTGGTAAGGCTAGTGACCAGAAGATATGAGGTAATTTTGATTGGAACAACAGTGCTCTAGAGACATATAACAAATGTTGGTGTTCTCTCTCCACAATACCATTCAACACATGAAGTTTGACGTCAACCAAAAAATAGTCTTGATTGATGTCAGTCAAAAAGACTTTGGATGTCATTAGCCAAAAAATAGTCTCAATCAATGTTGGCTAAAAAATCCTTACCAACATTAACCGAAAAATAGGCTCAATCAATGACGGCTTAAAATCATTATTAGTTGACGTCAACCAAAATAACTTTAGACAATATTGACCAAAAAATGATTCCTAACAAAGTTGTCCAAAAAAAACCTAGTCATCATTGTCCAAAAAATTGTATTGGATTTAAAAATTCAAACAAATATCAAATCCATATTCAATTAATTGGATTGGATTTAAAATCCAAAAAATTGGATTTGGATATGAAACTAATTTATTTAAATAAATTTAAAGTGGATTATATTAGATTAAATATAGATTATTTTATAGATATAATTTTTTTTGTACAATCCTAAATACAAGAGTTTAGATACTAGAGCTCAACTAACCAACAAACTCACAACAAGCATAACTAACTCTAACTAACTTGGTATAACTAACTAACTCTAGTTTAGTAACTCTAATTAGCTAAAATATACTAAGTTGGCTAATAATCTTAAACTTTAAATTTGTGTCTAATTTAACCCTAAAACTAATCCATAGAAATAAGAGTTGTCCCCTAATTTGTGATACGTTGTATTGTATTCTAAATTTTTAATTAAATTATTTTTTAAACTAAACTTTTAAATTAATAGGTATATGAAGAATTTAATTTAAATATATTGAAATAGTAATTTTTTTACTCTTGTCCAATCATAAATTGACATATATAAAAAATATTAAACTTGTAATAATTACTTTAAAAAATTATATAATTTCATGAAATCTCATTAATGCTTAATGTAATTTACTAAAAATAAGATGGTCATGATTTCATTCATTTTTACCGGTATTTATTTACAAGGCAGGTTCAATGAACATGGAGACATAAAGGAAAAATTTAAAATGATATCTTTTAATAAAATAGATTAATGAAGTTAATTAAATCATTCATTGTTGTAATATTTTTAAACAATTAAGATGAATTAATATAATGTATAAGGAGTGTTGGAATAATTAATGTTTTCACAAAATTTCAAGAGATGTTAATTAGTATATTTACTTTAATTTTATTTTTTTATATAGAATCCATACCATTATTTAACTTCAGTATCAAAACTTATTTTGTATGGCAAGAAATCCAAAGTTCACATGTTTTGGAATTAAGTAAGGTTATATTTGACAAGTTATCTCATTAGTTTTTAGTTTTTTTTAGTTGTAAAGTTTGTTCATTATTCGTTAAATAAATTTATTTAGTAATTTATAATATTTTAAAAATACTAATTTTTAATTTTAAGTGTTTTTATATTTTTTATTATTAATATATTTATTAAATAAATGAATAAATAAAATAATTAATTAATTAATCAACTTCGTTAAAACTAGAATAAATAATAAATTTTATTTCATTGAATTTATATTAAAACTATAAATCATATCTCATTTCTAAATTTTCCTCTATGTCTCCATGTTCGTTGAACCTACTCTCTAAATAAAAACTTGTAAAAATGAATGAATTGACTTCATTAATTTATTTCATTAAAATATATCATTTTTAATATTTCCTTTATGTCTCCATGTTCAACGACCTGCCTTGTAAATAAATACCGGTAAAAATGAATGAAATCATGAACTTCTAACATACATATTGAAGGATTTTTTTAGTAAATTACATTAAATATTCATGAGATTTAGTGAATTTATATGAATTTGTTCTCCTTTTTTTACCCTCATGCACACTGACTCTTCCTTTAATTGGTTGAAAAACATTACACAGACATTCCTTATATATTACTATAATCCATCTTAATTATTTAAGAAAACATTATAGCATGTTTCCTTATAAGGGAATTGTAAATGTTAGAAAAATAAGAAAAAATTATGTAATTTCAGTATCAAAACTTATTTTGGAAGGCATGAAATCCAAAGTTCTTATATTTTGGGGTTAAATTTGAAACTCACGGAAGAAATATTAGGGTATATATTAACACAATAAATTTGTAATCAAAATTATAATAATGTTTTCTCTTCTGGTTTTACTTAAAAAAAAGTATCCTCTTTTGGTAGTTTTTAAATCCAAAAAAATAATTTTTGAATGAATATCATATTAATTCAACCAATAACTCACAGATCATGTTGAATCAATTGAGTTAAACCTTTCTTACAAAACTTAATATGTACCAATTATGATATTTAAAAACATAATACACCTTTCAAGCAAATATAATTAATTTTACGATGATTAAGATTATTAGTTAAATTTGTTTAATTTTCTTTTATCTCATATGAAAAAATATATTTTATAAACTATCCTTAATCATATTTATTGGAGATAGTGCTCATCACACATTTGAATTAACTTAAAGGACCAAAGAAGTTTAATTTAATTGATTGAACAAAATATATAAATATTATAAATCATTTGATACCGTATTCGATTTCTACTCATATAAAAAAATTAACTCTTAAAAGTATTTTTAGAATAATGACATTGAATAGAATTAAATTAGTTAAAAAATTGATTATATTTTAGTCCACTATATTCACACTTTTATTTTATATATAAGTTTAGAAAAAGTTATATAGCAATATTAAGTGTGTATTTTGGTAAATTTTTATTTTAGAAAAACATTAATACAAATTAAATGCATAACTAGTTCTGAAAAAAAATTAATTAAATAAATAAACATTTACCTAAAATTATATTAATGGATAAATAAGAATCCAAATATTAAGTGTGTTTGGATTGCAGTAAAAAAAGTGTGCTTTGATTGACTTTAAAATAATGGTGGAGCAGATGGATCAAAATTTTACATGTTTTGGTTATCTTAGTAGAATTAATTTTGAAGAAAAAAATCATGGTAAAATTAAAGCAAAAAGAAATAATTTCTATTGTTTATTTATCAAAATCAATTATAATTAAATTTTGTATGATTTACTTTCACATCCATATCCTCGTGCATATGTTTATTATTTTTCTTATTTGTACTTTTTTAATTTCGATACATTTTCGTTTACTGCTTGTTCTAATTTAATATTTTTATTATCCATTCTATTTAATTTTAATGTTTTATAAAAGGAAGTGGTTCTATTTCAAAAACTAGCATATTATACACATTTTTATTAATTATAATCATGCTTATTTAATTTTAAGTGTATATAGAAATCAAAATACATATTATCATGACACCTCAAATCAATTTTAATTCAAAGTATTCAAATAATATTTTCTTAAAAGAATAACTTTTTTAATAACCGTTATCAAAAGAAAAATTATGTAACTTCATAATTAATTATAATTTTATTTAAAATCAATTTTATCATCGTAATTCAGGCGCATACTAAATATGTGCTAGAGAGAGATTATACTGATTGAATAAATTATCATACCTTTCAAAAATAATAGCTTGTGCTACCTTCGTTAACCCAAACATCCCCTATCAGACAAGATATGAAAATAAGGGGAAAAGAAAAAAGAAAACCACTATGTATATGTATGTGGTTTCTGGTATTCATTTTGTGGGAGAATAATACAAAGAAACCCCACTTTGTATGTTCAGATACATTGCACTTGGGAAATTTACCATTCAGTGTGCACCCGAATCTGTTTGTTTCAACTTGCAATAAAAAGCCTCTCTTTCACTACCTCAAGACTTTCATTTCTCTTTCCACCACTTTCTCTCTCTCTCTCTCTCTCTCTTTTTTTGCCCTATCTCATAGGGTTTCCACCTTCTCTCCGTCTCTCCCATGCATTTTTGCTCTCACGAGTTCTTCTTCTCCGTTGCCCTCTTCTTGGCTGTCTTTGGAGCCTTCTTTTGTGTGGAACAGAGCAGATTTCACCTCCCGGGATTTTTTAAACTGTGCCCATGTCTAAAGTCTTCAGCTTTACCGGTAAGCTTTTTGTTTGATCGCATGGTTTTGCCGATTCATAGGTCTGGCTGTTGTATGTGTTTCTGTTAATTTTTTTTGACTGGTTGTGGTTGTTATTTGGAGGCTGCCTTAGATATGAAATTGAAGTTTGGGTTATTTATGTTTATTTTTTTTGTTTGGTTGGTCAAAAATTATTATTTGGGTTTTGAGTTATGAATTCTTTGAATATTTGTTTTTCACGGTGGATCTGATGAGAGATGGGGAGAGATTCAAGGTCTTTCCATATAATGAGATATTTCAGCTTGTAAATATATTGGTCAAAGGGGAATTTTTGTTGTTGTAGTTATTGCCTTATTGTTGTTTAGTGGAAATCGGATCTTGTTTTTTGAGATCACCTAGCAGAAGGTTCTACTGTTGAGTAGTTAATCTTGTGTACAAAGGAGAATTTTGTTGTTTGTATTTATTGGTCTTTACTGGAAATTGGATCTTGTTTTTGAGATTACTTAACAGAAGGTTCAACTTTTGAGTGAGATCAGCAATTTTGTTCAGAGTTGACCTGAGCCAGCTGTTGCCTTTAGAGGCTTCATGAAAATATCTGGTTTCTATTGTTTGTTGAAGTCTGTCACTTATTGAATAGATCCATTCTGTGGTTTTACTTGTGTGAATTTACATTTATTTTTATTTTTTTATGTGTAGTTTTGTCGTGATCTTGACCTTGGACATGTTTGGTTTTTCAGGAAATGATGATTTTTATCATGGGGGTCCTATTTATCCTAACCCGAAGGAACCATGTCTCTTCTTGTCTCTTGGCCGTCAAGTTGATGTTTACCTTCCTCTTCAGAAGAGGTCTCGCTTCAGTGTTCCATTTGATATTAGTGGAGAATGGTTTGAGCAGAAGCAGAAGCCTAAGACATCTATTGAATCTTTGCCAGATGAATGCCTCTTTGAGATCCTTAGAAGGTTGCCTGCAGGCCGAGATAGGAGTGTCTGCGCTTCTGTATCCAAGCACTGGCTTATGCTTCTGAGCAGTATTTGTAAGAATGAAACTTGCAGCAACGGAAGCACTGGAAATGAAAATCAGGAAATTAGTGACGAAGGATACCTATCCCGAAGCTTGGAGGGAAAGAAGGCCACAGATGTTAGACTTGCTGCCATTGCTGTTGGGACAGCGTCTCGAGGAGGGTTGGGGAAGCTTACAATTCGTGGATGCAATTCAGATCGTGGGGTGACTAGTGTAGGTCTCAAGGCAATTTCTCATGGGTGCCCTTCTCTAAAGGTTTGCTCTCTATGGGATGTTGCTACTGTTGATGATGAAGGCCTGATTGAGATTGCTAGCGGTTGTCACCAGTTAGAGAAGCTTGACCTATGCAAGTGTCCTAATATTTCTGACAAGACTTTAATTGCAGTTGCAAAGAACTGTCCAAATCTGGCTGAGTTATCAATAGAGTCGTGTCCTAACATTGGCAATGAAGGTCTACAAGCTATTGGGAAGTGTCCCAATCTAAGGTCTATCTCAATCAAGGATTGCTTGGGAGTTGGTGATCAGGGAGTTGCTGGTGTCTTGTCTTCTGCTTCTTTTGCTCTAACAAAGGTGAAGCTTGAGTCGCTGAGTGTTTCTGATCTCTCTCTAGCAGTGATTGGGCATTATGGTGTTGCAGTTACGGATCTTGTCCTAAGTTGCCTCCCAAATGTCAGTGAGAAAGGGTTCTGGGTTATGGGTAATGGCCATGGACTGCAGAAACTAACTTCAGTTACAATTGATTGCTGCCAAGGAGTAACAGATGTTGGGCTTGAAGCTATTGGAAGGGGTTGTCCAAATGTGCAAAACTTCAAGCTTCGTAAGTGTGCTTTTCTGTCAGACAAGGGATTGGTATCGTTTGCCAGGGCTGCTCCATCAGTTGAGAGCCTACAATTGCAAGAGTGCCACAGAATTACCCAAATTGGGCTCTTTGGTGTCTTTTTTAACTGTGGTGCAAAATTGAAGGTTCTTACTCTGATTAGCTGCTATGGGATCAAAGATCTCAATATGGCATTGCCAGCAATATCTCCTTCTAAATCAATTTGGTCATTAACGATCCGTGACTGCCCTGGATTTGGCAATGCTAACCTTGCTTTACTTGGAAAGCTGTGTCCTCGGCTTCAGCATGTTGAATTGAGTGGACTTCAGGGAGTAACAGATGCAGGGTTTCTTCCACTGCTGGAGAGCTCTGAGGCTGGTCTGGTTAAAGTTAATCTAAGTGGTTGTGTAAATCTGACGGACAGAGTAGTTTTGTCCATGGTCAACTCACATGGATGGACTCTCGAGGTGGTAAGCCTTGACGGTTGTAAAAGAGTCGGTGATGCTAGCTTGATGGCAATTGCAGGTAGTTGCCCAGTGCTCACTGATCTCGATGTTTCCAGGTGTGCAATCACTGATACTGGACTCACAGCCCTTGCACACGGAAAACAGTTCAACCTGGAGGTACTTTCTTTGGCAGGTTGTGCATTGGTTTCAGACAAGAGCGTGCCTGCATTGAAAAAATTGGGCCATTCCCTTGCTGGATTAAATATCAAGCTTTGCAATGCAATCAGCAGCCGCTCTGTTGACAAGCTTCTGGAACATCTCTGCATGTGTGACATCCTCTACTGAACAGGAAATGCCTCAGCTTTATAGTTAGTGTTGCTCGTTAGTGTTTTTGGGTTCATTTGCGATGGATCTTGGTCATCATCCAGTACTCGGTTCTCTTTTTCCAGAGCATACAGTTATATTTAAACCTCTTTTTTGCAGGTTTCCTTAATTTGGAAATCTGTTCCAAGTTTTTTGGCACTCCGTCCATGAGATGCCACTTTCAAAATGGCTGTTTATCTCTGCGAGCATAGTTACCGAGTTCTGGAGTTAGGTATTTTTCTTTCTAGTGTTGGCACCCGATGTTTTTAGCACTGCTTTGTATCGGTTTTGCCACCATGTGTGTCCTTGTCCTTGTTTCTTTGCAGCAGTACATGTATCGAGTCTGTCCAGTGGTGTTTACCCAATTTTTAACGTATTTGAGCTTATGTTCTGTACGTGATTTATGGGTCTAAGTTTTAGTCAAGGGGCATGTTGAAGTTCCAGTTTATGTGGGGGTGTTGTCCTGGTTACTTTGGCAGTTCTTCAGAGTTATGAAGCCTTTGTCATCAGGAGCTTTGGTCATGGCAGCAAGTTATACACGTCTGTCATCACATTCTTTTCCCTTTGGGGGATGGGTTGTTTTTTTACTACCAAAGCCCTAGTTTTTTAGGATTCATTTTTTTTTTAACTTGTCATTGTAACCTCTATATCATGTGATGATACTGAGATATGCCCCTTGTACTGTTATGTTTATTTTATGAAAAATAATGAATAAGAATTTGTAAGCCCCTGTCCAAAAACTGGCCTTGAAACTAAACTTTTCCATGTTTGGATAAATTTATAGGACAAGAAAATGAGAGAAGAAACTGAAATAAGTTTATCTTGTAAGCTAAAGCTAGTTTGGGCTCAAGTTAATTTGTAGAAGTTAACTTATAGGCATTTGTTAATTTAGTTTATGAGAGAAATTTATCTTATTTTAATTTGTTTTTTCTTCCTAAAAGTGATTATAAAGAGATCTATTCAAATATAACCGAATGCTTAGTTGTTTTGACTATAGAAGTTAAGCTGTTGTTAGTTTGACTTTGTATTTTATATTCTAAGTTTTAATTAGTAATGTTATTTTTTTATAATAAGTTTTGTTAATAATGTTAAATACAAAATTAATATTTTAATTTAGTAATTAAAAGTATTATTAAGAAAGATGATGTAAAAAGATTTAAAATTGTTCGATGCATGGAAGATGGGTGTTGCTGATAAAATGCAGAATTCAATTCACCCCGTGACCCGTAACAAAGTAAAGTAAATTCTGCTGTCGCCAGACCTGACTTCCTTGGTAAAATATTGCATCAAATCAAATGCAAAGTTTCGTTTCGAAGAAGATAATAAATAGGGTCAGAGTTTCTATAATGGCACAATGTACTCCACATGCATTCTCATAAAGCAATTATTGAAGTATCATTTGAAAAGACTCCACACGATTTCTAACAGGA
This sequence comes from Glycine tomentella, assembly GCA_007407185.1. Taxonomy (NCBI): domain Eukaryota; kingdom Viridiplantae; phylum Streptophyta; class Magnoliopsida; order Fabales; family Fabaceae; genus Glycine; species Glycine tomentella. The sequence continues at coordinate 162,142 of PYAF01001757.1, forward strand.
CATGTGGTAACGCTAGTGAAGAAACATTATCAAACGAAGCTTCATTAATATTCATAGCTTAGCATGGGTTCAGCCTGGAAGGAAGACAAGCCCAACTTTGACCCACTTGGTATTTTAAAATGGATTTGATGCCTATGGTATGGGTAGTATAGCTGGAACAATACAAATATTAATCTAATATATAATCAGCAAGTAGATTCTTATAGTCAGTATGATAGCTAATTTATTACAAATAAATAAAAATGATGGTTGCACAACCTTCATCTTAAAAAATATTGTTGTTTACTTTGTATATATATTTCGACTTTGTTGTACCATAGAGATTGACCAAAAGCAAAGGACTTTGATTATACAAGTACTTATAATTTATTCAATAATTTGTTTGATGAGTTTAATGGCAAATCTGTAGTGGTTGAGAAGGATGCCAATGAATCGAAAGCTTCTCTTTTGGTCAATCCTTCTCTGCCGTTTATTTATTCAACATTTTAACTTTTAATTCTTTACCTTAAAATGTTCACAAGATACAAGAAATATGAAATATAGCCAGAATGAGTCCTCTCATGGCTTAAATTTAATGTCAGAGGGGAGTATTTATTTATTTATTCAGCTTTTGGTTGTGTGACTGGGACCTTGTGTGATGGATTTGGTGTTAATAAATAAAGCAACCAAACGACCAGAAAATAAGATACATCATACATGCATTGCATTTCTGACAAAGAATTTGTACTGCGTAGACACTCAACAGTTATTCAGGAATCAGGACAACAGGCACCCTTGGAACACGATAGTTGATAATTATTTGAATTGAAACTGAACAAGGTTACAACCAATTAAGGTACACATAATATTAATAATATGGGTTTTGTTAACCAATAATCATAAATAATATCTTTTTATTTTTCAACAAAAATATTTTTACTTTAAATTTTAACTAATGTTTACAGGAACTGATTAACATTTAACGAATAATATTGAGAATAAAATGGTGGTTAAGCACACAAGCTCTCACTACTGTGGGATCAGACGTACGAAACCTCCAACCAACCACCAAAAATATACAAAGAAAGGTGAACAAGACAGACATCCGAATTTGACGCGTTAATAATACATGCTACTGCTTGTTAAATTTTTTAAGATAAAGAATTTAAAAGAGTACGTGATAAAAAATCAAACTCTTCAATTTTTTAGTTACAGAGACTTTGATAATATATCATGAATCAATTATCTTATAAAATTAGGAATAATTTTTAGTTTCATACAGTATTATCTCATTTAATTAATAAACAAAAAATTAATCATATTTTTTTTGGTACGAAATAATCTTAAAATGTGTTTTTTTTGTATTTATCATTATGAAGGAATTCAATATAAACAAGTTTTTAATTGAGAGAAAATGTCGAATATCCACCCTAAATTTGGGGTGGATGGGTATAACGAAGATAGGAATAGAAAGAAAAAAGAAACAATAAAAGATTGAAGTGATGTGTGGAGAAAGGAAGAGAAAGGTATGAAGAAAAATATGTGCAAAGGATAAGAGAAAGTGTGAGTATGCAAATATAATTACTCCAATATTTAATGTTATCAATATTTATTTATTTGTTTATTAATTCCTTAACCATTTTTCTTAAGATAAGAGTTAGCGAAATTTATTTTAAAATTAAACTTAAATACCACATGTTTAAGAGATTTCTCATACCGTTGGTTAAAAAGATTTAAGCTAATAAGTAACAAATATATAAACAAATTTAGTTTTATAACATTTTTGACATATATAAGCCTATCCTAGAAAATTTATTATGCACTCTAGGAATAGTATCTTTGTTTTACTAAAACTTATAGTCAGGATACATACATATAATGTTATTTAAGTTAAATCCCAATTGCTGATAGAATTATTTTCAGAGTATTTAAGAATCCACCCACCCTAGGACAAATACTTGGTTTCAGTCATAGCCACTGATGTGGTTTGTCAATCAACTTCGTAGAACGCGATTCTTTATGTGAAAAGTAATTTTATTCTTGAACTACAAACGCCAATGACTAGAAGCTCTTTTAATTTTATAAGATTTTATAATTCAATCCAATTTGTGAAATGCTGAGTTTCCAAGACCACTTTTATCTGCTTTTGTTTGAAGCAATTTTTCCCCCAAAATGCTCGATGGTGACGGGGAAAAGTAAATCATAGGATTATATTGGACGAATTTAGGTTCTTTAAAAAAATAATGAATTTAATTAATCATATTAAATTTATCAATTATTTATATTATTATTTTAAAATTATTATTTTTTATCTTTATCTGCTTAATTATTTCTCATTAATATTTGATAAAAAGTAATTAAATAAAAATATGTAAAAAATAATTAATATATCTATAAATTAGAAAAAAAAATATTATAAAAAAGAAAAAAAAAATTCAACAAAAGACCTTGTAATTAAAGACAGAGAAAATAAGTGTTTTGCTTTCTTTTATGATGGAGGAAGAGGAAGATGCTGTAGAAAAGTTTAGAAGTATTTATTAAGTTAATTGTTAACTAGTTTATACTTAAAAAATGAAAAATGAAACAAAAGATATATTTTTTGTTTTTTTACACATTTTTTCATCAGTCAAAAAAATATTTTTAGGAATTCAAAGATTAAGATTTTTAATTGATTTTTATCTCTAATTATTTTTGTTTAAGGATAAATTGCTTAATAATTAAAATAAATATTACTATATTAATAGAGATAAAAAAATGAAAAAAATTATTAAGCTTAAAAAATATATATAAAATTATAAGCTCAAATGTTACTTCAAACATAATCTAAATAAATGATAATATTTTTTTTAAAGTTCTTGACTTGATAATATTATCTCACTATTTTTTTTTTCAATTCAAAAAAAAAAAAAAAACAAAAATCTGCTTAATGAACTCTACATGTAATAAAGTAAAAGTACTTATTTGCTTGAGTTGCCTATGCCTGAGGTGGAGCACATGCATATGCGGTTACAAGGTAAAATCCAGAGCAGAAAATCGATGCATAATAACATAAAGCAAAGCTAACACAATCATATGGCTCATGAAGAGTCCACAACACAGCTTGTTTCAAAATGTGATTGAGCCACCGATGGCAAACTTTCTCAAAATTTTCGCCAACATATTAACTAAACAGACAAATGTTACACGTTAAAATAAACATCAACTAGAACAACCTGGAAAATAGTTACATACATTGCTGCAAGGAGGAGGAGAGAATCATAAGGACAAAACCAGCAGGCTTTAGGAACAAACACAGGAAACAATGCTGCTTAAGACAAAATGACATCGCAAACCACAAAGAAATTCTGCAAGCCTTCATTGTTAAATAATCTCAGTCATATGCTTCAATAACATTCACGAGACGAATCAATTGATCTGATAGTTAGTATTTGGTTCTGTTCCTTCTGTTTGCTTAGTGCTCCGCTGCTATGGGTTCTTGCACCAAGTTGAGCTGTGGTTTCTCTTCAATGACTAAATCACCATTCACAGGAGATTCTGTTTCACCTGGCTCTATATTCAAGGGAAGAGCTTTACTTGTCTCATTCAATAAGACATTGTTCTCTTCAGTGGCTGCAGCTATTTCAACTTTCTCTTCCCCTCTTGGATTGGATAAGGTGGTAACTTCAGTTGTTACACTTGATAAGGAGTTTTTGCCACCATTCACTGCCTTAGATGAGGTCCTCACAGACGCTGAATTGGATGAACTGGTCTTTTCAGAAGTCAGTCGCAGAGGAAGAGACTTTCGGTGTGGCTTCTTTTGATGAACAGGACTAATTCCTTTAGTGGGGTTAGTCTGAGACACTTTCTCATCCAGACTTAAACGACCTTGTCGAGCACTGTTGCTAGGGTTTCCTTCTGACTCTGAATTTGTTGAACTCTTCTTGCGACCAAGCTTGGGAGATTTAGCTCTTGTAGTTGGCATCTACGTTAGTAAGTCCAAAAGCTCAAGAAATTAAATTTCCAAATGACAAAGACCAAACTTACTAACTCAAAATAGGATGAAAAACATCAGCAGTCACATCACATGTCAGAGAGAGGGAGAGAAGAAAGATCAAAACTGTGAGCTCAAATGAATGTTCAAATAGCAAAGGAAACAAGACTTAATTTCACCAGTGAAAGTAAAAGAATAGAAAAAACTGGGTCTTAACATCACTTTAGAGAAATCTAGAAGCACATGCATATAAAGAATTGTGTTTAAAAAGGTTATGAAAGTCTAAATAAAAGTAGTTCAGATGAACCTGATGAAGCACCTATCCATTGATAAGCGAAAAGCTGTATAGAACAAATTAAGAATTATAATATTTTTGCAATGAAATAGGACTCGGAAATCCAGTGGGCTTACTTTGGAAAATTAGCAAAACCACCTAGTTTTTTAGAATCCATAAGATATGTGTAAGTCACCAAATCACAAACCACATCTAAGGTTTCAACATGGAGATCAATGAAAGCAAATAACTGCAAATAAAATCAGCATTCCAATTAGTCCCTAATTTTATAGAATAAACCATCACATTCATCAATTGAAATTGAAATCATAATAAATGAGTATCGATGTATTAATATAATATGTTTATCTTTTATTTCACCGCCCTGCTAATGTTGGTCTAACAAATTTAGAAAATACAAGTTTTATTACCCATGTCACAATTACTTGCTCAATCTACATCTACATTTTTTTTTTTTTGATCAGCAATCTACATCTACATGATAGACATTTCCTTTCATTCTTATATCCAACACACCTAAACTTTTTGGTTGCATAAAAGACCACACTTTGACTTAGGAGAGTAATTAATAGCTACAAATGTATGAGCATTTTTTTTTTATACAATGATCAATCATTCTTAATTACAGGTATTTAAGAACACGCAAGACAGAGAAAGAACCCAGGACCGTGCAAGGCCATAGGCAAATGAGCCAAGACAATAGCCTAATAATGCTCCCATGTCACCTAAGGCCACAAGAAAAATTTATACCTTCAATAAGTTTTGCTAATTATTAATTTAAGTTATTAAAAAAAAAAAAACTATGTACCCCATTGTCCGGAGGCTCCACACTATGCACAAATAAGAGAAAGAAATATCGTACGCAGCCTTATCCTTGCATATACAAAGAGGCTGTTTCCGGATTTGAACTCATGCAAAAAGGCTATTAATTTAAGTTATTGAGTAATAAATTTTATTAAAGCTGATTTTACGTTCAGTTTACTTTTGTTATTTTAAAATTAATTTATCATCAACATAACTATCTATTTAATGAGATTTTGAAATTTAAGAAAATGCCAAATGAGCAAAATTCAGAAGAGGGGCAATTTGGTTCATATATTTAAAAACAAGGGAGATATTTAGAATTGTGTAAACTATGGTATGGAGGAATAAAGTCGCACCATGAAATTAGAGGAAAGGTGATTGAGCCATAATTTAAGAGAAAAGATACGATTTTGGAGAATCAATTTGGTTTCATGTTAGGAACGTATACAACAAGTCATTTATCTTTTATGAGAGTTGATAAAAATGTAGCGAAACAAAGAAAGAAAAGACTTACATATGGTTTTTATTGATCGGAAAGAACATGTGATGGAATGCCAAGAAAAGTGTCCTTTTCTTGACTTATGTTAAGGCTACACAAGCATG
>PYAF01001757.1:167892-202572 GCA_007407185.1 Glycine tomentella
AAAAAAAAAAAAAAAAAAAAAAAAAAAAAAAAAAAAAAAAAAAAAAAAAAAAAAAAAAAAAAAAAAAAAAAAAAAAAAAAAAAAAAAAAAAAAAAAAAAAAAAAAAAAAAAAAAAAAAAAAAAAAAAAAAAAAAAAAAAAAAGATGAAAATGACTTGGAAGGTAAAAATGAGAGAATATATCATACCACATGTTAGATGTTTCTAATTTTAAGTATCCAGGATCAATATTACAAAATGATGAGGAAATTAATGAACATGTCACACACATGATACAAGCTGGGTGGTTAAAATGAAAAAAGGCATCGGAGGTTATATGTTACTGCAAAGTACCAACCCAGTTCAAAGAAAAGTTTTATTGTACTGCCTTATGCCCAGTTATACACTTACACTCTATGATATTGGCTTCAAAAGAAGAGAAAAAGCAGGGAGTAGCAGATAATATCATTAATGTGTGACCACATAAGAAAGGACAGGATACAAAATGAATGTATACAAGATGATGGTGTGACACCTATCACAGAATACAGGACAGAAAATCGATTCAGGCAATTTGACAAATGCAAAAAAGGCCAATAGAAGCATTGGTGAGGAAAGTAGATTATATGGTTTTTAACCTTTTGAAAGGCATAAAGGGAGACAAAAAAACATAGAAAGAATAAAAGGGATCTTGTGGGGAATATCCCTAAAAATTTGGTTTTTAACCGAGTGAGAAAAGGTTTATGCTGTTGCTGTATAATACTTACAATCAATTCCTAATTTTGGATTTAAGCTATTTGTTAAAACCACCCTTTCTGTTATTCTTCCTTTTTCTTTCATACGCCTGCACACCATTGCTACTGGGCCCATATTGTTTTCCTTTCCCCTTCTATAAGTGTGGACTATCGGCCTATAACTATTGCTATAATTTTTTAATAATTTTAAACATTTTTAATTGTATTAATTACTTTGTTATAATTTGTAGGCTGTAACTGTAATATTTATCCCAATTTTTTTAAATATCTATGTTGAGGTATGATTCTGATGTGTTAAGATATCATTCTGATATGATTGTTTCCTTATTTACGTTATTGATTTAGTTTCCTAGTTACTATTTTTATGTAATTGATTTAGCTTGATTATTATCTCTACAATTAAGGGATTAGATTATTATTATAATTAAACATTGATTACTATAAATAAACAGGGAACATTCTCTTTAGGCATTTAGTATATACAATTCAGATATTCAAGTATCTAATATTTTAATTATCTCCCCTCTCTTACCTATCTGTCTCTCTCTTGGACATCCTTTGTCTTCCATTCTGTTTTTTATTACCAAGTAATTATCATCCGCCTTCTATCACCCATGACAATATTTTGTTTCATTTTTCATTTGAAGAGATGAAGTGAATATCTAAAGCAACTATTGATGGAAATGGGTCTGGCCAAAGACCCCTGATAAGCGGCCTGGCCCATTTCCATCCCTAGGTGTTAGTCCTGAAGTGGTCCATCAATTTCTTCATTGGGTATCAATGGTCTTGATTTATTTTTCAAAAATTGAAAAAAAAATACTAACAAAAGAAATTAATATCTCATTAGAAGTATTAAATTACATCAAAAGATTAGATTATTTTTTCAATACATACATTAATTATAGAATATTATTCACAACACTATAATTGCTGCTACTGCTGAAAGAAACTTCTCAAAATTACAATTATTTAAATCCTATTTGAGATAATTTATCTACTAAGATGCATTAAATGAATTAGTCATATATATTGAGAAGAAGTATTAGAATTGCCTAAATAAAATAATTTTGCAATTCAGAAGGCTAGAAAAATGAGAATTGATGGGTTATATTAGACTGAATGTCAGATATAGATTTAGTCTAAAACCCTAGAATTTTTACTCAGTTTCCTCAGACTATTGATGGAATGAAGTGGAAACAGTGAGAAAAGAATCATCAGTGATTGCTCTTTCCAAATTAGTTCAGAAGGATAAAAGATTGTTGTATGCTCTGATTATTTGAAAGCACATAAATATGTGGGTGAGTCCATGTCTACACATCTGTGCATGTGTGCATCCATCCACATAGTAACAGATAATGCATTACATATGAATTAAAAAAAAAATCAGATAATAATTAGGCAGAGTACACATAGAGAGCTTGCATGCAATCACGCAGACAGGTACACACAAACATATAGAAACTTACCTTTTTTAACTCCACCCTAGGAGGAGGAGGCTCCTGGTAGAAGCTTGGCATTGGAGTTGCTTTAAATCCTAGACTTTTTCGAAGCATCTTAATCTCAGCTTCTTGGGTCTCCTATAAAAAAGGTGAAAGGTTGGTGTGATTAAATGGCAATATCTGCAAGTTACATTTCATCCTAGATATCAAATATTATCACCTTGGTTTTTGCTTGCAGGTTACTCTCCTCCACTTCCTTTGCATGAATCTTTTCCTCAAGCTTAGTGTAGAACTGGCCACCAAAATAACATTTTTTTTAAACTGAGTTTATCCAAAAGAAACCCTCATGTAACGCAAAAGGCAGAAGCAAGTAATAATTATTTACCTCTTTTCTTCTCTCAGCTCGCTCATCACACTTGAAACTGAATCCATATTTTGGGAGTGCCCCCACCCTGCGAGGTTTGGCATCTTCTGCAGTAGGACTTACAAGTGGATTAAGGATAAACCATAAATACACTGCACCACTCTCAGTATAAACTTACTAAATATAAATAAACCATATTAGCACCCCATTGCCTCTCACCACAAGAAACAATGCTCAACCAGGAAAAAAAAGGATACGAAGAAGATTCTGTTTCTCCTTGAAGATTATCAAGGGGCTCTTTCTTCAATAATTGTGGTCTAGACTTCTCCCTGTATCCAATAAATAAATTACAGCCCACGAGTCAAATAATTAAGATGAGGATTCTTTATACCCTATTCTTTCTTCAACTAATATACGATGAAACATTCAAACATAAATGCTAAGCATAACATACATTGATTCTTCAGAGGGTGCTGTGTTAGACTTTCCAGGGTGCTGAAAGTGTAAAATGTAAAAACAATCAGGGAATGCCAAAACTTTAATTTTTGCTACTCAAAACAAAAAGTAAAAAAGAAACAAAGGGAGCACGGCTATTTGAATGCCTGACCACCTATGTCAAATTTCATAAGCAAACAAAGATAACAACAAATTTAACCTTGGACAATCGAGCCTGCTTGTCACTCAATGATCTGTTTTTAATTGGCTGTCTTGGGTGAGAGTCTGAAGCAAAAGTCCCCTTTGAAACAGCAGATACTACCTCTTCATCTTTTCCATCTTTGTTCTTTTTAACTGAACTTGCATGACTGCCTCTGGGGCTTGGTGGCTTTGCATTCTTATTCTTGGCAGGACCTTTTCCTACTTTTAATTGCCCTGTCCGATCTATGATTTCTGCTTCCTCTTCCTAGAATTGAGAAAATACATGAGATGAGATACTCGATTTGAATAATATTAATAAATTAATTAAACCAATTCAAGGAAAAAAATCATCTCACCTTGGAAATGGTGAAATTATTCACATCTATCTTATCGTTTGATCCTTCCTTGATTTCTTCCTTGGATGAGTAATCAGTTGCACTGCTATCATACTGGATGAAATTTTCAAAATTTCCATTTGTAGCTGCAGTTTCTATAATTTTGGTAACACCAGGGTCTACATTGGAGGCAATACCATCCTTTCTAGAATTAGACAGTTCATCATGAACACCATTTTGGTGGACTTCTTCAAGTCCATCAGCTGGCAAAAGGTTGCTTGGATCCATCATTCAAGCCAAGCTACAAGTTACATGGAACCAATGATCAGAAACTTAGATAATCTAACACAAGTGCAACAAAAATTTGTAATCTTACAGAACAAGTTTTACCCTTCATATGTTGTTAATTTGAAAATTTCATCTTTAGCCTTGTTAGCCAGAATGATTTCGAAAAATATCTAGAAAATCCTCATAATTTTCTTTACTATCCAAAGAACCAAAAGGGATTGTTTCCAATGTTTCTGAAAACAAAATTTTCCAGCCTTTGCATTTAATGGCAAGGCAACTTACCCACTTGAAGAAAAAAAGATGGGAGTGATATGTAAAAACAGCATACCTGTCAGGTGGTGTCATGAGTTTACATACCAGCCAAAATGGTGAAAGCAACATAACACAAGATGAAATGCAATATACAATAAAGATTATAAACAGGTCACATCAAAGTCATGGAAATTAAGGAATAATGTGGAACACTCTAGGTAGATAAAAAGATGCATCTAATATCCACTTGGTGGCCAAGTGCATGAAGACAAATTAGAAAGAGGGACCAAATTGACTTGCTTCTAAAGCACTTCTTAGGTCTAACGGCTAAGCAACCAAATTGAAAAAACAAAAAAAAGAATAAAGTACTTAGCTAGGAACTAACATCATCAAAAGAGGAAGAGTGGAACAGAGCAAATCAAATCAGGGGATAGTGAAACAAGCAAGATTGGCATTCTCCACAGCACTACCATTTCCAAGAACAAAACTTTCATCCCAAAAGAGTGCCACCCAATGAGGAACAATTAACAAAACTCCATTTTGCAGCAGAAAACAAATCAAGAACAACAACAACAACTACTACACTACCATCTTAACTGAAGCGCAAGACTTAACTTGGGGAGAGAAAGAAAAGAGATTTTGATGAGTTCCCAGAAATTGTCACCTGAGGTGTCACTGTCAAGAGCCGAATGGCATCGTGGGTTCAGAGATCTGAGGAATGAGGGATCCGAGTCCGACCAACAAGATCCGAAAGATTCAAACTGTGCTGGAATATATTGATAAAATGAAATAAAATATAAATAATAATAGGAAAAAAGAGACAAGGTTGAGACTTAAGAGAGTGTGAAGTGTCGTATTGGAGACAACGGTTTCATTTCAAATCCAAATGCTGAATTTCAAGTTCCAGGTCAGGTCAAGTCACTTCTCTGCAGTACTGACATTTGACGGTTACATCAAGTTATACGCTTATCACCAAAACATGTATTATTAGCTAAGTGCTAATCAAGAGCGTTTATACATCAAAAAAGAAAATCAAGAGCGTTTAGGGTCAGTTTCTTTTAGAATAAAAAATTAAAAAAAATAAGTGATTTACATCTAGCATGTGAATCAATTTTAAGTTTAAGTCTTTTTATATATAGTTGTGTAACTTGCGTTAAATAATTAAAAGATAAATTTTTGTCATCTCACACGTGATCATATTCAATTTAAATAGGATTGTATCTAGTTGCATGTAATATTTTTTTTAGCTTATGATTATTTTGAAATTTTGCAACAAACACATAAAAATCTTTTTTTAACACATAAAAACATTTAAAACATTAATTATTTTCTACAATAAATGATTCTTTACTTAAAAAAATCTCAAATAATTTATTTTTACTATAATATTAGTACAAAATTATTCCACCTTATAAGTAATAGTTGATTTTTGTCAAAAATTGTAAATGCGCATAAGATAAATATAGCTAAGGATCAATTAAGATTCAAACACATAACTATTTGTTAAGATTCAAACACATAACTATTTTGTTAAGAGATATACGTCATTATTATTTGTATGAAACATTATTAATTAAACCATCCTTAATAATATTTTAAGTAGATAATTATTTTTCGAAGTTTATAATTACTAATTAGATCCAAGTTATAGAGATTTTTTTTATTGGATTCCTATTTAGACTTATGTCAATATTTCATTAAGTAGGGAATCTTAATTGAAAATGTAAAAGTTGTTTCAGGACCAGTGGTTAAAGAACTAGCTCCCGAAACATTTGGAATTTTATAATTGTGTACCTCTACTTAATAAACAAAAACTTGTTTCATCGTTAATATTTTTTTATATGTTTTTTAAGTGAAAATTTTTAATCATTAATACTCGTTGTAATTGGAGAAGCATCATAAAATTATAAAAGCGATTATATACAAATTAAATAATAAAAGGTGACGGGGCAAATTCTCTCTCTCCTTCTAGAAAGGTATTTTAGAATTCCTCTCTTGGTACCACTCATAGATTTGATGCCAGATGCCACATCAAACTCACCTCTAATGGTTTTAGATGATGATATTTGCAAACCACGAAGCTGCAGGGAAGTGAATATATTGCGTTTGAAAAAAAGAAGCTAATATAGATTGATGATTATTTATTCCTTCAATATTTTCATTAATTTTTTTTTTCAATCAAATGAAGTAAAAAATATATGATTGAAAAGAAAACACAACATAATTAAACAACAGGTCCTTTTTTTTTTTGTTCTTAATTCTCATAGGGTCATTTGCGAAGAGATCGAGTGAAGCCAGAAATCACCAACAAGAAGAAAACAATATTGATTGATATTTAGAAACAGGAGTCATAACAAAGGTTGTTTTAAAAAAACATATCATATGCAAACACAAAGTTCAATTCAATTCTCATAGGGTCATTTAGCGTAATGCTCCAAATTTCTCTGCACTGTCAATAGAAGCTACTAATAAAAAAAAAAAAAAAGCAACACATCAAATTTAATCAACCTCTTCCTTCTTGTTGCCGTCAACATCGACCTCCTCCATTGGAGGCATGTCAGCATCAACATCACTAGCATCCTGATTGATGCTCAATCCAAACTTCAACATACTATTGATCCTCTTTCCAAAGGTGTTGGGGTCGTCAAGGCTAAAGCCATAAGTGAGAAGAATAGTCTCAAATATAGCAAAAGCACAAGGTCCTTCACAAATTTGAATGGCAATGTTGGTTTTTAGATCTAAACTTTGAGCTATTAAGTGGTGCCCAAATTTGAAAGAGGAATAAAATTTTGAATGAAGAGAGCTGATAGAGAAAACAGAAAGTTTAAAATTAAAATAATTGTTAACGGTTTAAATCTATTTTTTTATTTATTTTAAAAAGAGGTATTTTAGAATAACTCATTTATTGATTGATATTATTCATTGACTTGATGTCTTTCTTGAATCCACTTTCTTATGATTTCAAATCATATTTGTAAACCATGAAATTGTGAGTGAAAGTGACAATATTATATTTAAAGAAATTGTTAATATAAATTAATGATTGTTTATTCCACCATTATTTTTTATTTTATTTTCATTCAAATACAGTTAAAAGTGTATATATTTAATTAAAATGAAAAGACAATTAAATTAAACAGGACTGGTTGAACAAATTAATCGATAATATTAGATAAAACAAATACCATTTTTATTTAGATGAACAATTAGATTATTGTGTATTAGACTAGTGTCAATTTGTTTTTATTTTCATTAATATACTTTAGATTTAATCAATTAAATTAATTTATTCACATAATTAATGTTTCAATTTGTAACTGACTACATGGTAAGTTTTTTTTTTTTTTTTTTGAGAGAACTACATGATAAATTATGTGCAACATGTCATTGAATCGGCTAATTGTTATTCAACCAAAACAAAAGTTGGGTAATTGTTTTCCTTTTAAAAAAAAAATACCGAGTAGGGCTACGATCAAAAACTACACACAAATAATACGGGCCGAAGGCAGCCCCTTATCATCATCTAAATATCACTCGAGTTTAAATACAATTAAATTTGAATGGTATTCTTTTATTTAGTTAAATGAATCTGCAAGTTCTTAAACTATCTTAGAATTCTTAATATGTAGGTCCTTATTTTTAAAAAGCTTATAATTAAATCCAAAATATAATCAAATGTTTTTTTTATTAAATTCGTAATTGGAGTTATCTTAAAGTTCCAGTAAGCACATGATCTTAATTTAAAATATAAAAATTGGTAAGGGATTAGTGGTTCAAGGACTAGGTCTCAAAATACTTGGCATTTTTGTAATTATATACCTTTACTTAATTAACAGATCCCTAACAGAAACTTATTCATAATTAATATTAATTCATCCATTCCTAATTATAAGACTATTTCAAATAATTTAGATCCTTTAAAAAATAGTTAATTTAATTAATCATATTAAAGCTGTCAATTATTTATATTAATATTATGAAATTATCTTCTTCTTTTTTTTATCTCTCTATCTACTTAATTATTTTTTATTAATGTTTAGAGAGAGAATAATTAAGTAATGATAGATAGAAGAAAAAAAGTAATGCATCTAGAAATTAGAAAAATATCTTATAAAAAGGGATAAACACTTTTTATATGTTTCTTAAGTGATAATTCCTAATCAATAATATTAATTATGTAATTGAACATGGAACATGAGTTATGAAAGGAATTATTTATAAATAATAATAATAATAATAATAATAATGCGTTTGGTTGTTATTACGGATTCTATAAATGGACTTAGTGATAAGATCCATTAAGGAATCGTGGACTATTGACCCTAACTGAAAATAGATTGTGGACCTTGTCAACTGCAAAGATCGTGATACTAAGCAGTTAGAGATCTCGACCGTGATTATCGGAGAAAATCCACAACTAACCAAGAGATAAATGCATTATAAATAAGAGATACTTGCATAGGAAAAGGTACACACATTCTCGTTCTCTCTTACTTCTAATTCACACTGTGCACACACCTCATCCCATTCTGAAGTTATTTCTTCCATATAAATACTTGTTTAAAACTTAAAATAACTTTGCTCACACAAAAAATGCTCCTTGTGTCACTCAAGCCTTCACACTTCAAATTTAAACGACTTTCGCATGAAATTTATTGGCCCTGAATGCATATAGTTCGTAGGTTGATTTTTTAAGGGTTAGTAGATCTTGATGTTCAAACATTAATAAAACACCAAAACTTCATGGCAATTGTGCATAAACACTGTTAGAAAGTCAATAAAAACGCAAGTTGCCCCTTCAGTGGAAGTTGGAACATTCAACTCCTGAATTTATAAGCTATTCCACCTCACACCAGAAATCACCAGCTTGACATACGCATTTTTGAAATATTCAAAGAACAGATTCTCACTGTCTGCGTATTTTTTAATCCATCTGTTCAATCAATGGAGCTCTCTTAAGTTATACACACCAAGGAACAATAATTAGCAGAAACATACCCATGCGGTGCACCGGGATATGTAACATGCAATTTAATTTTTAGACAATTAGACATCAATAAGATATAATAAAATGGTCTAGCTAAAAAGTTTTGTTAAATTTTTCCCCTCCTAAAGTACATGATTGATGGGAGTTTTTGATAGACAATACTGACTCTAGTTTACTTAAAAAGACAATATTCTTTTCAGCACGTCATTGTTTGCTTACATGGACAAAAAAGAATTGATGTTTCAACTATAATACAAGCATTTGAACAGGAGCATGCGTTAGGCTCAGGATCATGACCTTAATGTTCGAAAATTGATGTTTCACTATTGTGTGTAAAGTGTAAAGTAGTACTCCAGAAACAAGGACATGGATTACTATGGCTAGACACAATAAATCACAAATTATAGTGTCATACAAATCTAACTAACATAACTTATTCACTACCAATTGATATGCAGTTGTTACTTGTTTCCAATTGATGGATTATTTGCGTGACCTATATTATTTTATAGAATCCTTAAAAATAAGAAAACGATATGCTTCTTATTTTAATTGTTTATCTGTTCAGATAACTTAACATTATTTAAAGGATTTACCACTTTTGTCCTAAAATTTTTGTGCCTAGCCAATAACTAAACTACGTATCTCATTATTCAAAGATTCCTCGTTATGCGAAGATAAGGAGGAGGGATATTGTACGTAACCTTACTTTTGCATATGTAAAGAAACTATTTTCGGATTCGAATCCATGACCAATAAATCACCAATGTTTAACCAATAAAAAAAAGTGGGGGTCAGTTTCATATCAAGAGTAGCATATGAGGTTGTCAAGAGATAAAGAACCTTAAGCATTTATCATCCTCAACAAGAGCGTGATCTGAAGGAAGGCCAATCATACTCGACATACCACCTGCATAAAAGAGAACCGGCAGATGAGAATTACACAAATTATTAAAAAAAAGAAAGACAAAACAAACCAATAATCATATTGGGTCTATCCAGAAAAATGAGCATGCAACCAGAGTAGAGTTGTCTATTTGGCCCTAAGCCTATGCATTAACCCACTTGACCCGCTATACCAGATATTAGTGTCATTTATAGTAGTTTATTGGAAGGCACATCTGATGGCAAAGAAACTGAAAAACTTGATTGGAACATTAAGATCCAGAGCAGACACATAAATTATGTGATAATCTAGTGGCTAAGCTTAACATATTGACATGCATTCAACTCCTGCATTTCCTTTTTTTTTTCTGGTATTCATTTCCTTGTTGTTTTTGTTCTAAGAGAACTGCTTCAGAAAACAATGATTGGCACCAAGTTTACAAAAAATATAAAAACGATGATTAGATGAAATAAGCTGTTAACTTACCTGAAGGCGTCCACGGCTTCTCCTAAAGAACCTTATAATATGAATTGTCAAAAGAAATTGGGCTTCCAAAACCTTTACTTCCAATAGTGTAGGCTCCAGACAAAGCCACTCGTTCTTGTGTTCTATAAAAGAAAAGCTCCAAATGATAAGGATGCATAAGCAAAACTAATTCAAGTAAATTACGTTGAAAATTTTAAACAATAACTAATAAGCTTATTACCAGTGATTTTTTGGTCAGTAAATCACAATATTTCTTGCCTTGTTAGTCTGGTTTAGAATCAGGACTTTATAAGATGTAAGATTTAGTTTTTGCTACTGTAATGTTAAGTTATGGACAATCAGACAGCTTCTAGATGATGTAAATTAGGAATTTTTCTCATACTCACAAAAAGCCTTTGCTCTGGAAACATTTCTTCAAACCAGAAGCATTGAGAGATTCCTCAGGAAGTGTCCCTTCTGGATCAGGCACCCTATCATTAAAATGAATGCAAATATTATCTGACTGAAGACAAAACCAGATTTCATGTGTTATGTGAAAACCAATGAGTTAAATTCCCATGGAGGATTTTTTTCTCTCTACAAAATGGTTGATCATTCATTAAACAACAGATTGGACAAAATTCAGTGACTGGTTAAAAAACATTTTCAGAGAACCTAATGCACCAAAACTAACATATAACTGCTTGTTTGTCATCCTGTTAAGAAAAACCAGTTTCTTGTCACGTCATACGTACTAACTCGAGAACAAGTCAACCAGAAACCAAGCATCTTACAGTGTATCTAATCTGCCCAGTGAAACTTGGATAGGTGGACCTCCACATACTTCAACTGCTTCAGCTCCAGCCACAGCAATCATGTCCGCCCAAGATACTAATAAAGATAAGCAAAAATTTGTTGGTCTAGACCAAATTATCACTTACCATAGCAGCAGTTACCAGATAGAAGAAGGACCTGGTTGGATAACATCTATCTGAGTCTTTGCCTGTTGCAGAACCTAAAAAATATGTGATACGTCCACTGAGATATTAGCTGGCAGTTAAAATAAGATATTTGTCTTAATGATCTTCAAATAGTAATAGAAAGAGAGGTGATAGAAGGGAAACGAGAAAATAGTGAGACACAGAGTATGCCTTTACTGATTTTTTCAGGCCAGCATTTTCAGGTCTTTCAAGTTCATGGACTATAGAACCATTCATACCACCTGCAACAA
Source organism: Glycine tomentella (assembly GCA_007407185.1). NCBI lineage: Eukaryota > Viridiplantae > Streptophyta > Magnoliopsida > Fabales > Fabaceae > Glycine > Glycine tomentella. The sequence goes on from PYAF01001757.1 coordinate 179,508, forward strand.
CATGAAAAGTGCAAAAAAATATGATGTACATTTTGAATTTGATAAGAATAAGGAAACACACATTACAGATGATGAAGCTATTACCAAGAAAACATAACAAGAGACCACATAGTTTCCTTTTTAATTTCTTGGTTCATGTCTAGTGAAAATTTACCTAAACACATTCAATCGATGATAAAAGGCTAGAACTATTACCAAAACGGAGTTATGAAAAGAAAAGAGAAAATGGGAGACATAGCATAGAGACTTAAATTTTCCATATTGATAATTGATAATTCATTACATACGAGAAGTGTCACGTGATAATTTTGTTTGAAAAGAATCGGCCATCAGACATATCTGAAAATGCCATCACTTCCTCACTAGCATGTTTTTGTCTCCATGATAGCAATGATTGTAGTTTTTACTGTAAGACTCAAAACCCTAAAATCAAATTCTAGCTTGGAATTCATAGTTTTAGAGATACGCTCTTGGTAACAAATTGGATGATGAAGAAAATATGTGGAGTAGAGGATGCAACTTAATTATATCAGTCAAAACAAATGGTATTGGCACCCCAAATAATATATGTACTGATAGTGTAAAGGTTTTTTATACTTTCATCCAATCCAATTACAAATTGCCATGTATAATAATTACTTTTAAAGTCATTCCAAGGATCACTTCTGATTGGTTGACACTGACAGAACACGCCTATAAACTCTTTAACCGGTACCAAAAACTGAAGATAATTTTCAACCGTGATAATGTCAAACCATTTCAAATAATTGATTTACTTTCATTTTAAATTCCATTGGCTTTTACTAGAATGGCAGAAGGACTGTGAAAATTGAAAAATAACAGCAACTTTGAGTCCCTCAGATGAGATAAAAGTATTATACCTGTACTGTCATCGATGTCAAAGGATCCGGCATCGTGGAAAACCAATCGAAGCACGCCAGCAGCCTTTCACTTTGACAAGACCTTCCTCACCTCTTCTTTAATGAGAAGATATTCCTTTGTACCTGGTCTTCAATCACCACAATGCATATATATATATATATATATATATATATATATATATATTCAAAAGAAGAATGAATGTAATAGTACTACTACTAGGTATATAATATCTGGTTGTGATTCTGAATATTTTTATTTTATGCGCAACAATGAATAAACATACTGCATCGCGTTGGCTGGGAGACAACCTATTCATTTAAACATTATGTTTTATTAAATTGATCAAATAATAACTCTTTATGAATGACAGGAAAATTTTGAGGCTAGATTATCTCAAACTAGGTCTGATGTTCAATCTAGCATCGGTGATTCTGAAATGACTCCTTTAGACCCTGCTGAAGAACAAAGACTTAGGACGCGGTGTTGGATTGCAGCAGCTGGACCTATGCGTAAGAAATGTTTTTACGGTACTGGAGATCTTGCTCATTCTTATAAATGTGGAGATTGCACATTCACACAAAACTTGCAAGGATCTTCTAGTCATGCCTATCACTCAGCGGAAATTAATCAAATAAAGGAGGAGCTTCGACAATCAAATGAGGAGTTGCGTCAATCAAAGGAGGCATTGCATCTATCAACGGAACAAATGCGAGTATTTCAATCAGTTGTACTTCAGTTTCTACCTCCAGAAGCTCACCACATTATGCAGCAGCAACAACAACTGCCTGATCAACAACAACACCAACACAATGATCAATCACATCACGAGCAGCAACAAAACAATGATCAATCAGCAGATGACCAGCAACAACTTCATGACCAGCAACGACACTTTGACAATGACTATTTTGATTATTAACTTAGAAACACAAAATGACTAATCAGATGTTGAACATTATGCTTTTATTTTAATTTTATTACGAACTTAAGTTACTTTGTTAAAACATTTCTTTTGGATGTATGAATTCGAGTCCTTCATATTATAATATGTGTTTATTTTATAATGATGTTATATAATATCAATAAAAAAAATATCTTCCTAAAACAAACTAAATTATTGTATCTGAACATAAATTTCCGACGGTCGGAAATTTTCGACAAACGTTTCAATCGGTAATTTTTGAAGGAATAATCCATGGATAATTTCTGACGGATATTTCGGTCGGTAATTTCCATCAAAAATATATTCAAATATTAAATAAAATTAAAAAATTAAGAAAACAAGTTAAAAATGAAAAAAAAAACATTTACAAAAATGATTTGTACCATTACAACTTTGAAGTCGTAATGGTCTTTACTTGTTCTTTTTTTTAAGTTTCTTGTATTTCTTTTTACTTTTTTTTTTACTTTTTTAAAAGTTATTTTATTTTATTTTTCATTTTTTAAAACTTTTTTATATTTTTTAACTTGTTTTTTTGTATTTTTTTAATTTCATTTAATATTAGAATATGTTTTTTTATATTTTTATTTAATACTTTTAATTTTTGGTATATCTAATTATAAATATATTATTTTATTTAATATTTTTTATTTTTTAATATTCTATTTAAATATTATCTAAAATTTTAAAAATATTTTTAAGTTTAAATAAAAATATTTAAACAAAAAGTAAAAAATATTAGAAAATATTAAATAAAAATATATCAAAAATATTTTTAAATATTAAATGAAATTAAAATGAATTAAGAAAACAAATTAAAAAATATAAAAAAGTTTTAGAAAATGAAAAAAAAATAAGAAACTTAAAAAAGAAAACACAGCAAAAGTTGTAAGTGACAATCCAACTTTCAACAACAAAAAAAAAGAAGAAATAGAGTCATAGAATCAAAAACCACTTTCAAATAAAATATATATATATATAACACATTTACGACTTTAAAGTCGTATCTTATAAAAAAATTATAATGAAATTGTAAAAAATTTATGAATTTAATTTAAAAAATAAAAAGAAAATAGAAGTCATAAATAATATTATAACTTTAATTTCAGAAATCGTAACATGTATTTAGTAAAAATTTAAAAACTATCCCTAAAGGCTAATGACCCAAAAAAAAATCCCTTATCAGTAAATCTAGGGATGGTAAAACGGGCTTGGTCCGTCGGGCCGGCCCGCTTAGCCCACAAAAAAACGCGGGCTAGGTTGATAATATCAACCCGCAAATCAAAAGTGGACCGGGCTGGCCCGCCCCGCAAAATTGCGGGCCAAACGCGGGGCGGGACGGGCCAGCCCGCTGGACTTATATTATTTAAATATTAAATATTAAAATTAAATAAATATATTTAACATATTTTGAAATAGATATATTCTTTAAATTTATACTCTTTTGCACTTTTATAATTAACTTCTAAGTTTTAATATTAAAATGGTTATGATAATGATACTTTCAAATAGTCTTTTATTACTAGCATATTACACTTTTTGACAGTTTATAACCGTAAATTTCATTTACAAATGGTGTAATTTTGTGAATTATCACATGACATCATTTATTTAGCATTAATTTTAAATCATTTATTTTTATTTAACTTTGTGTTTTTTTAATTATCATATTTGTACTTTTTTAATAATTTTTTTTGTATTTTATTTTTTAAATTAACTTTTTTATTTTTTTTTAATTTTTGATGCGGGCTGGTCCACTAGCCTGCTGGCCCGCATTAAAGCGGGGCGGACTAGCATTTGTAGCCCACTTTACAAAAGCGGACCGGACCAGTCCGCCCCGTATTTTTCGCGGGCCGAGCCGACCCGCCCCATATTTTTACTGGCTGACCCGTTTGTCATCCCTAAGTAAATCTGCCGTTGAGAAAGATGACAGTTGGAATTTGGCGGGAAAATCGGTTTGTGTGTCGCCTGAAGCGGTGCCGATTGAGCACCTGCACCGCACACTCACACTTAATCTCATTATCTCTACCGGACGCCACACAAAATCAACCGCACCCTTCTTTCTTTCTTCAACCTCCTCCCACTGATTTCGTTATTTTAATATAAAAATTTAAAATTATACTTGATTATTGATAGATACAATTTTTTTTTTAAAAAATTAATCTGTTATTTTTTATATATAAACATTTTTAAAATTAATAAAATAGTTTTTTATCATCATATTTTTATATTCACAAATCATTTTATTTTCTTTTATAAATAATAAACTTTCCTTGCAACTTTCTTATATTCATGCCTGTTGCTTTTATTTATACAGATAGATAGACAGCAAATCTGCATAAAACTTTAAATATATTATATTATAATTTGTTTTTGAAAAATACAAATTTTCCACGATTAGAATGACAAAATTATATTTTAAATGGGAAATAGGCTGCAAGTGTACCATTTTTTAATAAACATAGTATGTATTTGCTTTTGTGAATGGATATAGTTGTTCGCATTATTTACTTTTTTCTAATAACTGTTCATACAAACTTCCAAAAAAAAAAATGACATATTGTTCTAATTTTAGTACACTTCTTGAAGGGAAGTGTCTGGTACGCAAAGTGACTTGAGTAGAAGGCTAGCCGTGAGCCACAAATGTGTGCAAAGTGGTTTGGATAAAAGGTGGACCGTGACATAAATCTGGAGGGTACACACTAACTGATAAAGCTAGCGTCTTGTGCACGAAGTGGCTTGAATAGAGAAGGCCAAAACATGTCATGACTAGGAGGGTACAATTTCTAACCTAAAAGTCATAAAAAAATTTCCATACGAGCCTATCACTGATTAGTCATCAATATCACCCTTGACCCAACAGCATCTTTTGATTAAAAGCAATTTAATGGGAGATTTTAGGAAAACATTTTCAGCGGGACATCTCTCTCTTCTCATATCTATCATTAGAGAGGAAAAACAAATTTTCAAGTGAAAATCCACTTATTTCCTAAGAATAAATAAAATGAAATTAAAAGTTAAAATTAATTATATGTTTTATTAATATTCATATATTTTTTCATATTTTATTAATTAAATTAATTACTTAATTAATTAAATTAAATTTTAAATATTTAAAAGTGGGATCCATTAAAATTATCTAATATCTTAATTTGAGATATAACAATAAAAGAAAAAATGTCATATATCTTAAGAGATCTTCAATCCTACTTGGCACTACGAGATCCACCAAAAAAATCCTAATTTAAAATCTACTATTAAAGATACTCTAATAAAAATATGGAATTCTCATGTCATACAACTGTAAAAAGAAAGTTGCAACTTTTCTTTTTTAGCAATAAGGTTATCCTGCTGGTGATTGGAAATGATTCTCTTTTGAAAAGAGAAAAACCTATAAACTATATTAAGCTTTTGGAAGTTAATAATGTATAGAAAATAAAAGAGAAAGAAAGAAATGCAGGATGGTTATGACTAGCTATTTATATTACAAAATTTGAGGAACTTGAACAAAATGTACAAGAGTGGGGGAAGCATGAAAAACCCACACAATCCAGAGTAGCTCTGCTGTATTACACACTAATTTACTCAACAATACAACACATAAAAGAGAAAGGTATCGTTATCTAGGTCCTGAAAGGCGAACCGCGGAGAGATAAGCATCACTGTTACAGTATGAGGGAGCAGAAGAGGTGGCCCCTTCTTCACTGGAGGATTTGAACACAGTGGCATAAAGGCGAGAACCCAAGGAAGAACTGGTTGGTGGCTTGGGAACAATACAAAGACCCTCCAACATTTGGACAACTCTGGTCATAGATGGTCTCATTGACATGTCCTCCTGGATGCACCACAATGCAACTTTGATAGCACATTGAAACCTATCATCATTCTCATCAATTTTCAACTCCGAGTCAAAAATATCTCTCAGCTTCCCTTCTTCCATCATCTTAAAAGCATAAGTTGGGAAATGGGATTTCTCTGAACTCTCTCTAGGATCATAGTTTTTCCTTCCCCCAATGATCTCTAGTAGCACCATACCATAGCTATAGACATCACTTTTCTCTGATATAGCATAGTTTGTTATCCACTCCGGTGCAAGATAGCCCCTGGTACCCCTCAGTGTTGTGAAAACATGGCTTTGTTCTCGGTTCATGAGCTTAGCCAGCCCGAAATCCGAAACCTTGGCCATGAAGTTGTCATCCAGAAGCACGTTTTCCGGCTTGATGTCACAATGAACAATCTTAGAGTCGCAATCTTCATGAAGGTAAGCAAGTCCTTTTGCTGTTCCCAGAGCTATATTGAACCTAGTATTCCAATCCAACAGAAACTCACCTTTGTTTTTCTTGAATATCCATTTATCCAAGGAGCCATTAGACAAGTACTCATAAGCAAGGAGCCTATGAGTTCCATCAGCACAGAATCCCTTAAGCCTAACCAAATGAAGATGATGAATGCTTCCAATGATGCTAACTTCGGCCCTGAACTCTTTCTTCCCTTGTCCAATACCTTCCAACTTCTTCACGGCTAATTGAGTCCCATCTGGTAGAGCTCCTTTATACACTGACCCAAAACCCCCTTGCCCAAGCTTGACAGAGAAGTTATTAGTGGCAGTTTCAAGGTCCTTGTAGCTGTAACGGATTGGCATACCAGTAAAATTCTCCAAGAAATTGTCCTCTTCTGAACCATCTCTGGGAGACTCAGGCAACCTTTGCTTTCTTCTGTGGTATCTAACTCTCCCAAAGACCAGACCACAAATGACAAGCAAGGTTATTATGACAATGACCACAACAACTATGATGCGCTTATTGCCACCTCCACTGCCCCCAGAACCCGTGCCAGCACCTCCAACCGTCGAGACCTTGATGTAAGAAACATAACCAGAAGCAGAATCAGGTTTCTGAAAGCTTCCTACACTGTTCAGAAGGAAACAGTCCCCTGAACTTCTGTGGAAGAACAAAGCAAGGCATGAACAGTTTCCACGGCAAGAAGATTGGCAACCAGCCAAATCGGTTTTCGAAAAAGGTTGAAGGAATTGAAGCGCAAAGTAATCGAGTCCATCATCAGCTTTAACCAACTGAATGGACTTTTCTGAGTCACCACCACAAGGAGAGTCAAAACCAGGTTTGCAACTAGGAATAACAGAAGGGCAACTACACCTTTGGTTACCTGTGCATATGGTGTATGCATCACAAGGTTCCGGTGTAGCACAAGAATCTTGGGGTATTCTTTGAGAAGCAGCATTTGACACTCCACCGTTGAGGTTTGAGAAAGTAATGAAGCCATCACTCCCCAAAACAGCAACCCAAGTCGCATTTGTGCCTTGATCTGTAGAGAAAATGAATTGCCATAACAGTGATTTGCTTTTGTCATAGAACCTCCATGAGTTTCCACTAATGTTTGCTGAAGCCACCGTATCACCGTCCATATTAATGACTTTGCGGCTGTCCTTCTGCATAGTCCAATAAGGCTGCAGGGTTCGAAAACCTGCGGTGAGAACAACATTACCAGACTTGATCTCAAGAAAATGGGTCAGGTTGTTCGTGCTAGGATCACTGATGAGTTTCATTCCCTCATTGAACTCCTGAGTTGGCAACAAAGTATCTGTTGGATGGTTGAAACTCTGCCAAATCACTGTACTATTATCACTCCCAAACAAAACCAAGTTCCCTGTGTCAAGCAATTCCATTGAAGAAACCCCTTTGTTACTTGTGTTTGTGGACCAAACCAAGGTTCCATCTTTCTCTAAGAAAGCGTCGCCCTTCTCATCAAACACAAATTTGTCTGAGTTAGCAACAGGAACTGCTCTATTGGCGGTCCAAATTACCCTTGCAGTGGCCACGTGGATGATTGCAAGTAGAAACTTGGTGTAGTCATTAGCTGTGGTGACAAAGGCAAAGGCAAATTGTCCCTCTTTTGAGACAAGGAACTCGCCATTTGTGTCAATCCAATTCATTTGAGAACCATTTATTACCCCGGGTGAGACACTTCCAGAATATTGAATCACACCTAAACAAACTTTGCACAAAAGGAAAAGGGTACTGATAATATGGAAGGAAGACCAATGTATTTCCATGTTCACAAATGTAAATCAAACGCACATGGAAGAAACAGAATTCATCTGAAGAAAAAAAAAAGGCAAAAAAAAAAAATACAACAACTCTGAAATCTAACTGTTAGGCACTATGAGACCACTACCAATAACAAGAATCACCCCAGAAAAGAATATGAAGTAAAGAGAAGAACTTGGTTGCAGTTTTTTTTTTTCTTTTCTTTTTATTAATGTTTTATCAAGAGTGCGGAATGTAAGGAGAAAGAAGAAAGTAGAGAATATGAACAGATCGAATATAGGATTTGACCAATCGAGAAGTCTAATAGTAGATGATATAAAGAATCCTGAAATCACACATAAGAAAATAGATAGGGGCATGAGCAGATTGAAAATGGAGGAGTTTATTAATTGTGAAACGAAAGGGTTGATACGGTTAGTTAGTGGTTGTGGAAGAGAAATGAAGAGAGAAGCTTGTGGAAAAAGTCAACAAAAACAACTGGGCAAAGTACTCTTCATTTGACTATGAGTCTATCTGTCGTTTGTGGCACGCAAAAGGAAGAAGAAGTGCGTTGGGTATGGCAATGAATGAATGAAGGTGGAAAAAGCAGAGAATTTGCGTTTGTATAGTATGTACACAGAATCGCGGTAGAAGATGGTTTGAAAACTGGATCTGACTTTGGTTGGCTTCTGTACTTTACAGCTAACTCGAGGTTCTTGGAGCCGTGAAACGCATTTAAGGGAGGTGTCTTCCTCCTTTTTTTAAAGACTATTTTTTTTGTGGATTCACGAATTGACTCGTTGGAACCTTCCTTTTTTATTTTTTTATTAAAATTAAGGTTGGATAAAATTGTTATTGCTATAGATGATAAAATTTTATTTCTAAATATTTAATATTTTATAAAATAAAAAGTGTCAATTGGTTTTAACAACATTCTCATTATTAGTATTTTATCTAAATAATTAAACAAAATTTTAATTTATATTCTATTATTCTAAAAAATATTAAAAAATTAATTTATCTCAGTAACTTATATAATATATAATGTTTTGAGAAATGTGTATTATAAACGTGAGACAAGAGTATTGGATTATACAGAGTGTTTAAATAATCGCATATAAAAAACTAACAAGTCATTAATTAGTTTAAATGATACTAAACTCAATTTTTTTATTTTTAAGATCTAGGATTGGAGCAAATGAAAAAAATAGGATCGAAAATGGAGATCTCATTAAATAATAAGTTAATTTTTTAAATAAAAATTAATCAATCGATAAAATAAATACTTAATACTAATGTGATAATATTAAAAACGAAAATCACACATTAGAAACACCATGTCAGATTCATCAATCATACCATACGTATGCATTAGCCCGTAAAAGCGTTCGCAATAATCAGTTATTGTATTTCTTTTTACTGCCAATGCAAATGCAGCCAGAAAGCATGCACTGTTTAGACAGAGTATAATAAAATAGGAGTGTGATTTTAATAATGCAACCTGGCTTGTAACTTTTGTTTTGTTCTCTCCTTCCCCTGTTTTTAATAACATTTGATTGCTAGCTGGTGGCTTGTATTGGAGGACGGCGGGACCGGAAAGATGTTATTGTTTTGATGGTACGTAGTAGTTTAAAAAATCAATACTTAAAGAAGTACTGTAAAGTATTAAATTGTTTTTATATTTCTAGTAGTTATTGTAATTGGTCTTTAAATAAATATTTTTTTATTCTTTAACTGATGTTATAAAAAAATTATTAAAACCTAACGTAAAATAAATAAAACTTAATGAGCGGATTCGCTTACTTGTTTGGTTTATATTAATGCAATGTTGGACGAACGTGAGGAAAGAGTCAAAGATTGTGCAACAAATGCAAGTGGAAATGCCAAGTAGGTCCCTTTTTCTGTTGTAACTTTGTAATTCAACTAAAACTTTTAAGATTTGATTGTCATGACTTTATGATGATCAAACAAGCGTTTAAAGGATTTGACTTTATTTTTATAAAGATTTTATTAAAGAATAAATGTCAAATCAAATGATAGTCGAAATTAGCCTTTAAATGTTTTTTTAATATTATTAAATAATTTAAATAGAAAAATGGTTATACACAATGTAAAAAATTGTAATGACAAAAGGTAGCTTGTTTAGAAAACTAGTTAGGAAACTAGTAGAAAGTTGGAAAACCAATTAATAGTTGAAAGTTAAAAAATTAAATTATTAAATTATAAATATTTGATAAAATTAGTTGTTTGAATAATTAAAAAATATAAAATAACAAAAAAAATCATAATTTATGTAAAATAATAATAAAATAATAAAATCATGATTTATTTAAAATTTATTAAATGTATTACTTTATCCCAAAATGAGATTAAGTAGGTAGGAGGAAGATTAGTTGGATAACAGTTAACAATAACAAAATTCTAAAAAAATAATTACATGTCCACATATAAACAACAATTCGATGAGGTTCAGCAAGTGTATTTAAGTCATTGAGAATAGAGTGACTATTTCTTTTCTTATTGATCAATAATAATGTTACATTAGTTTATACAACAATAATAAACTCTAAATTTATGATACAATATTACCAAATTACACATATATCGTACTACAGGGGGCTTCGTCCCCTGCACCCCCAAACCACGTCGTTGTAACTCAACACTAGTTGAACCAAGCCCAAGGGACAAATGCTTCCGCTCCACTACGCTTCAACATATGTTTACCCATAACAAGTGTCAAATAAGAAGCATATTTGGAACCTCATGCTAATAATACTTTCCTGCTATTCTGCCCAAACCTGTATGAAAAAGTGTAAAACTAAAAAAATGAGATTAAAAAATTAGGATATATTGAATTTATTTAATAATATCTACGATTTATGAATATTTTTTAAAAAAGAAAAAAGTTAAAATCATTGACCGATCAAACTTTTATCCGTCGACTAAAAAAATAAATTTTAAACTAAAAACTTATTAATCCTACCATCCATTATGAATCACTAAAATTATTTTTAACTATTTTAAATATTGAATGGACATCAATTCAGTTTAATTTTCGTTCACCAAAAATTGTTTTTAATAGTAAAGTAAACTAACCAATTAATTTTCGATTTTTTTTATCTAAAGGCAGCCAGCTAGGTGACAACTTTTGATGCATGCTTGAACTTATTGATATGCTAATGCTACATTCGACCACTGATTCCTCCCTTTGGCATTTCTACCAACAATAGCAGTACCTCGATGACTCGATCATAACCTTAATAACATCAAAAGTTCACACGATGTGGCATCCCAATACTTCTTCGTACAACTAACAATGCAAAGTGACAGCAGGGCCTTTCTAGATGGTAGTAATTAACTCGATCTCATAGCTACGTTAATAATTGCGCTACCTCTACTCGGATCTGCCATTCTCTCACAAAATTTCATTGCAGCTTAAATATTTCTTTCACTTTTATTAACATGTGTTTATTTGTTTAAGTCAGATGCTAACCAGTATCTTCTTAGAGATATTGGATAATGAATTTAAAGTATAAATATTTTTATTGAGAAGAGAAAATTTATATTATTTGATATTTTTTATACTCTTTTATGATTTACACAATAAATATATATTTTTATTATTCAATGTCTTTAGTGTATTTTTTAAAGAAAATCTTTTGTTTATTTCTAAATTGAAGGTCTCCAATAAAATTTTATTTTTTGTTTATTACTTATTAGCTTTTTATTAATTGTGTGTAAGGATACTCGTGTGTTGAGTTTGTGTCATGTAATAATCTCTCTAGATTAAGAGGGGACCAGAAATCTAAATTATCTCCTGAGATATATGATTTGTGTTTTTCTAGGTATATTGTTCTTATAGCTGCACATGATTAATGGTTTCTTGGTTTTAGCCGGTCCTTTGAGTAGTCTTGATAAATTTAAGATGTTTTTACAAGTGTTATTCCTCCTTAACCAAGTTCTCATGTGTTTTAGCGTTGGTAATTAATCTTAAAGAACCTAATTAAGGTGGTTTGAGGGAAGGAAAAGTTTGTGGAATATAGAAGGGGAAAAAACATTACGATTTTTTATCCCTCCAGCATTTAATTATAGTGTATGCTTAAACACTCCTTAGACGTAAAATTTAGCAATCTGCCATCAGCGAAAAGTTACTAAGATTGCTTAAAAAGCAAAAGAGCACATTCTTAATTTGAACTACGATATTCGCTGGAGCAGTCAGGAAAAGCTTGGCCAAGTAGTAATATTTTTGTTATATAAATAGTTTAGTCTAACCTAATGTGACTAGCTAGTAGCTAGAGAAACAACTAATCTTTGGAGGAACAACCACTGCAAGAATATTCTTTTCGGTGAGAACATATTAAAAAAAATTAATGAACATCAATGAAGATCACTTTTACGTACACCATCACAAAATGAAAGATCTAAAGAGCGCATGTTATATATATTTTTTTGAAACAGACACATGTTATAATGTTGTTAACCGAATAATTGAATATTTTTACATCGATCGGATCTTTTCATAAGCCTCGACATTAAATGCGTGTGTACTTGATCAATTTTTTTTAGAAGAACTTGATCAAATTGCGTATATATTCTTAATTTTGTATTTTTTTTAAATGCACATTTTTTTAAAAATAATTATATAAAACAATTACTAAAATAACTTTCTCTGCCAAAGCTACCATTATTAAAAGAGTAACAGCATAGTTATAAATTTATTTTAGGTGATAAACCAATAAATGAGGGTTTTATTAAAAAATAATGAATATTTTCTTAATTTTCTAAATTGACGACAATTATTTCAAGACAAATTTAAAATACATAAAGAGACATATAATATGAAAAAAGGAGAAAATGTACAAGTGATTAATTTAAGTGGTATGTGTTTGATTTTTCTTAAACAAGATATATATATATATATATAATTCTTCTAGAAAAGTTATACTATGAATATTGTTAGTCCTGATATAATTATCTTTTCAAAATCATATTATAAGTGGTTGAAAATAAAATAAAAAATAATGTAACATCTTTAAAAAAAGTTGTGTAACTTCTTAAGCGATTATATATATGACTACAAATTATATGACTCATATTTGCCTTTTCATACTCACTAAAAAAAACCTTTTCGATATATATATAGATTGTTAATATACATTCACTTAGACATTAGAAGGTCTATGTTACTAATGTTAGTAGTCAATATTTTTTCATTTAAAAATCATTCTTTCTTTATTTAACACCGTCCAAAATAAAGGATAAATATGTACGTTTATGTTTTTTAAGAAAATGCAAAATGTGAAAATCCCTTTTTTCTCTTTCGCACGATCATAGATCTTGTTGCCGTCCTGCTATCTGTGGCATTTTTCTTAGACTTCCATTTTTTATGGCTTTTGGAGACTTTCACGGATCAGATGATACTTTCAAGTGCAGATCTGGGAGGCGAAGTCTTTTCGGACAGCACTTTCTTTTTTACATATAATATTATTAATTATTGGACTTAGTTGAATTTGGGAAGAAAGTTTGAGTTCAAGTGGTAAGTTTATTCATGTTTATTAAGGAGGCCACAAATGGAGGAACCACAAAAATGCCTCTCCCACCAACGATTAATCCAAAAGAAAATTTCAGAAACTCAATCATGTGGCCTAGGCAACTCTCCAAATGACCTTAAATTTGTACACTCCAATAAACCAAGTTTCTGCTTCTGGTACCCTTGTTGTTTTTTTAGAGAAATTGAATTATTCAACGACCTAACAAGAAGTAACCCGAGAAGGAAGACAAAGTGGAAAAGAGAAAAATAGATTTTGAGTTTATTTTTATTTATAAAAAATGGAGTAAGAATCCATAAGTATTCTTTAATTTATGTTAGTTTAAATCAAGTAATTGATTTTTTTTTCAAACAAAAGATGTTAAATGGGACTAGTATCTTTTACACTTTAATTATTTTTATGGGACTAGTATCTTGTACACTTTAATTATAAAAAAAATTATTTTTCTCATCTTTATTTTCATCATCTTAATCAAACAATCCAGATGAGAAATCGTTGTACCAAAGAAAAACTAAAAAGAAACAAATGCACAAAAGTGTGTTTAATAAAAGAGAAAAAAAAAATTCTATTATCCTGTGAAGTCATGATTGCATCAGACTGGGACCGGGGAAAACAATCACATGAAATTTCTCTGGGATAGTAAACATCGACATGACGAGATTCCTTAGCACAGAGCTGAGGACAAAAATTAAAAAATAATATAATATAATTATTTAATTAGTAAAATGGTGTAAATCAAACAAAATTTAACAAAATGATGTAGGCAATCACGTCCAGATGGGGGTGTGTTTAAACACGCCCAGAATGGAGCGTATTTCACCAGATGGTGACACGTGGCAGGAAAAAATGGGGGTGTGGGGTTTTCGCGGTGTTTTCGTAAATTACGAAAGACTATAACTTTTGACTGGGACGTCCGATTGACGCGAAACCAGTGGTCACGCGCTCGAAATTGAGAGGAGAATGCCTAAGGGGACTTGTCCAAAAATTTTTCCCAAAAGAGGTCTCTAAGTGCCTCAAAATTGCCATTTAAGTTTCGGAGCCCCAAAATTTTTTTTGTTTTATGATATTTTATCTACTCAATTAGTGAATTGCAAGTTATTCTTTGTTTATCTAATTACTTCTCTTAATTTTGAGCGTTCTGACATAAAATACGTCATCATCGGACATTGCTACGAGAAATTACTGCTGACAAAGTTTTATGCATCGTCAATTTTACAGTATAATTTTGGAAATTTATGCATTTGTTTAGGGTTGTGGGTTAATTAACTGTTGGATTTGGTTAATTGTTTAGGGTTTAGTGGGTTCGGTTTAGGGGTTTAGGGCTTTGGGTTAATGATTAACTGTTGGATTAGGTTAATGGTTTATGGGGATAAGGTGTATGTGTTTAAGGCTAAGGGTAGTGTGTTTGGATAATTGGTTAGTGTTGATGGTTTTAGTGTTAGGGGTTTAGGGATTTGGGTTAATAGTTAACTGATGATGGTTCTGTTTTGCTTCTTCTCTGTGTATATGATGATGAACTTGGCACAAGTTGAAACAATGTACGTCAAGGTTATTGCTGTATATTTTTAATGGTTTCGGGTTTAGTGGTTTAGGCATTAGTGGTTTAGGGCTTTGGATTAATTAACCCTAAACACTAAACCACTAAACCCTAAAGCATAAACCCTAAATCCTCAACCATAAACCTAAACCCAAAACTCAAAATCCTAAACCATAAATCCTAAAAAATCATGTTGTTGTGATCGCAAAAATAATTTTAAAAATTATCCAAAATTATACTGTAAAATTGACGATGCATATAACTTTGAACAGTCCTAATTTCTCGTAGTAATGTCCGATGATGACGTATTTTATGTCAGAACGCTCAAAATTAAGAGAAGTAATTAGATAAACAAAGAATAGCTTGCAATTCACTAATTGAGTAGATAAAATATCAGAAAACAAAAAAATTTTTGGGGCTCCGAAACTTAAATCGCAATTTTGAGGCACTTAGATACCTCTTTTGGGAAAAAGTTTTGGGTAAGTCCCCTTAGGCCTTCTCCTCTCAATTTCGAGCGCGTGGCCATCGGTTTCGCGTCAATCGGACCTCCCAGTCAAAAGTATAGCCTTCCATAATTTACGAAAACACCGCGAAAACCCCACACCCCCATTTTTTCCTGCCACGTGTCATCATCTGGTGAAATACTCCCCATTCTAGGCATGTTTAAACACGTCCCCATCTGGACGTGATTGCCTGCACCATTTTACTAAATTTTGAAAAAACTACACCCTTTTACTAATTAAATATTTAAATTATATCATTTTTAATTTTTTGCCAAGAACTGTGAGTATACTATACATATATTCCAATAGTCACAACCATTAATTATAACAATATCATAATCATAATATATGAAAGTCATGCCTTGTGTGAAAATGAAGTGCTTTCATTAACAATTAAATTTGACCAAATTATGGAACTTCATCAAGTAATTCAATTAATTAAATCATGCGGCATGACTTATAAACACTATTATGCCGACTGACATGATTATGCTAGTGTGCGTGAAGTAATGTAAATTTATTACTTATGCTTGTTAGGTGTTGAAAATAGACATGCCATGGTTGGGATTTCCTTTCGTGCTATAATATTTAATTTCAAACACCAGTAGTAATGAATGGGGTATGTTTCAAAAGGCATTCATAATAATCTTTTTACTTTAAAGAATGCGTTAGGTATAACATTGCGCCAACTTAGAGATATTAACAATATCCAACTATGAGATATTAACAATATCCAACTATGTGAATTCATCTCAGGTTTCCTCTCATGTTATCAAAGAAAAAAAATTAATAAAATAACTCATAATTATTATTTATGTCCTTTTTATTAATTTATCTCACCTTTCGTCCCATGCTATTATATTTTTTTATTAATATTTATGTAAAACTTATTAATGTTTTTTGTCCCTTTTTTCTTCTCATAATATGAGAAAATAAAAATCTAAAATAATAATATGAGATAAACTAAATTCTTTATTTGCCCACGCACACAGGGTTGAAAAAAGAGAAAATAAAACCCAAATAGTCAAAATTGGCTGGATGTTCCCATGTCAATTGCAGCCGTCGAGTATGCCGCAAGGCAAATTGATAGATAGCCCTTCTAGACATTAACATTTAACAGAGATTTTTCGTACAATCACACATTTTGTTTTATTGTTTTGGTGTTTGGAAATATTACACTAAAAGCGTTTTTTTTTTTTTTTTACATATACACTGAGAGGTGGTTTGATTTAAGAGAGAAATTTACTATTTAATAATAAAATTTCAAAAAAATAACATGGATTTCATATTTTTTTACTTTGATTCAAATATTTATTTTCAACTCTCTTTTATTCTTTTCTCCATTACACAACAAAGTACACACTTAAAAGTGTATTATTTAATGAAAAAAATTCATTCTATCAATTAAATTAAAATTTGCAAAACCAATCCAAATCCTCTTTTAACTAAATTGAGTTTTCAAAACAAAATTTAATGTACAAACATATTTTTCAGAGTAAGCAATCAACATGTCAGAAAATTGAGTAATACCTCAAACAAAAAACTAAACATAGCCATGAAAATTTAGTAACAAAAAATTGTTGGCATCAATAATTCAATAATTGTGTTTCTTAACTAAGATATGGGATTTGATCCCTGACTTAGACTTAGATATGGAGTCAGAAAAAAATAACTTATATTAAATTTAACGACAAAAAAATTACTTTTGTCTCTCTAATTGTAGGTTGGTAAAATTTTGTCATTATATTTTTTTTATAAATTACATATTGATTGTTTTATTATTAATTTTCTTAATAATATATCTCTACAATTATTGTTAGGACTCCCACAAGTGTACTATACAAATAATAAAGTGGATAATAATAACGTTTTTGCCAGGATTATAAGTTAATTATTAGTTTGTACAATTTGTTAATATTTGAACTGATCAATATGACCAAGTTTCTCAAAATTTAATTAAATCAAATGTTTTTTAGGGGTTAAATCAAATTAATTAATGTCCATTTAGTCTTTATATTTAATCTTGATCCAGTGTCGATATATAGAATTTTAATGCCACGCTTTTGACAAAAAAAGTTGTAATGCCACCACGATAACGTTACATGAAATTAACTAACAAAAAATAGAGAAGATTCAATTTTAAATAAAACTATTAATTTAATTATAAAAATATAGGTAATTTTTTTTGGCAATTTAAAACAATCAACACCATATATTATCAATTAGCATAATTAAATGAATATGCGGCAAATAAATGTTGGATAGCAATATGATGCATACCAATAAACAAAAGAGTATTGTATCTTTTGGCATTACAATACTGAAGTTGAATAAATCACGAGTATCTAAAAAATAGTGGGTACATGACAGTGCAAAACAAAAAACATGTAAAAGAGTGGGAGAAACTAGTCCATAGCCTACGACTGTTTATGGGTATGGGTCGATTTAGATGGATTTTGGGAGAAAATAAAATTTAAATTAATTAATTTTCATTAGTTCGGATTGATTTTGAATTTTTCAAAAGTTTTTTACAATTCAAATCAAACCAATCCAATTAAGATTGGATGAATCGAGCCTCTGTTATACAAAAATGAAAATTTCTATTTTGAAAAAAAAAAAAACACATGATTTTGTCTTCAAATTCATACATAATCTTGTCGTTAATTAGAAGGGTGTAAATAAGATATTCTGTTGTAATTGTTTTTTTCTTATTCGTTTGAAAAAATACAAAGAAAATCAACCCAAGAATCCTTAAATGGGAGAGTCCTTAGTTGAGGAGAGGGAGAGTCCCATTCAATCATAGATTGGGATTGACCAACCCAGGACTAGAAAGAAAATGAGCTACATTATTAGCCTCTCTACTAACACAAGAGAAAGACAAAGACCACTTATTATTCATAAACTCTATGATCATGCGAATAAAGCTTGCATGTTTATGAAAACAAGGAGAATACCTAGATGACAAGATATTGTAATTGGTTTGAATCAACTAAATAATGACAAAAAATTAATAATTAAAGATACTATTAATAATTTTACATGTTTGGCTCAATTAATTCAGCACCAACCTCATTTGGGAACCAAAAGTAGATGATGTTTCAATTGTTTGTTATTTTTTTATCTGTAAGAATCAAAGATAAATATTAAAAAATTTATAATAATTCACAAATCGTATTTAATCAACTGGGTTATATCTTATTGATTTTATTTATTTGGTATGAAAGAAAACAAAGTCAAAAGAAGTTAAAAACTTTTTAAAGTAAAAATATATATTTTAATAATACTTTTTTATAGAATGGATTTTTCTCTTATAATATAAAAAGTATAAAACAAAGTTGTAACAAATAGCGTGGTCGCTGTTTGCAGCAAATGAAGATGTACAGGTTGCAACCAATGAAATGAAACGGAAAAGTAGCCCAATGGACAATTCTGTTATTTTACGTAAATTATTAGTGTTTCTTTCCTTCTTCCATCCGAATTGGAAGGAACACAATTTTGTTGTGGAATCTATTTATCTTTTCCTTCCTTCACTTGAAAAAGAGGTTCCAACCGATGGAAGTAATTACTTTTGGTTTCTTTTCCTTTATTCCTTCATCATTTCTTCCAAAATCTATCATTTATGTCAGACATAGTGTTAATGTGATTTCATTACATATCACTTTATTATATTCATTTTCATCAATTTAAATATAACCTAATCAAGCATATATGCTCTAATAGATATAGTCATTGTATTCGAAGCGAATAGATAAAAATGACTATATCCTCAAACATTCTTTGGTTATGGAATATGGACGGAGTATCTCTATCATGGAAAGAAAATATCTCGTACAGCTAAATTTGACAGCTAAATTGAAGGAGAAAAGAAAAACATCTATAGGTCGGAGCCTCTGAGGAGCGAAGCATTCAGAATGGTGACTCTTTTTATGCACAAAGGCATATACATGTATGTATTGTCTTAACGTTTCGTTAGCTCTTCGGCTTTCCAAAATACATAGCCAGCCCAACATGTCCAATTGAATGCAACTCCTTACTGTTATTGGTCTAAAGGTTTAAGATGAATACCACATTATTTAATTGGCCACGAATAATATACTAAAATTGCTCAAACGTAATCATCACATTTTTTTATGCTGATCAACTCTGTTTACGGGGTACGTGTGCAGTAAATGGAGTCATTTTCTTTTATGTAACTTGTAATGTAACGTTGACACACGTTGTTGTTGGCATGGCGTGGACCTGCTATTGATTTTCGTCCATCGATTGTTACACCATATGGATCCATTTGTAATTCACAGCCCAATGGTGTGGTAAACCCGATACCTTTTAAAATAAACCCAATTCAGATTACGAAAAGGCAGATAAGGTTTTTTCATATAATAAAAAAATATACAAATACTGTACTAGTTACGCTTTATTTCTGGACAGCATTTTTTCATGAGAGAAATTAAAAAAAGTGATAAAATAGTTAATGCAATAAAAAACAAAATTATAAAACAAATAAAAAATAATACAACTAATATAACAAAAAATAATAAAAAGTTGTTTTTTTTAATAGATATAAAGTACATTACTTAAAACTAGAGATTATAGATCGTTTATAAATATTATATTATCTTAATCTCTCAAGATAATTTTTATGAAAATAAAATCATGATGATCATCCAACACCTAAATAGATAATACTTTAAACATGTAAATTAATAAACATCCTAACAATACTTTATAAATTTAAGGTTATATCAATTAAGAGTGATATAGACATTATAACAATCTAATTCATCAAAGTACTTTCCTTATTATTACTCTATTCTTCCCACGCTGGTTGGGAACTAATTTTATAATTAAGCTAATATTGATTAGTGTGGTTAAGATACTGATTAAAGAATTAAAAATAAAATTATTTAATAAAATATGTAAAACTATATTATTTGATAATTTTTTACGTTCTTTTATAATTTTATATTAATCTTATAATTAATATAAAAAATCATAATTTTTTATACTTCCATTAGAAAAGTAGGAAAAAAATTATTATGGGAGCCAATTTAATGTTTCTCTTGAAAGGTGAGGCTGAAGTGTTGGTTGGGACAAGCACGATAGAAGAAGTGGGTTGCAAGCAGGTGAATTTGAAAGGTAAAGGGTTGACGTGTCTGGCTCTTCACCAACCGAGTCATTGCTTTGCAAATTATCCATTCATGTCCAATAAGCTGCTGTCGCATCACAGTGCCAAGTATGAAGTATGAACACACATTAAACAATCACACTACCGATCCGCTGAAACTCAATTCAACTCCGTTTCATCCACAATTTCACACTATTTAAGTCCAGATCGTTGTTTTTAAGCCTTGCTTCTTGTTTTTTATGGGTTTGATTAACCCTTGATTTTACGAAAGCATAAAATCTAGTAAAGAGTTTCAATTAAAGTTATTAAGATTATGTTTCAAAAAAATAATTGATAAATTAACAAAAAGATGAAAAAATATATTTAACTAAAATTTATTAAACTAACTTTTTGAATTATAATTATTTAATTAAATTACTTGTCGACTATCTAGTATATGTTTGTTTTCCCATTAAAACCCTGGTTACACGAATTCTAATGCATCTAAATGACCGTTTGCAATTCTGAGATACCAGATACCAAAAGCATAAGTAACTCTTTTGTTATTTTTAAAAGAACGCCAGTTACTTAAAAGTGACATTGCAGTCAAAAAATAATAATTAAAAGTTACATGAAATATATATTCATGTAATGTAATTTTTTCGTTGAGAACAAAAATATTTTTTAAGCTATCATAGTTTTAAATTTCAGAAACCATTAAACTCATGTTGTTTTTTATTTAATGACCAAATATTTTGTTAAATTTTAAATTAAACAGTGTAATATTTAAAACATGATAAATGAATTTTTTTATTAACGTAATGAGGATATTTTTTTAAAAAAAAATTATAAGTTTAAATGAATTTTTTTCAGTGCCATTTGGGCATTTCAAACTCAAGTTATACTCATTGCGGCTACCATAGTCAATCCATATTCCATCTCTTTAGGTTTTGTTTGAGAATTAGGAGGGGAAAAGAAATAAAGAGATTCAAGGGAAAAGGAGGGGAAAGAAAGGAAGAAAATGAGTAAAGTTCCTTCTTCTTTATTTGAGAATTAAAAATATATTAAAAGAAAAAAAAATAGAGAGTTGTTAAGATACTTTTACAATTTTACCCTTGAATTGTGATTTATTGTTTTGTATTTTGATATTTTATTAATACTAACTGAGGTAGGATAGTAATTTTATTAACACTAGTTGCGGTAAGATAGTAATTTTATTATTTTTTCTTCTAAAAACTCCAAATTGAAAAACAACAATTTTTAGACTTTAAAAAATTTAAGATGAATTTTAAAAATCCTTAAATTCATTTCCTAAAATATTAAGAGTCCTGAACAAAAAGACGTCACCACCCTCCCCTCTAAAATCTCTCAACCAAATAAAGCGTTAAGAATTTTCATCAATCTCAGCAGTTCTGGAACCACTTCCAGTTGGTCGTTGCACCTTCTGGTCTCAACGCTGAGGAGTGGCTCCGAACTTATGCGATCGGAAACAGTGGCCAGCTTTTTGCATCCATTTGCGGGCTTATTTGGCGATCCAGAAATGATGCGGTTTTTAACGACAAAGTGTACATGGAATCCTTGGATTCTCATCAACAAGGTTTTGTCAATGCTCCGTGACATTCAGAGAGTGTTCCCAGCACCTCACTATCAGGCAATGCAGAAACATTAAATGGAAACTCCTCGAGATGGCTACGTCAAGCTCAACACCGATAGAAGCACAATTAGCAAACTCGACAAGGCAGGTTATGGAGGTCTTATTCGGAATCACTCAGGTAAATGTTGATTGGTTACTCCAGCTTTCAGTAAGTAATAGGTTTGATTCACAATAAGGTTTGATTCAATTTTTAAATAAAAATTATTTAAATGAAACACAAAATAAAAATGTCTTTATATTTGATTCGATTAATATATAACATTTGAATCAAATAAAATCAATTTTTTTGGTTTGATTTACTTCGATTTCACAATTTTTTATTTTTAATTTATTATCATAATTTAATTTATTAATTAAAATTACATAATTATTATAAGTTTAAATATATTTTTAATCCTTTAAATTTGGAATATTTTTTTAAATCCCTCAAATTTTCAAAAAATACTTATTCTCTCACTTTTTGTGTTAATGATGTCATAATTTGTAGTGATTTGTCACAGTCAAAAATATTTTTTTATTTATTTTCTTTAAAAATGATTTACAAAAATTTAAAATATATAAAATTTGTAAAAAATTATGATAATTCTACATCTATTTTTTTATTTTCTTCCTTAAGGCATGCTAAAAAAAATTATCAAACAATACAAATTAAATATTTTGATGATTTTAAATAATCAGAAATCATTTTTCAAAAAAATTAAAAGATAAATTTTGGCAATTATCAATGGTTATAAATTATGAAAACATAAGCACATTGAACAAAGAGGAACTAAAGTAATTTTTCAAAAATTTGAATAATATTAATAAAAATGAATTATATTTTAAGGGCTAAAAAAATATTTACCCAAATTT
>PYAF01001757.1:202672-260063 GCA_007407185.1 Glycine tomentella
TAAACTATAAAATTTTGTAACACGAAGAGTATAAATAAAATAATAAAAATCAACATTGGTTGACATAAATAATAATAGTTAATTTGTATTTTTTAACTAAATTTTTCAAGATTTAAACTATAATTGAAATATGAAATAAAAAAATATTCACGTGCTCATGATTTTAAACAAAAATTGATCAATGCTTTTAGTAGTGAATAACTTATACCAACATCTTGATAAAAAAAATATAAATAGTAACAAGTTTAGGATTTATTTGATAGACAAAATATAATAATTATCATAATTTTGTTATTTATTCCATCAATAAGATATAATAATATTATTCTATTGCTTATCTCACTATATTGTTTTAATGTAATTTTTATCCTAACGAAAAGTTGGATTACAATAACATAAGATAAAAACTTTTCTTTCTTTCTCTATATAATATTTTTATGCAAAAAAAAAATCAGATTAAAACTTATTTTGTTTTTACTATATTATATTCCTTTTAACATATCTTAAATCTATTCTATTATGATCACGAAACGAATCCATTGGCGAACAAAAGGAGTATTTATAAATATTAAATAAGCAAGCGTGTGTTCATAATAAAATAAATCGTGAAGACCGTGGCGGTCCTTTGACACGGAAATATGGAAACTCAGAAACAGTGACTCATTCCTCTGACTCCGACTCTCCCTCTTTTCTTTCTTCTATCATTCGTCTTTTCAAAACCTCAAAAAATCAATCATCCATGGTTTCTTCCTCCGACCAAACACAACATTGAGCTAAGTAAGATAAGACGGAACGATGCCGCCGATGAAGTGCTGGGTTACGAGGTTGTCGGGGCAGCCCAACAAACAACAACAAGCCGTGAAGCTGACCCAATTGAAGCTCGAATTAGGCCTCTTCGGAGCCAGCCTCGGCGCCGCAAACGACAGGATTGCATTTGAAATAACGGGGATTGCCACCAAGAAAGAAAAATCAAAGCCAAAAACGACTCCTCTCCCACTCGTTCCCTTTTCTAAACGACGATACACTCACAGTCACACCACATGCGCGCGCAGATTCCTCAGTTCCAAATCACCCTCTCTCGCATGGGAAGCACGCCACCTATGTGCTTTTCATCTCCTCCTCAAAGACCACCCCCTCGATGTTTGCGACATCTCATTTCATGTCTTATATGTAATAACAACAATAACTTCTTCTCTTCTGTCTCTAACATTATATATATAGATGGTTAGTTTTAACTGCGAACTTCGAATCGGGATCTCCCCCTCTCTTTTCTCTTCATCCTTACCCAACCAACCTTATATTTTTTATACATATATTTGTTAATTTATATATTTTGTGTGTCTTAATAAAAATTGTTTGAAAATGAAATGCAGGGAGAGGGAAATGCGGGAGAATCGAAAGCGAAAATGACGGTGGTCGGAAAAGCCGAAATGAGCGTTGCGGTGGCAGAATTGGTGGTGAGGAAGGAGAAGAAGATGCATTTCACTGCTCATCATCACTTTCAAAGAAGGCTTCCAATCAAATTAAAGGTCAATGGTTTATGCATAGAAGCTACCCTTTTGGTACGCTCCATTTTCATTTTCTTTGCTGTTTTTATTTTTATTTTAAAAAACTTATTAATATAATCAATTATATGTGCCTTTTGGCATTAGTTAGTCAAACCCTTTTCATAAGCACATAACAGCAAAAGAGAAAAGTAATTAACACTTGGCCATTTTGTTGAAATTGTCTATGTATATGTGGATACAAACTCATGAAACAAATTACTATTGTCATATTTTGCTAATTGAACTCATGACTCTTGTCTATCACTCGGTCATTTCTTGTGGCAATTCACTTTCAAAATAACGTAATCTGACCGTGATTAAGGAAATAACTTGTCTTTTCCTTTTGTTTTTACTTTCTAATAATATATGTGTTAGAAATATTACTAATATACATTTTTTTTATCATGCATTTAATTTCTATAAAACTGTGACATCCAACTAATTATTAATTTTTGTTAAGTTTAATTTTAAAAATAATTATTATAAAATTAATAACTTATAATTTGTGTTCACAGTCAAAAAGCATTTAAATTAAATTATTTTACTTTGTGTTAATGAGATTAATATATGAATCCAACTAATTATAATTGTTGGATCTTTTCTTTCTAGCAAACGTAATTTGTCAACCTCATCTAGCAAAGAAAATTACACAAATGTGAAAAAAAAAAGATTACAATTTCTCAATGGGTAACAAAAGCTTTTTAACAGGTCTCTCTGAGATTATTGAAGTTGAGGGATTCTAATGGTGACTCTGACTCAGCAGGACCCTTTGAAAAAAACTGGGCCCAGTCAGAGAAGAAACGAGGGATTATAGACAAAGTGAAGTACTTGACAAACTTCGGAAATAAAAACAAAGGCAAGTTTGATGAATCGGAACAAACGAGTCCTCATGACTCGGATAGATCTCCCATGTTTGACTCGGATGACTCGTACGATTCCACCACAAGCAGTGGCAGCAGTAGCAACAGCGGTGGAATCCCCAACGCACGGTCAACACTCTCAAACGGGTCTGAGAGCTTTACAACCTCGGAGACAGCAAAGACTCGTTTGTCCCACTTGCCACGGAATAGAAGCCTCAATACTCAAACCTCGTATCCTGCTCCTTTCACGGTTAGTTGTTACCTCATCTTTTATGTTACCCCTTCATTATTATTGTAGGTCACTTTTTTTTTCTGTAGACTAATTAGACAATTTTCTTTTTAAATTATTGCAGAAATCAAATAAACTTTCTCCACAAATATTATACCAAAAAGGCAATTCAAGAAGCTGGGAATACGAGGACTTTTCAAGTAGAGATGGGCAAGCAAAGCTCAAAACCAATGTATTTTTTGCTTCCTTTGACCAAATGAGTGAACGAGCCTCTGGTGAGAGTGCGTGCACGATTTTAGCTGCACTCATAGCACACTGGCTCCACACCAACCACGGTATGCCAACAAGAGCACAATTTGAGAGCCTCATTACACAAGGTTCATCTGAATGGAGAAGGCTATGCAACAGTGACTGCTACTCAAAGCTCTTCCCAGATAAGCATTTCGATCTAGAGACAGTCATAGAAGCCAATCTCAGACCTCTTGTTGTTCTCCCTCAGAAATCTTACACGGGTTTTTTCTCCCCTGAGAAGTTCCAGTGCTTGAAAGGAGCCATGTCCTTTGATGAAATTTGGGACGAGATAAAGAGAAAGGTGGGTGATAAGGAGTCAAGAGTTTACATAGTGAGTTGGAACGACCATTTCTTTGTGTTGAAGGTAGAAGCGGATGCTTACTACATCATTGACTCTTTGGGGGAGAGACTTTATGAGGGGTGTCAACAAGCATTCATACTGAAGTTTGATGATTCGAGTGTGATGTATGGGAAAATAGACAAAGCGAAAGAGGTCCCAATTAGTGGTGCAAGCCGTGAGAAAATTTGCCGTGGAAAAGAGTGTTGTAAAGAGTTCATCAAACGGTTTCTTGCGGCAATACCACTTTGGCAACTAGAGAAGGAGGAGAAGAAATGGAGTGTTTCAAGTCCCTATCTTCACCGGCAATTGCAGATTGATTTCCATTATAGCTCTTCATCATCCTCATCTGCTTCAGCTGATTCTTCGTGGCCTCTCTTAACAAGTGGTTCTTTAGAAGCCTAACTACGTAGCCAGTTAGGTAGGCACATTCATCAGGGCCTTGAACAGGATCAATGCTTTAAACCTTGGGGTTATATCGCAATCTTAGGTAGATATGCTGGGCCAGAGAAAAATTGCATCTCCACATCAAATTGGTGCAAGGAATGTTTTCTCCTGGTTGACCTTGAGCAACTGTTACCACCAGAAAATGCTAATTCATAAGAAATTCAGTTTTTGGCGGCTGCGCCGCTGTTTGGTGATAACTTCTGACCATGTGATTGATTTTACTGAAATTGATGATCAAGAATATTATATGAGCATGAATTAGTTCATAGAGTAGGCATCCTTTCGGGATTGATCCTTATTTGGTGAAAAACGAAAGGAGTGTTTGTATAGATACCATGTTCTTGTTCTTGCCCACTATATTTCCTTTTTTCTCAATCAATTTTAGCACCATTTCACCCCACTTATACTTCATTTTTTTCCTATCTTCCATCCTCTTTGTTTCTCATTCTATCATTTATTACATTAATTATTCTTTTTTCTTTTATTTTTTCTCTCTATCTCAGCTTTTTTCTCAAAAGGGGTAAAAAATTACCGTTATTACTCATTGGGGGCAAAAAAAAAAAAAAAAAAACCCTTTTGGGAGACAAGTCGTGCCAAGATTTTTTTATTTTTTTTTACATTTTTAAATTTTTTAATTTTTTTTTAAAAAAATTATTTTTTTAATTTTTTTAGAAAAAGTTCCACTCAGAATTCATAATTATCTTTACGACTTTTTAATGTAAATTAAAAAAAATAATTTTATTTTAAAAAAAAAAGAAATGTGTCACTTGACATAATTTCTGAATACAAATTTAAAAAAAATTAAAAAAGTCATTTCATATGACATGATTTGTCCCAAATGAGAATTTTTTTTATTTTTCCCCCCAATCAGTAATAATGGTTATTTTTTATCCCTTTTGGGAAAAAAACCCTCTCTCTCTTATTTCTACTCATACATCCAAAAGTAGAACATATGTTTATCATTGGTCTACCGTATATCATGATTTTTATCTTTCACTCATTTTTTTTTATCTTATATACTTGTACATATGAAAATAAGATGAAGGCAACTCTCTTGACAAAAAGTTGAAGTGCATAAATTAATTTTGAAAGAATGTTTTTTATTATTCTTTCTCTTTAATAATTAATTTCAACTATATCATTTTCCATTCCCTATCAATCAAGTGTGTTTTCAATAAAGTTTCCCTTGGCATAAACGGGTGTTTTCTCAATGATAGGTGAGTGTTACTTATATGTTCAATCTATGAAACCTTTACCTTTCTCAACTTGTACGACAGATAACGTCATGAATGGTTCAAGACGTGAGCAATTGAAATTTTAAGACGATACCCGAATTTAAAATCATTATATTTTATCAATTAAATCAATCAATAACTTATAATCGCCAATACTTCTACGAGAACCAACCAAGAAAAGTATAGATAATTATTTTTGTCGGCATCATCCAATTCAAGAGTACCTTCACACAGTCCAAAGTTTCATTGCGAGGTCACCATCTTGTGACTATTAAATCTGAAATAATAAAATTGCCTTCATAATCACAAAATAGTACTAATTTTCTTTCGTAACAGTCACCACATAATTCCATTGTCACTAGTCACTACAATGCATTCACAGGGGAAACCATGTTCATCTAGTTGGTAAGACGTGAACATTGATATTGCACAAGTTACCTAACGTGGAAATGACGCATTTTACTACGGTAGAGGACCCACCATTTAAAGTGTCTGGTTTATGCAAAACCAATTTCGTTAGAAATCGTGCACAATAATTTATACAAAACCAAACACACTAACAAAACGTGAATAATTTACTGAAAACTAAACACATGCTAATCGACGACTATACTTTTGATTGAAGTTGTTATTTACATAACCCATTAGTACTAACACATGCCTAGGCTTACCAAGAAGCATAGCATATCACACACTAGAGATCACAATTTTCTCAAAGTCAGTACAAACTATCTTAGGCTTCAAACAAAACATCTAAAATCTACGTTCAGTTAATTGTACCGTTGTTGGTTGCATTCTCACATAATTGTCCTTGAAGCTCCAACTTTTTACCTTTCTTAGAGGTCCGAACAAATTAGATTGTTTCAAACTTCAGTTTCCCGAATCGGACCATTTTCGAAACTAGGGGTCGATGGTACACTACGGGGGTCCTAACCTCAATGATAGATCACATTTTTTTGTACATGGATTCTCAAAATCCCCATTACTAATGAATGATTGGGATCCCCCACTTGAAGAATTTTTTAAGTTATGGGCTAGTAGATTCCTAGCAGCATCACCACCCACAAGGGCAGGTCCACCAGTGTGAGAAACAGATACATGTGATACTTTGAACCCATGATGATGTTGTGAATTGCCGAGTTGGATGTTGTTGTTGTTGTTCCCATAGTACAGAGGATAAACTGAAAACAATTTCGGTGGCGGTTGGTGTTCCACGCATTGCTTTTTACTAGCTGAAGGTACATTCTCGGACACATATTGAGACCTTGTGTTATTATGATCCTTCGTATTTGCGTAACTATGCAACGTGCCATGAAAAAGTTTTGGAACCTCTTCAGTGCTGCGACTTAAGTAACATCGTTGGTTGTTGCGTTGACTCCTTGTGGCTTTTGTTAGGGAGCAACCCAAACTTAGAGCAGCTGAACCATATCAAACGAAGAAGGAAAAACACCATAGCATATATATGTGTCAAACACTTCTCACCAATTAGTGCATTGTTAGATATTGGAAAGTGGAAATATTTACACTTTCGTTAAATAAAATGTTTTGTTTTTATCCGTTTTCCGATGATTAATTGTTTTAATATTTTAGAGCACTGCTAGAGTACACGATTTTTTTTTCGTACGACGTCTTGACGATGCATGTGTAAATCATGGAACACTGTTTCCTTACATGATTTCGTCCAAAAAAATCGTACCAAACGGCATTTTTGTTCTCTTCCATTTGACTCCCAAAAGAAAGTAGAAGAAAAGGAAATTAATATTTTTTAACCTGTTTGAGACGAGAGAAAGTGAAAAAAAAAAGTAAAATTTAATACGCTTATTTGACTGGATAAAAAAAAAGAAAAACATATATTTATAAAATAATATAAAAACTCTAATAAATACACATATTAAACGTAGGGTTTCAATTTTAAGGCCAAATTAAACTCGGGCCGTTTTAGCCAATCCGATCCTGGCTCAATGTGGCTTTGGCATGCAAAAACCTGCCAATATGTAGCTTTTAAAAAATTAAATTCAAGTTTTTTTCACCCAACCTTCTATAGTGCCCAACCTGCATTGGACCAATTGGGGGTGTAGAGCAGCACATTTTACCACCTCTACAATACATAAATGATACTAGTCCTTTTAATTTAATCTAAAAATGCTAGTCTCCTCTTTTTCTACCATATTTGGAGAAAGACATTTTAAGACAGGACTCACAAAAAATAAACACTCTTTCCTCTCTAATCAGAAAACCAAACAAGGGAAAAGTGCTTTTTCTCTACTTTTCTTTTAAAGTTCCTTCTAATTCTATTCATACCAAACAAAGTGTTAAAATAAAGCATTTTTTTACACAACTTAATTTTTATAGTACTAACTACCAAGTGTATTTCCACCCGTTGGTACTGGAAAAGAAAAAGAGAAAAACTCATGGGAGATTTTCCTGCTGTATTTTCAGCATGAAATAATGGGTGCACGGAGATCGTAAAAACTGAAGACTCTGAAAACGTTTTTCTCCTTTTTATTTGTTAATTCTTGATATGAATGAACAAAAGTTGCAACCTTTGTTATTTTTTCCTTAAGTTGCTACTCCTTTGGTTAAAGGAAACAAACTAAACAGAAATGGCGCATCTTGATATAATAAGAGTTGAGTAAAGTAAAAAATACTACCTTCGATGCAAGGGCGCAAATACTCTCCAGTTTCTGTATGCTCATCACGTCGAATTATTGTATCAATAGCATCATTTGTTCTCTCCAAAAGTGTTGTAAGGTCCATGTATTCAGCCTACCCAAGAAAAAAAAAATATTATTTATTAAACACTAAAAAAGTTTTTTTAATCCTCGTATGATATTTCTCTTTCCAACTCCTCAAGAAATAACATAACCCTCAAAGTCATTTTTATTTTCCTTTTTTTGTTTTACAAACCATAAAATAAAATAGTTGAGTACACAAGCAAGCAAGCAAGAAAGGAAGAAGAAGGAAGGTTACCTCAGAATTGGCTTTAGAGTAAATAATTTCCTCTGCCCTGAGCACAACAACGGGTAGCTTCTCTTGGTACTCTTTGTTCTTCTTAGTAGAAGACCCATGTATCTCGTTGACAACCCTATTATTATTCAACAACAAAAAAAAAAAAAAAAAAACAAAGATTAAAGTGAGAAACAAAAGGAAGAAGCTTTTTTTTTTTCTTTTTTTCTGGGTGTGTGTTTTGGTGAGAGAGGGTTGACCTGAAAATTTCTTGAATGAGAGTTCCTCTGATGGGTTGGTGTATTTCACTGTGCCAAGCTCTTTTGACGCAATCGTAAGGTTTCGGACCGGGGCGAGGCATGATGGGCAGTATGGGAGAGAAAGAGAAACAGAGTGCTCTGTTTGTTTCATGAAGAGAGACAAACCCCAAATGTGGCTCACATTATTATTAATTATTTATGTGTGGGTAAGTAACAAGAAGGAAGTGTAACCTACAAATGTTTGTCAAGTGGGTTTCCAAACTTATTGGTAATGTGAGGATTTTGTTGCGTGATGATCTATAAATAAATATTTTTATAAACACTGGATAAGTCTCAAAATATGTTCTAATCCTATTTAATTTTTAAGATACAATTTACTTACATTTTTCTATAGGATAAAGTCCGTGCATAGAAATTTAAAAGCAAAAAAAAAAAAAAAAAAACGTAACTTAACTTGTACTCTAGTTTTTGCTTTTTGTTAATTACTTCTCGACTTCCAAAATTGCTGAACACTGTCAGCAGTGAGCACAATGGGATACCATCAAATCTATTTTACCTTTCTTTTCTTTTCTTTTCTTTCAAGTACTATCACTCGTGAAGAAATTCAACTAATAGTAGTAACAAATATTATTTAATATTGAATAAAAAATTCTTTTTTTAATATTGTTATTTGTTATCTTGAAATTAGTTAACAAATAAGTGTTTAATCTTCAATATTTATTAAAAAACATTCCTTCATTTCAAATTATCTATTACTTTAAAATAATTGAATTTTTCTTATGTTAAGAAATATAAAAAGACAATTTCTTTATGAAAAAACACTCATATTTCTTGAATATCACTCGATGGTTTAATTAATTTAAATAGTTTTATATTTCGTTTAACAAAAATACTTCAATTAAAAATCATGTTAATAAAATATTAATCAAAAAAGTATTTATTATTATTATTATTATTATTATTATTATTATTATTATTATTATTATTATTATTATTATTATTATTATCGGTTGCCTAAATTGTAGTGAAAAAAATCAGTGGTTATGAAGAAATGTCAAGGACTGGGCAAGATTGAAGAGTTTGGTTAGGTTATATACCCTACTAATCCACATGCTTGCTTCCCGTAGCCCCAAGAGTCTTTTTCTCCATTGGGAAGCATTGGCCTCTTGTCTTCCTCTATCTCTAAAGTCATAACTATTGACCTTTCATCATATTATCACTGTCGGTGACCCCAAAGCAACCCCAACCTCTATCAACCAATAGATCAAAACGGCACAATCTCTACTTTAAATAATAAAAATCGCATTCATGATTTTTGTTTCACACCGCTTTTTATTTTCCATTATTTTGCAATTCATATTTTTTAAAAAATACTTTCACTATCTTTCAAATTTATCAAATAACCTAACCTCTCCCCCTCTAATTTCTCTCTTATCAAAGAGGCTATATGTAATCAAACTCAAAATTGATCAAGAAAAAAGAACTCTGATTCAGCTGGACAACATGCTGGACATGTCATTCAATCATAGTGTATGCATAGTGACGATATTAGCCAGAATCACACGACACACTCAAAATAACTCTTTAATAATCAACCTTGACTCCATTGAACGGCTGATATATGCCAAACACTCGAAATCACTATCTCACCAAGAAAATTTATTAGGGTTGGTTTAGTAGCAAAACCTGTAATAATAATAAGAATAAAAACAACAATAGCAAATTTTCGAATTTATATTGTTCATAGTTACGTAATTAACCTTTTTAACTATAAATTTGGCAGAAGTTTTTTCTCTTCAAATTTGTGCGTTTTTTTCCAAATAAATACTACTAGTAGTTAACAGTATTTAACTCGTAAAAGCTGGGATCCAGAGTTGTTCAATAATTATTACTGCTGCTTTTGTGTGCCATCCCAATATTTTTCTGTTCAATTCGCAGTGCACATTTTTTCCTAAATAAAATAAAAAAAGGTTTTTCGAGACAATGCATTGTATTTTCTGCCTTTTAATTAAAAGAAAAAAAAAGTTATTCCTCTCCTAGCTAGGAGCCCACTACCAGTTTTAGCTAGGCCGCCATTCCGATTTTTAAAAGCCCACTGCTATACAGAAGTGTATATATATATATATATATATATATATATATATATATATATATATATATATAAATATTCTTATTGGATAATAGGGTAGTTATAGAATTAATTTTAGGGGGAAAATGAGGGAGAGAGGGCTATATTTATAAATTTAGGGAGGAGGTTTATGTAACATTTGCCTAAACTTGAATGGCTTGTACTAACTGCAGTATACAGTTATCTTATACACTATATTAATTTTAAAAAATGATAAAATTATGTAATTCGAATAGATGATATAGGTTATATAATATATAAGTGTAAAATTTATGAAAAGACTCATACGGATTATATAATCTGTATGAACTATATGGATCACCTAATCCGTATAATTCATATGAATCACGTAATTTATATGAACAATACAGATTACGTAATTCATATGGATCATACGGATAATCTAATCTGTATGATTTATACAGATTACGTAATCCGTATAAATCATACGAATTAGGTAATCCGTATGAATTATATGGATTAGGCGATTTGTATAGTTCATACGGATTATGTGATCTGTATATTTAAAAAAATTGAAAAAAAAAATAATTTAATTTAAAAAAGAATTTAGTTGTTTGTAATTAATTAAAAATCTAATCCATTTGAGAGATTTTTTTAAGTCACGCAAATGTTAACAAAAAATATATATATATAAAATAATAGATAATAAATTTTTTAATGTTGTATTTGTAAACTTTATTATGTATTTAATGTAAATTTGTCTTGTGTTTTGTAGGAATTTTTGTAATAGCGATGTTTTTAAAACATTGAGGTTAATTAGAATTATATTATGAATTTAATTTTGTTTAAGATTATTATGCATAACGATAATATTATGTCTGAAGATATTAATATGGATGAAGACATTAGAGAAGAAGCTGATGTGTGTGAAAATGTGAATTGTTTAATTGATTGTTAGACAACTTTCAATACGTTCGAGGTATTTATTTGATTTAACATTTAGTTAAAGTTGTTAA
Organism: Glycine tomentella; assembly: GCA_007407185.1. Lineage (NCBI taxonomy): Eukaryota > Viridiplantae > Streptophyta > Magnoliopsida > Fabales > Fabaceae > Glycine > Glycine tomentella. Next base: position 213,930 of record PYAF01001757.1, read on the forward strand.
ATGAATAAATTAAAGTATACACATGATAATTAAAGATTAATTGTCCATTTTTGAAGGTGTTCCTTTCCCGTGAGGACGTATTGAAATGGACTCGTAGTGTTGCATATGATAATGGTTTCATAGCTGTCATAATGAGAAGTGGAATGACAAATGGAAAGCTAAGAACAACATATATGTTTTAATTGGTTGTAAAAGGAGTAGAAAGTATAAATCATGGAAAAAAGGTTTGATACCTACCAATACTAGCAATAGAAAATGTGATTGTCCGTTTGAGAGTCAAACCATCTCAAGGAGGTGAAGGTTGGATAGTGAAGTTAATATGTGACACTCATAATCATACTTTGTCTAAGTCATTATGTGGACACACATGCTGGTCGACTAACTGAGGAGGAGAAGATCATTGTTGCTGTTATGACAACGTCGATGGTGAAACCAAAGAATATTCTTTTAACTTTGAAGGAGCACAATGTCAATAATTATACAACATTGAAGCATGCAAGATATGCTTATCAGACATGTAACAGAGGTAATAACACTAAAATGCAACAATTAATGAAACTTCTTCAACGTGACATGTATGTTCATTGGCATAGAATGAAAAAAGAAAATGTGGTGCGTAACTTATTTTGGGAACATCCAGATGCAGTGAAATTGAACAATGCATATCATACGGTCTTTTTGATAGACAATACTTACAAAACAAACAGGTACAAGCTTTCTTTACTTGACATTGTTGGTGTGACACCTACTGGAATGACATTTTCAGCTGCATTTGTATATTTAGAGGCGGAACATATAAACAATGTCCAGTGGGCCCTTGAACGCTTTAGAGGGATTTTTCTTAAAAGTGAATTTTTTCCATACGTCATTGTTACTTGATTCGTAATGTACCTTAAAACCTTATAGATTCTTCAATTCATGTCATCCTCACGGGTTGCTTAATCTGTACATCACCCCCAAAACACTAGGAAACTGACCTTTGTCAACGGATGCAACCAACGACCTCCACCACGAATGCCACCACCAACGTGGGAAAACAATGGTGCTCCACGGCCTATATGAACGGGACCGAAGAAGGACTGGAGAACAAGATGCTACGGAAGGAATAAGGAACGTGCAGAAGGCTTATGGTGTAGGAGAACAAATGCGCATGTACGGTTTTCAATTTTTTAAAATTTGTTAAAACTAATCAAAAGGGTAATCTTGGAATTCCACTGTAAGTATATAGTGTATAAGAAAATCTTATAGCGCAGTTAGCACACCCCAACTTGAATTTACACAAAGCCCAAACTCCTCTTGGTGTTCTCTAAAACTGAAAGCCCATCCCTCGCAGCTTCAAGCATGAGAACTGCGATTCAACAAACCATTTCATTTTCCTCCGGACCCAAATTAAAATAGAGAACCCTTTCCTAGAAGTAGAACAGATAAGGGTGGGACAGATGCCTAACAAAGAAAGTTGCAGTTGACCTTTTAATGCTTATCTATCATATCAACTTCATTTTATAAATTCTTTCGGGGCCTTAGCTATTTCAACTCCATTTTGTGCTAAGTTCGCCCCTTACATCTTTTAAAACTTTCTTACAAAAATATTAAAATATCCACGGAAATATGTTTCTGTTACGAAGACTTTCTGTTGTGTTATACGGGTCACATGACATATATACATAAAACATTTTAATGATAGAGGGACTAAGTTCAACAGATTAAAAAAGTAGAGGGACCAAAAAAATAATTTAACCTAAAATAAATATTATATATAGTGTAACAATTAAAATAAATAATATAATACAAAAATATCCAGAAAGTAATAGCAAAAACAAAATAAAGTGAACCCATCATCTATCATTATCAATATCTTGTAATACTAGCAGAGCAACCAAAAAGTGGACGAGTAATTAGCGTGGTGGTCAGCCGATAGTCCCAGCTCTCAAGGAAGATTCCAAGTACCTATGTCATGCTGAATTTCAAAGACATGCAAATAAGTGGAAGAAGAGAAACAAAAAAAATAACGAAACCCTATTTTTGTCACTTATTTGAGTTATAAGTAATAATTAAGGAATTAACAATGTTGAAAATGCCTTGTTAAAGTTATAGCAAGCAGCCTCACGCCCTGACCACTATATAAAGGAAAAAGTAATGGCAACTAAATTAGTGTAGTTAGTAAGGAGTAAAGTCGTGTGTGTATTATAATTTTATTATTTAACAAAATGTAAATACCATTTAATGACTTCAAGATATGAATATAAAGTTATTAAAATGTTAGTATTATTCTTTCTTAAAAAAAGAAACCAAAAGATAGCCATGGAAAAGAAGAGCACAGGCACGAAAGCATCGAGCGAGGTCAAGCTCTCGTTTTTAATTTATGTGGCCATGGGTGTAAAAGAAGGAAAATGGTGGGGTCATGATGCCAAAAGCTTTGAGTTTTCGCGAAACATCGAACTAGTGCTTTGCACAGTTTGTGCATTGCAAGTATGATCTTTCCATTCGAAATGCCAAGTTATAAAATCGACGCAGAAACTCCTTTTGGTTTCTTCGTTAGTGGGGCATGAATATCTTAATTTAATAGTGTTTGGCAACTGGTATGAGTATCACTATCACCATCACCATCATCATAATTAAAAAGATATAAAATAAAGAGGGTAAATCTGTAACTTACTGGCACAGTTCAATGTATAAGAATCCTGTGTATGGTGGAAAAAAGATATATTTATTTTCTCGGCTTCATCCACAGGCCGTCTTGTACAGATAATCAACGAAATCTGGTTGGGAAATGGGAACAACAAAAAAAACAAACTAGACGTACAAGTCCATAAAACTGAATTCTAAAACTAAAACCAAGCTTTCAGCCATTTTCTCAAATATTAGTTGCGATGCTACATAATTTTGGAAGATGAGATTCTCACTTTTCTAAACTATTTATTCCTTAATTTACTCTTTTTATCTCTAAATTAATTTTCACTATTTTTTTTAAATTACCAATAATTAAAAATAATCTTGTCATAAATTTTCTTCTTTTTTTTTTTATGAACTTATATAAAAGAACTTGGGAAATCATAGAGTACTTTCCTAAGTTCAATTATGCTTCTTCGAAAATGCTTTAATGTGATTTTTACCCATTATCTAGAGTTCTTGTGATACATTCAAACACAACTTCGTTTAACATTCCCACCACGTCGATGACTAATGAGAGCGCTGATACTTTTACTAAATTTTACTAAATGGCTGAATTGTAATTTTAATCCCTTTTCATTCTTGATGAGTGATTGTGGTCCTCCATTTTTTTTTGTTGCGATTCTGATTCTATGTTTTAGAAAATCCTCAATTTAATCCAATTCTCAACTATGCATGATTTATTTATTTTAGTTTAGTCTAATTTAACCTTAAACCTAACGTATTGATCAAAATATCATAAAAAAATAATTTAATTAATTAAAATATAATAAAGAAATAAGTGTATGCAAAATTAAGGATGGAATCAAATTAATGAATTTATAAAATAATGGGACCAAAATTACAATTTAACTTAAATAGTTAATACTACTGTTGAATCATGAATTGTCACAATATATGAGCATATAATTGAACGATCATATTACAGTAACAATTAATCTCAACTTTATGCATGAGTACATAAGCAGACAAACTATATATAGCAAAGAAATGCCCCCACATGCCACAACGCCACGAGCTAACAAACACATAGGAAAGCTTTACTTGTCCTAAACCCAACCCAAAAGCTTGAAGAGAGAAACTATATTACTGTATCCCAAACACATGTATCACCTACAGCTTACAATGACAGACGATTTACCTGTCTTCACTCACCATTTTGGACAATCTTCACCAAATAGTCGAAAATAATAGTTTCAAAATTCAAATTGAATAGTTGTTAACGATAGGAACTGAAGAGTATGGGACAACCATATTGTTAATGAAAAGACCCAATCATATAACTTGAATGCCATAAGAGATGTTGCTTTGCATCTAATAATGGTCCCTAGATAATATTAATGATGATGTAGTTAAATTCGGAGACCAAAGGTAAGAAAAGGAAAAATAACCGGATTGAAAACTTACTTCCTAATCCTAATGTCAAACCCAGCAACTTACTAATATATCTAACTCCGCCTAAAGGAACCACTTCCCGAGTACCTATAGTAAAGTTTAAGAATAGGCAGTCAAGGCTGCTCCCACAAGATGGAAATATCATTTGGTATAACCAATCGTGTTCATCAGCACCAGCATTTAATAAAATTTACAGTAGTTAATCGTTTGTTTTTAAGGTGCAAGAATCACTTAGAAGTACAAAATCGAGAAGAAAATGCTAATATTACAAAATACAGAGAGACATCACAAATGAGTTACACATCTCCCAGCATCAAAACCCCACAAGAATTTGTCTCTTCAACCCAGTCTCCTTAGCAACCCCGTTGTACTAATGTGCAGATCTCAAGAATAAGATGACATCATTTGAAACCAAGCAAAACACTAAGTCATAGTAAAAAATAAACGAAACAACCTATAGATGTGACACAGAAAAAAAAGGAGAAAGGGGTATCAGTAAGGAGTGTGATAATACCCGGTTGGAGGTCCCATTCCATTGACTGGGGGCATTCCATAAGGCATCATGGGCATAGGACCTCCGGCATAGTATCCAGCACCATTCAGTTTGGCCAAGCTAGATTGACCTTGCATCCCATCCCTTGCATACTGATGCCACACCTGCTGCTCCTGCACAAGCAAGTGCTGCTTCTTCTCCATATCAGCCATTTGGACATAGGAAGGTGGTGGAACACTCAGCGATGCGGCAAATGGATCCTGATTAACTGGCTGTACGGATCCATCTGGGGCGGGGAGAGCCAACACAGGGGTTGTAGTCTTCCCAGGTCCTGGCAATGCCACACTGCTTGCACTCCCTCCACTCAGTTGGGTAGTGCTGACATGCTGCCTCACCATTCCTTGATCATACATGCCAGTCAACAATAGAGGATCAAACCCACCACCTAAAGTTGCCTTCTGCTTTGACAAATTGCTAGCAGTCTCTACCAATGCCAATTCCCAATCAGCTTTCCCGGGCTCTGCAGCTGGGGTTTGCCAGGCTGAAGTCACTTCTGGCTGTCCATTTGTTGGGAAGGCTTCCCATGATCCATTCGCATTATTAGCAGGTGCACCAGCAAAGAGTGCCAAAGCCAATTTATTTCCCTGATCATCTGCAGTAACTGCATCATCTCTCAGATTCACCAAATCCTCCGTAACCTGTGGCTGCGGCTTAGGCTCCGGCTCAGGCGGAGGAGGTGGGGTATAATTCTCTGGCGGAGGAAGTGCCTTGATTTCATTCATATCTGGGGCCGGCTCCTCCTCTACCTTTTCCACCGGCGGAGCCTCCTCTTTCCTCTCCGGACTCTTTGGCCTCTTGGCCCTATCCCTCACAAACTCTTCCAACGTCTCAAGCAACTTGCTGGTAATCCTCTGAACCTCAGGGTACTCCGAGGACCTTGCCACACCGGTATCCTTACACCAATTGTAAAAAGCAACCAACTCATCAATCTGTTTAGCCGCACTAGCATAAGCATCAAAAGCCTTCACACAATCAGCATAGTCCATATCAAAGAACTTATCAAGCAACACAGCCAAAACCTCACATATATCAGCATACAACTGGAAACTCTCTTTAACCACCGGATACAACGCAATCAAAACCATCCTGCTATTCTTAGCCAACCCAGTAGGCCTACAAGCCAAAAACCGATCCAACAACCTCTGCAAATGTCCCATCTTCCCGAAAACCCTCTCTGGCGTCATATCCCTCAGCGGAGTCACACTCACAACCCTCTTCTCGTCCCCTCTCCCCACCGATTCACTCATGTCCCCATACGATCTCGTCTTCCTCATCCCATTCCCATATCCATAACCGCCTTCCCATCTAAATTCACCACCACCGTACTCATACGGCGGTGACTGGAAATTGTCTCTTCCGCCAAATCTATCATCACTGCCGCCACCACCAACACTACCAGCACCGCCACCATAAGAGGCGGCGGTGCTTTTTCTATCAAAGAGCATCAACTCAAGCCTCTGATCAAGATACATAGCATAGGTCCTCACAAAAGCGGAGTGATCCCAGGAGCTGGAGTGAGCCTCGTCTCTGAAATCAGACATGTTGAGGAGCCTGGTTCCCCTGCGGGTGGCGTAGAGGATCTCCTCCTGGAACAGCGGCGGGCCCTCGTTCAAGAGCCTGTGCACTAGCATCAGCGCCTTGAGCGCCACAATCCAGTCGCGCGTCTTCCCCAAACGCTTGGACACCGCGGTGACACACGCGTGGACGTAGCCGCGCGAATGGGACATGAGGTTCAAGATCTCCCTTATGTACTTCTCGCTCGCGGGGTCGTCGTCGTGGCTCGTGGCCTTCACAATCGCGACCTCCATCTCCGGAGCCATGTTGCTCGCCACCTTCGCTATCCCTATGCTTGTCTGGTCCTTCACCACCCCAATCGCCTTCCGGATCGTCGTCGGAGCCATCGCAAACCCCCAACAACAACCTTGTTCCCTCACACACTAAACCCTAGCCGAATTATTCAAGTAAATTTAAAAAAGAAGAAAACCGTTGAAATTCAACCGATAATAATTGAAAATTCTGCGGGGATTACCTGAGCTCCTAGATCCGCTCGAAAATGGGTATGGAGGGTCTGTTTGGTGCTAGATTATAGGTGCGGGGTGTTCGGGGGAATGGCCAATGGAGAGAAGGGTCAAAAAGCGTTAACCCTGTGATCTGTGTTTCAGATCTATGGCAATGGATGGTGATGAGAGAGAGGTGAAATAATAAAACTGTGTGTCTGAAGGGAGGGTGGGATTGGATGTGTCGCGGGTTTATTTTAGTGCAATACGACGCGTACGGGTTACGGTGACGTCGACTGGTTTTCTCCTTCTTGACAGCGATCTTCATTCTGATCCTTGCTGTTGCGATGTGGACACGTGGAGCCGGATGCTGCGGTGATGAGGTGGGGTCCGCTTGAAGTACACCAACAAAGTGTGATTTTTAATTCATGGATAAATAATATTTCTTTTCTGAATCTATAAAAGTTAACAAATTTAGATATGAAAGATAAAAATTTAAATTTTAGTTTTTGAAAGTGTAAAAGTATGATAAATTTAATTATTATCGTTAATGAAAGAGTCTATGTGATACATAAGGATGGAAATGTTACAAAAATGATGGTCAAGATGATGTTGAATAGATTTTGGACAAAAATGTTAGTAATTTTTTATTGGATCAAAATGTCAATAAATTATCATTGGATTAAAATGTTAATAACTTTTTTGGAAACAAAATATCAATAACTTTTTTTGGATCAAAATGTTAGTATATTTTTATTGGACCAAAATGTCATTAAGTAACCATTTAGTTAAAATCTCAGTAATTTTCCATTGGATCAAATGTCAGTGATTTTTTATTGAACCAAAATGTTCTATTGCACTAATTTGTCATAGTTCAAATTTCGTTTCATTTAAGAGTAAAATATAATTTAAAGGAAAATTTTCTCTTTTTTTTATTGTTGCAAGCATAATAATAACATTACAATAATCACTTAAAAAAATAGGAAAACAAACATAATTTAAAAAAACAATAATAATCATAATATTGATTAATAATCATAATAATTTGCCACAGTAGTGTATGAATGTTTATTTTGAATATTTTCTATGGTGACAGATAAATTATGATTATTAATCAAAATTATGATTATTATATTTCTTTTAACTTATGTTTGCTTTCCTATTATTTTAAGTGATTATTGTAATGTTATTATTATGCTTGCAAAGATTAAAAAAAAAAGATTTACTCTTAAATTATATTTTACCTTTAAATGAAACAAAATTTGGAGTATGACAAATTAGTCTAATAGAAACATACTGATATTTTAGTCTAATAAAAATTACTGATATTTGATCAAATGGAAAATTATTGACATTTTGATCAAATAGTTATTTAATAACATTTTGGTCTAATGGAAACATATTAATATTTTGGTCCAAAAAATTACCGACATTTTCTTCCAAAAAAATTACTAACATTTTGATCTAATGATAACTTATTTTATTTCTCTGTGCCACGTAAACTCTCTCTAACGATATCACACGGAATTTAACAAAAAAAATGAATTTATCACATTTTTAAATTTTGGAGACTAATATTTAAATTTTTATTTTTCATAAACAAATTTATCAATACATTATACATTTAGAAACGAAAATAATTATTTATTTATTAAACATCTCTTACCAATTAATTGATTGGAATCCATTTTCCGGGGTCGAAGTAGAAGCCTCAAGCCAGAAGAAGGCGTCGGTGGGAGGGTTAAAATTGAAATGCTTTGGTTTCATGGAAAGCAACCAATGTGGGCTGTGGCCATTTGTCTTGTGTGTTTGCCTTTTCTGCTTATTTTTCTCTTCCTTCCTTCTTTATCTTTTCTACTCCTTATTGGCGTTTAAGTGGGATGTGGTACTTCCATTTTCATTTGTTTATGTTGTCTTGATTGCCTTCTTTTACTTAAATAATATTAGTCTATGTTATCTTTGATTTTATCTTAATGCAATTGGCCTTTTAACGGATTAAACAATTACATGAAAAAAATATTGAAGGAAGTTACTTTTGTATTTTGTTAAGCGGGTTTATAAAGGATGAGAAAATAACGGAATTATATGCTTGGATTTTAGGTCAAATTTCGTAATTATCATACATTAAATTACATACATCAATCATACCATAAATCATGGATTAATCAATCATATATTAGATCTAGATTTTTGTCAATCAATGCTTAAAATATATTTAATGTGACAATCAATTCTTAATATGTGAATTAATCCCTAATTTGCCTCACTTAATTAATGGCATTCTCTTGTGTGTAGACTCATCCACAATAATAAAGTAGATATTGTTGAATTTGGAACAAGCTTACTGTCTAAGACTCAACATTGACTGAAATATTTGGTATCCAGAGTGTGGTAACTTTGATTTTTTAATTGTGTTCCATTATGTAAGTTATCTTATTCACATAGTGAATTTTAATAAGATAAAACTTTTACAAAGCTTCATATAATAACACCAAAAGCTGATAAATATAAAATGATATAAAAAATATATAATTAATTGATTGATTAAAAAGATTAAAAACAAAATTATTAGGATAAAAAAAAAACCATGCATTTAATTTTCATTTCGATTCTAGATTTTCCACCCTTAATCCTAAGGGTATGTTTGGGAGAGGGAGTTAGGAGGGGAAGGGAGGGAAATGAAAGGTTTAGGGAGAGTCATTCCCTTGTTTGCAAGTTTTAATTTTTGAGGGAAAGGATTTGAGGATTTTTAAAACTCCTCTGAAACCCTTCAAACCCTATAATGGGGGGTTTTTAGAAAGAAAAGTAACTAAAATTATTATCTTATATCAGCCGTGTTAATAAAATTAATATCCTACCATAGTTAGTGTAAAATATAAAATATATTATTTTTTTAAATAAGGAAAAAATTGTAAAAATTTCTTATTAACTCTCTATTTTTCTCTCTTAATATATTTTTAACTCCTAAATAAAGAGAAGGGAATTTCTCTCATTTTCCTCCCTTTCCTTCCCCTCCCTTCCCTTTGAATCTCTTTCCTTCCCTTTCCCTCCTAACTCCCAAACAAAGCCTAAATATATCCCACGGACTCCATTTCCACCCTCTAGGACATAAGGAAAATAAAAATAATATATTGTTGATTTGTTAGTCATGTATTTTTTGTTGAAAAGATAGGTAATGGACCGAAAGTCAAAGCATGATCATTATTTTTTTTTTGAAAAAAAAAAAAATCTTTGCACCAAACATTTCTTATCCTTTTGATTCCTATAAAAAAAGTCTATATTTTACTTCTCATATAAGGACATATTACGTTATAATTTTTTTTTCGTATAAACAAATCAAAAAAATCGTGTACTAAATGTAATTAGGAACCAATGTAATTTTTTTTAAAACAAAAAAATTATATACCCAATTATCTAGAAACTTCACGTTATGTACAAATAAGATAAAAGAATATTGTATCCAATTTTACTTTTATATATACAAAAAGATTCTTTCTAAATTCGAATTTATGATCAATAAATCACAAATCACTAATGTAATTTTCTTATGTAAACACAAAATAAAATATATATTTTTATGAGAATTAAAATAAAATAAAATAAAAAACAACTTCACATTTAACAAACAACAAAGCCTAATTTGTGAATACGGTTTATTTATGATTAAAGTGTTTTTTTTTAACTAAGTTTAAATGTTGGGACAATTTTTTTTTAATATAATCTTTGAAACGTATTGTTTGATTAGTAAATCAATAATATATGTACTTTTTAAATATGACATTATTTAATTATAATTTCATTACAAATTATGTACTTCAGCCAATTAAACTACGGTTTACATGTTTCGCTAGTTTAATCTAAACAAACTGATTTGATTTATGAACCTAATATTGCGCTTGAATAATTTGTTATTTTTAAAATTCATTAGTATTTCTTAATATTTCTTATCAAAGGAATGAAGTAATAAGTTATTTGCAAAATCTTAAAACTATAAATATTTTAAACAATACGCGTAGCACTGGTCACTTGCCAGCTCAAAAACGAGAGGAAAGAAAGGATATTTTTATTTGGTATTATAGTGACGACTAAGAAACAGCTCGTGAGAAGAAGTGCATCTAGATCATCACACAGCTAACTCTGAATTAGTAATTAGCTGTTGAATCACTAATCCAACGCATGCTTTGAATTCTATATTGACCCTTTAAACCATTTCTTTCATCGTTGATCTAAGTTAAAACTGATTCAACAAAAAAATTTAGACTTCAAATTGGCTTGGTTCTTTTTCAACCATGACTTCATACCCGTTCTAGATCCATGTGTGCTGCGGATACAAAGTGAAATCAATCAACCGAAGCTTCGAAGCCCCATCAGATTCAAAGACTTCTTTTAGTTTGAAAATATGGTTTTCATTTTATTTTGTTTTATATTTACTTATGCATACAAATAAATATTTGAAAATAAGACGCTACGTAAAAATAAAATAGTTTGTTATAATTATTAATAAAAAATAAATTACCTTTTAAAAACAAACATATTATTATTTTTGTCTAATATAAGGCTTTAGATTTATATATTTGAAATAAAAATTTTATTTTAAAGGTTTGAGTTAAAAACTTTAAAAGTTTGACCTTATGCGAAAAATAAAAGTATATTTCTATTATAAAGTCTTTAAAAGAAGTTTTGATTTTTAATAAGCTTTTAAACAATTTTTATTTTATTTTATAGGAAACAATATCTTTTATGTATTTACTTTCACACTTGCATGTTAAGTGTTAAGTTGAAACTTGAAAGTAACTTTTAATATTTTAAATTTGACTTTTTTATTAAACAAAATTTCAAGTCTTAATCTACTTTAGTTGCTAAGTTAGGTTGCCGGCCAATGAACCACCACGTAGTCCTGTACTTGTAGATGTTTTTTCAATTAATGTAGGCTTTGCGCCCCATATTAATTTTATTATTATAAGATTATGGCAATCCCATCAAGGAGCAAGCATTGGTCGCGTGGCCTAATGGATAAGGCGCTCGCCTCCGGAGCGGGAGATTGTGGGTTCGAGTCCCACCGTGATCGTGTTAAAATATGATAATGTATTTTTATTTTTATTTATTCGCAATAAATTAAATTCCACCCGTTTTCAAATGTCAACTGAAACTAAATAGGTAATATTCAACAAAATTTAAACAAAAGATAAAACGGTGTTCAAAACGGTTGTTTTTGAATTTTTACTAACATCCAAATTTCACTAAACTTTTGAACTTAGAAAAGGCTGTTAAGGAACAAACTCGCAGTCAACTAAGACAAAATTATTCAACACTTGACCAAGAAATCAAGTAATCAAAGGAAGATATTAGTGTGTCAATTAATTTTTCTTGTTTCCTCTATTAACTTCCTATTTGAACAAAAAAAAGCTTAACAGCATTTCGAGAAACATGATAGAGTCAAAAAGAGTTGAAAAATATGGAAAAATATAGAATTGTTGTTGATTGAAAAATGAGGAAAACAATGTAAATAAGCATAATCCTGTCAACACCTATCAATTAACTTCAAATAACTATGATTAATTATTTAACTCACTCTAACTTCCAAAACAATTCAACTACTAATATCTATAACACAGTCGTGTTAAATTAAAACCATAGTCAGCTATAAATATATATACCATTGAGCGAACTGGGTCCTTAAAAATACATGACAGGGTACCTGAATCTCCTCAATTACACTGGAAGCTGGAAGTATCATAATATGGTGAGCCAGGTGAGGATTATACACTATTCGAGTTATTTCACACTTCACACTTCAGAGATGGTGATACATTATAGTTCAGCTTGCTCATGATTTTTAGTAATAACCTTTAGTTTATTGATACCTTAACTAGGTTTAATAATAAGACCCAAATGAATTTGATCTTTATGTCATTCAATGCAATTCAACCTTGTTTGAGAACTAGGCAAAAAACTTATTTCGCTTGTTTCTCCCATCCATTCACAACCTAACGAAAGCAGATTATCCTATACTATTGTTTATCACAAAAGGCCCATATTAATTCAATAGTGTTGGCATAGGAGGTTAGATAGTTTACACGAAGTTTTAGATTTAAACTTTATTGTCTTCGTTGTATTGAAAAAAAAAAAAATATGCAAAAAAGAGATATTGTATGCACTCTTGTCCTTGTATATGCAAAGAGACTGTTTTTGGATTCGAACTCATAACCAACAAGTTACCAAAACACAACTTTAAGCTCAGTCAAGACTCGCCCTCCAAAAATTACTTACCTCATTGTCTAGAATCTCAGGCTCCTCGTTATGAGAAGGTCTCAAATATATAAAAAAAAAAAAAAAACATTTTTTTATCTCAAATATAAGTAAATCTCAATTAACTTTAATCCTATTTAATGTTATTATCTTTAAAAGATCATTTAATTGAAGTTTTTAATTTCAATAACTTATTTTTATTCTTAATACCAAATTTCAATGAAGAATAAATTAGAAAAAAAAATTAATTTTTAATTAAAATTGATACAATTAATGTGATTAACTAAATTTATTAGTTGACGTGAATCAAATTTTTTTTCTCTTGTATTTGAGATGAGAGGGAGCACTAGATGAATGTATTCAATGAGGCCAGCGTGCATAAGGAAATTACCAGCTAGACCAATGGATGAGAACTGAAAAGGTGGATATAAAGTTAGATATCTACAATTCAACCGTAGTTACATGCTCTGGAGTGACAAGTAAGAGAAGAAATTATGGCAACTAAATTTGAGGAGATTTTAAGGCTATCATCACTCAGTTTTAAGGGCAAACTGAAAAGAGAAACCAATAAGCAAACAAAAACAAAAACTTCAAAAGTAAAATTTCATAGTAGTACTACTTTTTAGGGGAAGTTAAGGTTTAAACATGAAATTCAATATAGAGCAAGAACTTTTACCCAAGAGCATGAGCTTTCATGATATTAGAGTATTATTATTAACTAATTGACCAGGAATTTGACCATTGCTTCTGAAAAATTAGTTTAGGATGGGATTGGTCCTTGACACACAGGATTTTTTAGTTAAGAAATATACATAATCAACTCCTTTGAATTGTGAGTGAAAGCATGACTAGTTAGTTTTTTTGGTAACCTTTGAGCTTGGTCAGAGAGGAGTCGGGACCAATGAAATTCTGATATGTAAATATGACATGGTTCATATAAATTATTAAACCAGAGATTATATTATTACAAGGTCAAAGTAAGACTTTGATTAGTTCATGCTTTCCTCATGTACAGCCACATCCTTATTATAACCCCCACCAACTACTTGATTATAGCTATAAATTGCTTTGCAGATTACTTAACAAGTACAAGTGTTAATATTAAACCATTGCTCTCAATTTCACGATCATGGGCTAATTTCGCTGATTATTTTGGCAGATGTTGAAATTTGAAAGTTCGATCAGGTTACTTGTGATTGAAACAATACAAAATTATTAAAAAGAATCAAAGCTGAAGCAAGTTATTTGTAATCCGACTCTTCCATACTTGGCTTTTGTTCTCTACAACCTATTCAAGCAAATACTCTTTTCCCGAACCGACAACATAAACAACATCAGAGCACAAATAAAAATCTGTGTCAAATAGTTTCACTTCCATTCCTCAGTATCACCAAACGCCGCACAGTACCTATAAAGGATCTACAAATCAAGAAAATGCTTTTCTTTAGATACCTTACCAATAATAATAATAATATTCCTAAAGTTTCTCTCTTTTTTAATTTTTTCTCTAAGTAATGAATTGTCCTTAAAGTTTCTGTGGCATAAAGTAGTCAATGGAAGTATGTAATCAATGTATATATAAAATATGCACATACTGCCATGGAACATGTCCTACTTGCAGCCAATCCCCTTGTTCGTTTTGAAAGGTGAGCGTGTAACTTTCTCCAACTTCCTCAAATTTTTGGTCTGCGCAGATATAAAATGTGTAGACCAAATCAAAAATCAAATCCACCGCATACATCTCACAACAAACTCAAAAGAAAAAAGAAATGTAGAACCATTCACTTACATTTTGCAAACATGCTGATCAAGCTGCTTGTGAGTGTCTGATAAGAATTGAAAAGCCTCAAATTGATTTTCCTTCTTATGGCTACCCCTTCCATGTTAACCTTGACATATAAAGAGTTTGGTCCTCTACTTTGATTCTCATTAGCTTGAATCCTATCGTTCCTAATTCGGCCTCTCGCAGGTTGCTGTTGATGGATTTCTTTCCTCCTCCATGATTTAACTGGTGGCCACCCCACCAAATGGTTTTCTTCATCACCATTCCTGTATGAACACCATCAAAGTAATTAAGATAACCTTCTTTTAATAGCTTCTCATTACAGAATTTTTAGTTGTCCTTTAATAAGAACAAAACTTACATGTAGTACTTCTATATATAGGTACTTCTTATATTGGTATTGAATCAGAATTAGAGTTTTACTTTGGTAGTTTTAATTAACATTTTCTAGAAACCTTTATTACGCAGATTAACGAGATAAAACTCTAAGAACCATAAAAAATAACCCCAAAATGCACATATATATGATCAAAATGTTAATTATTACTTTACTAGCTAGTTTTAGAAGGGTAATTAAGCAAACAAACATATGGAGAACATAGTTAGTGGAGACACAACTTACTTGTTTGGTGTATGAATGTTTCTTTGCACCTTTTCACTACGGTCATCTTCTTCATTTGGCTGTCCACTCCAAACTAGTAAAGTCAAAGGTTTCAAAAAATGTCCAAAGGACTCTTCGAAGCTGCGCTTATTGTGTTTGACACGTTTTTCACTTTCTAAACTGCGACTGGCTCTCCATAACTCTAAACTCACTATCTGTTTCGACTTGTTAAGCTTGAATTCCTCAACGGAATTGTGAGTGGGGAGAGCAAGACCTAAGTCAAGTTCCATGTATGTAGTGTAAGAACTAAGAAGCTAACTATAGGATATGTTGCAATAGGCAAAGTAGAACATGTATATTGGGCAAATTTTCAAAGTTAGATATAGTTCACTAGCTAGCTTTCTCAAAGTTATTGGGATTATTTGACCTCTGGGACTTGTAATAAGCATATATATATATGTGCGCGCGCGCGTTGGTGCATGAGTGAGTGAGGCATAGGAACGAAAAGGACTATTGTCTTGTGAAACAAGGATAGTTTGAGACAGCGTGGAAGTTGGGTCGGCTAAAAGAGAAGCAGCATTATAAGCTAGTTGAGGAATGAGAGCACCAACGTGTCACAGCCACTGTACCCGTTTTCTTTTAGCTGTCTCAATTTTCCTGCCATGTGTCCCACCTATACATTTATTCTCTTTCTCTCTCTAGATTTTTTCTCATTGCTTGGGTTTATTTATGTATACTACTTCTTAGTATAAAGTATATATTAATAATGTATTAATGTTTTAGGGAACTGTCATATTCATTAACACCATAATTTGGTGAAGATGATCATTCTGAAAAGATACGGATTAGGTTCATCAACTGCGGGAAGAATCTAATCTTGAAAACAAATGTGTTGATCCATTTAAAGATAAATTAATAAGACACAAACAGATAAGAAGATGCAGATGGATATATATATATATATATATATATATATATATATATATATATAATGTTTATTTATCAAGCGGAACAACTTGTATTTGTTTATGATACGATTGGCCATCCACTTTTTTTCTTCTTCTTCCTTTTCTAATGGAATTTCTTTATAGCCAAACATCGTGTGTCAAATTTTGTGTCGCCTCCAGAGTTGCTTCTGATTCTGATCAATCATGTATGTTGAACTTGTATATCAAACTCTTGAGCCGCTAATCATAAATGCCCCGCTTGACCATGTAGCAAACAAAAACACTATTAGTTTAACCTAGTTTATAATGAAAGAATTAGCTAGCTTCCAAACAAAAAAAAAACATATTAAAAAAAAAAACAAAGAAACTAAGAGTTCATGCACCTGTTGATATTGTTTGCTAATATGTCCAATGTGTCGGCTGATGCCCGTCAAACGTATCATGATTTTAGAACTCACACAACTTCCATGTTTCCACTGATGCACTTAGCTAGCAGGAAATATTCGCTTCATCACCTTAGTTGATTATTTGATTATAATAACATTTTCAATTAATTAATTAACCCCGCTATAGCTACTTGTAACATGTTCCTCTTAGAAATTAAACAATCAACTAATAATGGTTGTTTCAATGGGTTTGTTTGTGTGTTTTTTTATTCCACACTATTGATTCTAGTCCATGTATAGTGAAAGTTGTGCTCGACATATAGTATGGTTAGGCATATGGTCCAAAATGGTAGTGTTGGGTTAGGAATAGAGCAAAATGGAGTGCTGGTCCAGAGGTGTAGACCTTGTGAAGGCCACGTGATGGTGCAGGGGAAATGGGAAATTATGCTATTCACTGAACCCCGCACGACCACTTGAACCAGGGTCTATCATCTAGTTCTCGTGCGGTGAAGGTTGCAAACTCAACTAGTAGGACCCCAAAAATATGATAGGTCCAATTCATTGCTTGCCCTTTACCTGGCATTGATTGCTGCTCCCACGCCCTACAACTCACCATATCCAACACTTGGTTTTTGCATGAGTCTTGACAAGTGGCATGCTTGTCTGTATTCAAAATTACTTTGGAGGATATATAACATAATTAATTCGTAAAGAAATAAAGTTAAACTCAAACATGTGATCAGCTTCAATCTTTAAATTTATTTGTATGCGAAAAAGAACATTTGTTGAGAAAATTCAATCTGTTAAATGAATTATATTTTTTTTTTCATTTTGATAACAGATATTTTTCATATGAGATAATTCTGTTTAAGTCAAATAAGATTATTATAAACTATAAAATTTTTCCTTTAAATATTTAAGATAAGTGCATACTCAAATCAACACCTTTACTTTAGTTAAAATAACCCTAATTTAAGCGCTTTTTGGTTGGGATCACGATACATGAATTAACCTTTTGAGTTTATCTTCAAGCATATGCTGAAGGCTATTATGGATTCACCCAAAAAAGTTAAACTAAAGCAATTTTTTGAGTCCTGAATGTAAGTTTTATAATGAGTAGAGTTTATGTCAAGAAAAGAAAAAGTGATATGATTCACTTATGGTGGTTACTCATCCTCTTCCTGATGGCTAAAAATAAAGTTTGATAGATAATTTTCTCTTTTAATCTGAGTAAAAATGTAAACTGATGGATAAGATGTCACTCTCGAATCGTGATGGTGGAAAGATATGCAAATTAAAGCGTGGCAAGGTTCTGTTCTCTAGTTTAATGGATGGCCCACTTCAAGAAAGCGATATGCATCAACGCACCATGGTTTGAGTTCCCAGAGAAAGCTTGGCTAACTTAACCATGGATTAGAGGATAAGAAAACTTTGGTCTTATCGTTAAAAGTGCTTATTATCCAGGTTAGTTTAAGTACATTAACTTATATCTGTGTGAAGAGTAATAATGCATTATCTTTAACTCGTTTAAAATGTATTATTGAAATCATGTGTACGACTTTAATTATGTAAGTTATTAATGTCTTCCATTATCTTTAATCTATGAATCATAAATAATTACAAAATACAAAAACATTTGAAATTGCAAAATAGGGATCCGTTGCGGGCACCAAAAAGATTTAAGTTATTAATGTATCATCATGTATGTACAAGTCTTTTGGAGATTTTTTACCATCTCAGTTGACAGAGAACAAAATATTAAATTCCTATTTTTTATTCATTTAGCCATCGTAATTTGTTTTGAGGTTTGATAAACTAGCGTGAAACCCGTACATTACACGGGTTTTGAAAAAAAAAGTAAAAGAATATAATGAGTAAAATTAAAATTAAAATTTAAAAAGTTGTCAAATTTCCGACACGTGACAGTGGTTCAACAGTTTTAATACAGATGTAAATTACTTAAAAAAATTCAAAATGTTTTTTCATTAAAAACTGTTAAAGTTAATTTATTGAGTTAATAGTATTATTTGATAACATTATTTGTTAAACTAATTAATACATAAAAAAATTATATAAAACTATAAAAGATATATTTATATAAATTTTTTTATAAATTATTTTATTGACGAAAATCTGTTTTTAGGTATTACGTTTTGTTTTTTCAATTAATATTAATAAGTTTTATTTTATTTTATTGTTAGATCAAATGTTTATTAAAAATTAATAATGAATAACAATATATAGTTTAGTAATTTAAATAAATATTATTTAAATAAAATAGTATAATATTAAATGGAAAATGAAAATATTAAAATATTAAAAATCAAATCAAATCAAATCAAATAAATAAATTATAAATTCCAACATCACTTCAAATAACATTAAAATGTTATAAATCAATAACATTTAAAATTTGATAAACCAATGAAAAAAGTATTTTGTTAAGTTTATAAGATAGTGTATAAACATAGGCCAATAAAAAACAGCTTGGCAATTACCTCTCAAACACATAAAATACTTTCATACTTCATTTCCTTTGGATGTTTAACAATTTGATAATGTGAAAGCACAGTCGATCAGCCAAAGCATAAATTGAAATTCCCCACTGATTGCCAAGCTGTCAAGAGCATTAATTGACTATGATAATGTAAAATCAAATTTTTTATATGTAGACCGTAATTATTGTGTGCAAATCATGATTACTCGGTTTAATTTCTCATAACAATCCAGAACAACTTCCTTTTTAAAAGGAAACAAAGTAAAGACATTTATGATCTTTCTTTTACGCGTTGTCCAACTAAATTGCTACAAAATGTGTCAAAGTTAGAGCTCTCTCTTATTATTATTGTAGATGAAAATTGAAGGGAGACAAGGAAGTCCTTCAAAATAAAAATTATAAATTAGAGAAAAAAGCACATAAAAAATCACAACCTTGCGTAAAATTTATAATATTCTGATTTATTTTTTGATGGCAATCTTCTGATTTGAGATACACCAAGCCGGCAACATATTTTGTGTTTGGAAAAAAAAAAAAGTGGTGATGGGTCAAATTGGTTCAGTGCATCCTACACCAAGAAATTGATTCATGGAAAATGTTAGGTATACAGTCTATTTTAGAGTGAAAACAAGTGAAAGGAAGAAGAAAGTAATATATACGGTAACTTGCTAAGTAACATGACAGAAAAGAAAAAGAAATGAGAAAAAAAAATGAGGTGAGGAAAAAAAATGGAAAAAAAAGTGTATAAATATAATTATTCTTAATTCATTACATTACTTCTCGATTTATACCTGTGACCTAATGTTCTTAGGTTTTATTAATCCTTTGATTTTTAAATTTATATTAATTTTTTCTTTTAGATCTTATAGCTTAAAATATATCATTTTAGTTCCTAGTTATGATTTTTTTCATCTTATTAGTAAAAATTGTTAATCTATGTTATTAGTCAACGTCATGTTCGTTTTTAAATTGGTTTGATTATTATTTTACTTCTCTAATTTATTTTTTAAATTTAATTTAACTTTCTTAATTTTAAATATTTAATTTAGTCCTTTAATTTATTTATTATGCTCAATTTAAGTCTTTATTTTAATTTTTTTAAAATAAAGCCTTTATTTTTATTTTTTTGAGTTTACCTCATTTAAAATCAAACTCGGTCTCATTTTTTTGAAAATGATGGAAGGTGAAGGTGAATGAAAGAAAATAAAATCAAATTATATCTATTTTAGAAAATATAGGAATTTTTGAAAATAAAAATAAATTGAATTTAATAAATAAACTAAGAACTATATTAAACATTTTAAAGATAAAAACTAAATTAAACCTAAAAAAATGAATTAGTAGACCAAAATAAATAACGATTAAACCTTTTTTAAACATGATTGTCTCTATTTTATTTTCTTCCATAAATCATTTATTTCATCTCACAATTCTCTCTTCTCTTCTTATTTATTTATTAATTTCCTTAATGTAAAAAAGTTTATACAGGTACTAGAATATTGCCGTTAAAAAAAAAATTGTCATATCTCTTTCACTAATTAGTAAGTTTAAGGATCTGAATCGGAGCAGAGAGAGACGCCGGCGGGTGCATTGGTAATCTTCTTGTTGCCTATTAAAAATTGGAATTTAGAGAAATCTAGTACAATTTGGTGTGGAGAGAGAGAGCAAGTATAAGGAACTATTAGTTTGTTTATGGACATTGGTTGATGTTAAGAGGGTGGGGGAGAGAGGTAGGGGTACATTCAACTAATCAGACATGTAACTTTGGGAATGAGGCAATTTCAAACTGTACACTCTGACTTGAGAGGGGTATTTAAATATGAATTTGGCTCTTGTAAAGTAAGAAGATGAACTTGAGAGGATGAAGTGTAATTATAACTGCTAATTAAAAAATCAATGGTTCAAATCGTGATAAAAACATGCCCATCTATAATGTTATTTGTTAAAATCTTAACCATTCATTTTTTAATCAAAGGTTATAAGTATACTTTATTCTCTAAATGGCACCTTCGTCACTTTAAAAGAGCTAAATCTTTTAAATATAGAAGCAGTTTCACTTGTAAACATTTTTGGAAGAGAAAAAATGAGGCGAAATTGTTGATTCTCTTGGGAAATCATGTTTCTGGTCTAAAGTTACAGTCAAATTTGACTCATGAAGGAGTGAAAAATTGGGGAAAAGGAAATATAACTTGGTATCTTGGTGCAGATTAGTTGTTTCTGATATGAGGCATAATTATGATCTTTGATTGACATTGGAAACCTTTAATTAGGAATTAACGCTAAGATAGGGTTTGATGTGTGTGGATAAACGAAATAGAATATTATATTTTATTTTTATCTTTGGTTCTACCCTTTTTAATAGAACCAAAATATACCACTTCTCAACACAATATTTTGTTTTGTTCTATTTTTATAATTCACCAAAGCTAGAACAGAACCCATTATGGTTATGTTCCATTCTGTAACTTCTGTTCTAATATGTTTACCAAATGCTACCTAAGAGTCTAAGACTTACCACAATATGTTGATTTTAATTGGATTAAGGTATCCCTTCCACATATTGCAGTCGAGTCCTATGTAAACTCATTTATACAATCCTTTTTATATTCATTTTAGATCATTGCCATAATTGATGGTTGTATGGCGTGTTTAATTTTTATGCATGGACTCTAAATATTCTGATTAAATGTCTAGGATCTATTTACTATTGGCTTTGGCTGGATAATTTTTGGTGGGCTATCATTTGATTTTGTGAGTACTCTTGTCCCTACTGACTTTTATCATTTGAGGTTATTTTCCCTGTTGATAGAAGAATGTGTTGCGTTTTGGTTGCAGTGGAATGTAGTAGGACAACTTCTGGGTTTTGTGGGCTCTGGTTTATATGCCTACTATAAGCTCATCGGCAGATAACTCACTCAAGTTTCGGCGGTTATTTGGGACTACCATTTGCTTCAGTGAGTTCTGTCATCTGACCTTCACTACACATCAAGGAGAAGAATCCGAATAGACCATACCGTCTGTCAAACATGTGATCAAGCTAATCTAATTTATTAGGAGATTTTGCTGAGTCAGAAGTTGGCAGTCTCATGGCTTTAGTATATTCAACTTGTTTTTGATCTCGTTGTCTCCCCGTCTTGTTTCTAGAGTTTCCATATATGTATTTAGAGCTTCTTTACATATAAGTCATAAGGGTTTTTAGAGTTTTTTAATAATAAATGTAGAATTTTTTGATAAATTTTTTTTTCAAAAACACTTTTAACCTTTTAACTTTGTATTCAAAGAGACTCTTATTCATTTTACTTTTGTGAGGTTGAAGACTTGAGTGACAAGGAAAGGAAGAGGGTAAGCTCAACAATTTTTGAGGTTCGATTTTAGGATAAAGATATCCCTTTCTGGACTTTACATGTGTCTGTTCATTATATTTTTTGGTGGTATGAAGACGTGATAAAGGGCGAGTAAGCTAAACGGTTGGGATCAGATATATACCCATAGAGAACTTATGCTACTGCTCTTTGGTCATCTCAATTTTATGCCCCATGTATCTCATTTTAGAGGAGTGTTCTTACTTCGCCTTTCTCCTCATTTTTAAAATGCAATTAGGAAGCAATATTTAACAAGTTAAATCCCTTTTGATCGAAATAATTTTATATGGATTTAAATTGAATCTATTGACTTATAATTACTTTAAAATTTATATCTAATAAAAAAAATTATTGGTTGAGTGTAAACATTTACTATAATCATACATAGAAATTAAACTCATTACTTTTTACTATTTTGATTTATTCATCGATCATCCTTAAAAGTTAAATCACAGTAAATTTTGACAGATTTATTTAACTTGTACTGTATAGAAATAATAAATAATCTTCTTACTATAACTTAAAATAATAGTTGTAATAATATAATTTTTTCATAACACAAATAAATTAGCGTCATAATATGTTCTTGGTCAATTTGATTTTTACCTAATTGCTTCATTTTCAATTTTTTCCACCTGTTTTTTTTTTTAAATGATAACAATAAATATTTCTACGGCATGTGCTTATACTTAGAAATTAGAAATGTGTTTTTTTTTTAATTTAACAAAAAATAACGTCGTTTTTTTATTTTCTAAACAATATTGATAGGGAAAAGAGAAGAAAGGGAAAGAGGCGTTGAGATAGTTGGCGGTTAAAAAAATTTGATCGGAGCGTAAACGTAACCGTCATCAACGTCTGCAAAATCGCACCACTCCCCCACCATAGCGGAACCCTAACTCGATTCACACATTGCGTTTGGTTCCGCTTCAACAATCTCCTTCTCTTATTCCTTTAATCCTCACCATGGATTGATTGATGAGAATCGATGCTACGTTGTTATGGGTGAGAGAAGGTTGATTATTGTTTCTCACGAAAGCCCTCAGCGATCTCTCATCCTCTCCATCCTCAAATTGGATGCCTCTTCCTTCCGTAATATTATAGCTCGCTTCTCTTTCTTTCTTTTTTTTCCTTTGTGATCAAGAAACGTTTCTGGATATTGCATTGATTGATGCATGACTTTGTTGGCAGATGTTGAAGTTGCAAATGCAGCAACTGTTGCAGAACTTAAGCGGGCGGTGGAGGCAGTTTTCTGTCGCGTGCCTCAGAAGGGACCGGGAAAAATATTATGGTCTGTTTATTATTAATTGATTAAATTTTGTTACGTATGTTTCTGGATATGTAATTTCTCTAATTTGATTTTGGAAAGCTTATAGGTTTTGATTATAGGTATAACAGGGGAACGTGATTTATTATTATTATTATTTTATTTTTATTTTTAAAATTCTGCAGTTTCTATTTACTTAATGATCATAATCTGCTACCTGCCTGAGTTATTTAGTACTTATAATTCGTTTGTTTATGTAGGCCACTTGTTTGGCGGCAATTTTGCTTAAGCTATCAAGGACAGAAATTAGTCTCGGAAACGGATTATATTAGAGATTATGGCATCGAGGATGGTGACCAGGTTTGTGTCGGATTTATTCAAGTGCCAGCTTGATCTCCCTGTAGTGCTTAATTTACTCAGATTATGATTATATGATTCGTGTGACTTTGTTTGATGTGGCTATAGTACAAACTAAATAATATTAATTCTCAACTTGTTCGTTATTACTTTAGCCGTAGTTTCATTTATAAAATGTTGGTCTCATGACTCTTAAGTCATGGTAATTATTTTTGTTTTGGCGTTTTCAGCTTCATTTCGTGCACCATGTATCTGACACTTGCAGTTTCGAGGGAAAGCAGTCCAAGAAACAAGCTGTCAATTTGAAACAACACAGGAGGTACCGAGTTTTCAATATAACCATGCAAATATTCTGGTTTACCTGCATTCTGTTTACCATGTTTGTTGCATTAGATGAGCTTTGGTCTTTTATACTGGCACCGAAGAGAATCAGCTCTATCAGCTGTATCTACTTTATGATTTTTATCTCATTTTTAATTATACGTGTTTTGGAATTCACTTAAAAAATAATACACAATCTGCTTTACTTTTACCTTTTCAGTTACATGCCTATTTACATACGTGGATGTTGCAGACTTGTATCGTATGTTGTTTTCTTAAAGGTATGTATAAAACTAAAAATCATAAAAAGACACCACAGCGCTGGAGAGGTCTTAAATATATGACCACCGTAGAAAATTACCATCGTGACTATTTTATTAGAACTTATGATTTTCTTTGAATGGGTGTGGAAACACCAAAATGGGAAATATTGGGAATTTCCTTTAGTTGAATTTCATGCACGTTGCTATAATATTCTCTAACAAGTCCTTACACTACCGGGATGATATAAATGGAGGTGCAGGTCATCGTCAAAAGTCAATAGATATCAACAGAAAGTACATAACGATGACAACGACATTGGTTTGGATGATATAGTCATAGAGAATGCGAAGATCCAGAATTGCAATAATGCAGAAGAAAATGGAGGAGGAAAGCGAAGCTTACCTGGCTTTTTGGGAGGGTTGTTCTCAGACAGCCGGCTGGCAGTTGTGAGCAGAGCTAGAATTGAGGGCAGGATTTGCTGGTCAATGATGGTTGGATGTATAGTGAGCAGTTTTAGAAAAATTACAAGAATTTTACGCTATTGCAGAAGGCAGCATTACTCTCGGAGACCCACATGGAGAGAATATTGATAGAGTTTTCATTTTAACCTCTTGTCCTTACACACACACACACACTGTAAAAGAGTTTTTAAACCGTACGTGCTTTTGGTTATTTTATTGTCTTTAGAGATAGAGACAATAATAACTTTGCTGGACCGAAACACTGTGGCTTGTACCATATTGTAGTTGGAATTTCTTCATGTCCCTGTACAGAACGACGCCTTTGGGAATTGTGGTTGAGTTCATCATGCAAAGTCTATCAGCCATGGCATGCTTTTATGTTACATAGTTGCTGCAATTTGGGTCTCAACATACCTGCAACGGAATGCTTTTTCAGTTGCTTTAATATGTTACTGAGGATACTTTCCCCACCCCGATTTTATCACCCAATTTGTGACAAGGCAGAAAGGCATTAAAATTGTAGTTTTGTTCAACTCAATTGCAGTTTTGATTTTGACCGTGATATTCTTGTAGACTTAGTGCTTGTAAATATTTGATTGTAATGCTACGTTTTTTTAAGAAAAAAAAAGTTATTCAGTCCACATTCTTCTTGTCTTGTCTTATTTGTATATATTTGGGCCTGGGGAGGTTTTAGTGGGTAGACAATAACTGGGCCAAGGCCTGATCCATTTAGAAATAACACATTCCAATTTGTTTGTAAAGTGTCAAACTTCCAGATTCCATTAGGCAGCCACTGCCACACAACCTCATCAATTTGTGTGGCAAAGAATTTAGATAGCCTTGCTCTCAAATCCTCTTCTTTTCTTCCATCCAATCCTCTCAGACTGAGCAGAGACACAAACACACATTCTAATCAAAAAAGCGGTGGCCATGGCAAACATGATTATGGCTTCCACAAAACCTCTGGTTCCAGTCTGCACCAGTTCCCGTTCCTCCACACCAAAACTCCCCATTCTCCAAATTTCACTCCCCAAAGCCCCAACCTTGAAACTGAAACTCCCAATTTCAAAGCCCCAGATGCTGTCCCTCCTGGGAGGGATAGCACCACTGGTCTTGGCCAGACCCTCCCTCGCAGAAGAAATGGAGAAAGCGGCACTCTTTGACTTCAACCTCACCCTGCCCATAATAATGGTGGAGTTTCTGCTGCTGATGGTTGCCTTGGACAAGATATGGTTCACCCCACTTGGGAAATTCATGGACGAGAGGGACGCTGCGATCAGGGAGAAGCTGAACAGCGTGAAGGACACGTCGGAGGAGGTGAAGCAGCTGGAGGAGAAGGCCAATGCTGTCATGGCGGCTGCTCGGGCGGAGATTGCGGCGGCACTGAACACCATGAAGAAGGAGACGCAGGCTGAGGTGGAGCAGAAGATTGCTGAGGGGAGGAAGAAAGTGGAGGCTGAGCTGCAGGAGGCTCTGGCTAGCTTGGAGAATCAAAAGGAAGAAACCATCAAGTCCCTTGATTCCCAGATTGCAGCTCTTAGCCAGGAGATTGTTAATAAGGTTCTTCCCACTGCTTAATATGTCTATGTAATTTTCATTTCAATCCCCTCACCAAAGGATTGATTAGTTTCTACTTTTGGATGTGTCTTTTGTGTAATCGCAATACTTTGCAATGTAAAATCAGAGATTCAGGTTATGAATTGGGCTCCCATTGTTTTGTTTTTTTAAAAAAATAGAATATAGAAAACGTAGGAAAATTCCTCACCCCAGCTATTTGCATCTCTTCTCGTTATATGCTATTTACGTAGTAATTTTTTTGAGAGCAAGGCAACATGAACAGGTTCAGGAGATAATGAGTTATATTTTTTGTTTTGGAATGTGTTGATGTATTTACTATGTGACGAGGAATGAGAGATGTGACGTGTGTTTCTGAAAGGCTGCTGGAGATTCTGCAGAGCCTCTGATTCTTGTATAATTTATGTATAAAT
Organism: Glycine tomentella; assembly: GCA_007407185.1. NCBI lineage: Eukaryota > Viridiplantae > Streptophyta > Magnoliopsida > Fabales > Fabaceae > Glycine > Glycine tomentella. The sequence goes on from PYAF01001757.1 coordinate 241,025, forward strand.
TTTAAGTGGCTCGTTAGGAAGTATTGTGTAAGTCCATTTTGTTAATTTCATTGTTTCCAAACAAAGCATAACTAATATGAAGATTCAATGTGGCCTAAGGGATCGCTTAATCCATGAGAGCTGCAGACTGCAATCAAAAGCATTTGGCTTTCTGATTCTCTCTTATCAGTGGTCAGGTTAAGTGATGGGTCTGCAAACGGATTTGGATTCTCTTAACAGGAAATGGTCATTTTTGAGTAGAGGGAGGGAAGAAAGAGACAAGTGAAATATAATTAATGCACCTTAAAACCAATATCTTTTCAATAGGTTACAGGAGAGGATTCAAATCCCATGCAGTATAGTCTGAAATCTTTAAATAGCAGCCTGTCATTGCCGGAAAAAGGTAACATATTAAAAATTTCTCGCCTGATTTCCAAAAGAACTGCTTCACTGGTAATAATGCTTCTAAGATGTGGTACTCCATCTTGCCATAAGACTTCATGATCAACTAGAATATATATATATATATATATATATATATATATATATATATATATAATTGTGTTTGGCTATCCCTTGAGAAATCATTGCATACATTACGAGAGAAATGAGAAAATATAACACACTAATAAGACTTTAGTGGAATCGTTCCTAGTTCTCCGTCTGAACTCATTGAGCATAAGCCCAATAAATGTTTAACTTATTTTGGATATAGCGAGCGTACTTTAATTTTCAAGCCCTATTAATGTGCATGAAAGAATATGTTCCAAGTTTAGTAGTTGTAGACTATTTAACATACTAATATATGATCACTGCTTAGCGATGTTATTTTATTTTAAATTTCGCAGAGAATAGTTTAAAATATAATCCTTCGTTCACTTCTTATTTTATAAGATTCAATTACCTAATTTATTAGAATTAAAAAAATATTAATTTAGTTAATAAATTTATCCTAAATTTATACCATTTTTTAAAATTATTCATGTCATTAATACTCTTCTCTCTTTTCTTTTCTTTGGTATGAAGATTTCTCTCTTTTAATTAAATGTTTATAAGTAAATTAATTAAAAGTATTTTAATCTAAAAATAATTAATGTAAGAAATAATATAGATTGAGTTTTATAAATATTATCTTCGATAAGACATTTTAGCTAATTTTTAACTTTTTTTATTAGTTGAAAAGTTTGTTTAAATGTTTGGTAAACAATTTTTTTTAGTAACTTCTAATATTTTTTAAAATATTATTTAAAGTAATATTTTTTAAAATATTATTTAAAGTAACATTTTTTAAAACGTTAGTGTCTATCTTTTTATACTTTCTTTTATTTTTATCTCCAATATATTTATCCAATTTCTTAATTCCTTTTAAAATAAATTATGATTTATTATTTTTTTTATCATTTTACACTTTTCAACTATTCAACATCTAGTTTTACCAAACACTTATAATTTAATAAGTTAGTTTTTCAACTTTTAACTACGATCTTTCAAATATGTTTGAAAAATATTTCAGCTAACTTCTAGCTTTTTTTACTAGCTAAAAAGCTTGTTTGACTGTTTAGTGAACAAGTTTTTTTAGTAGCCTTTAACTTTTTCTAAAACACTGCTTAAAGTGACATTTTTCAAAATGCTACCTTATAGTATATAACTTTTTATACTTTCTTTCATTTTTATCCTTAATATATTTATCCAATTTTCTAATTACCCTTTTTAAATAAATCATTATTTTATTATTTTTTATCATTTTACATTTTTAGCTACTCTAATAGTTAGTTTTACAGAACACTTATAATTAATAAATTAATTTTTCAACTTCCAGCTAATTTTTCAATTTCTAGTCAGCTTTTCAGTTAGCTTTGTCAAATATAGCTTTCCAACTTTTAACTATCAACTAATTTTTTTAACTTGTGACTAACTTTTTGACTAGTTTTGTTGAGCATATCAAAGAAGAAACAAACATCACTTTTAACTTGAATTTTATAAATAAAAACATAGAATATGAAATTATAAACACACAACATGAACAAAATTGAAAACTAATAAATGTAACTAAAATAATGGAATTTTAAAATTAAAATTCTAAACATATGTTTGTTATCAATGAAATGTTGCGAAAAAAGGAAGACTTGATCATCAATTTGATTTGCAAATTATTTTAAATGGTTCAATTTGGCTTTCAAAATTTTGAAAGGTTTAATTTGATTCTCAAATTCTTAAAAATGAATCAAATTGGTCTCCAAATTTTTAAAAGGTTCAATTTATTCTTCAAATTTGTAAAAATAAATCAATTTGGTCCCCAAATTATTTTAAATGTTTCCTTTTGGTTCTCAAATTCTTAAAAATTTGGGAATCAAATTGATTCATTTTTAATAATTTGACTATCAAATTGAACATTTTAAAAATTTGAGAACTAAATTGATATATTTTTAAGAACTTGAGAATCAAATTGAACTTTTAAAAAATTGGATAACCAAATTCAATCATTTAAAATAATTTGATGAACAAATTGATAATAAAGTATATATATATATATATATATATATATATATATATATATAAAGAGTGGCAACAAAAGAGCGCGAAGATAATGAATTTTTTGTTGTTTGACAAAATAGGAATAGTGAGGAAATTTTTAAAAATTGAGTGAGACCTATAACTTTAAAAAGATAAACAAAATATCGTATTATATCCAACGTAACTTGGTAGTATCAACATTGACATCTAGTCGTCTATAGTCATCCACCTTCAACATGGATCTCAAGGAATTATAGATTGGGTACTTAACTTGAATTTACAATTACCATGGATTAAACTAAGAATAATTGGCCATACACAAAGTACAAATTATTAGTATCAAATACATGATTAAAAGTCTACTCAATTGATTGAAAAATATATGAATTATTATAATTTTTTAATATTATTTTTAATTTTTATGGATCAAACAAAAAATAAACATTAATATAGCTCGTTAAATAAATAATATCCTTTTATACATGTACCCAGTTACCTACCTACAGTAAAAATTAGAAATACATCACACAGTCTCAGAGTTCATTCATACAAGCATACTTACCTGCCTAGAGTACAACCACGAAGCATCGTAAAATACTAATGGTGACAACTACGTATTCCAACCTTCGTTCAATTTCTTGTAGTTTTCGGCCTTTATTTTTCCTCCATTTGTTTGATTCCCTTTCCCTGTTTTATTTTATCAATAACCGCGACTTGGAAGCCACGTTAAATCGTAGGAGTTAACATGGCATTGAACTCATATTATAGGGATAATTCATATCAAATAATTTCATTTTTAAAAAACCACAAGGGTTGGTCGAATAAAGCAAGACAGAGTCTCCCATATAATAGGTCGCAGATTCAAATTCTTACTTGTTAGTTTGGAATGAGGAAAATATAAATATTTTTAAGCATTCTTTGAGCATGAAAACTATTCCTATTTTAAACTGAAACGTAATTTTCTCCTCCTAAATTTTCGTTACCTAAAAAATAATATAAATTTTAAAAAGTTACACTGCCAATTAATTAAAATTATAATAAATAATTTTAAAATATTTATTATCAAAACCAACAAATTTATTTATTAAAAAGAATCACAGCGCCATTTCATATTTACTATATCAAATATCAATGGACGACGACGACAACAAATAATTCATCACATCACGTCTTCACCATTTGAAATGCCATTCCTGCCCTTTGCTATTATTATTATTATTTTCATTTAAATAAATAAACAAGTCCACGATCTTAGTTTTAGGTAGTTCAGGTATCTGTTCTTCTCAATTTGTTTGAATTTGTATAAACTTAGCAATTTTCTCTGCTCACCAACCCGTTGGTTTCTCAGTGCTCACGCGCCCAAGATCATTCTTTCTTCTTCTGAGTACGTGCACAGTGAATTTGGTACTCTTTATTGCTTCTGATTATCATGTTTTTTTTTTTAATTATTCTCATTTTTTATCTTTTGAATTATATATTTTTCATATATATATTCACAATCTTTTTGTATCATTGTTCTTTAGTTCTGAGAAGGCGAAAACTAGTTGCATGAGTTAGCATGCTTGGGTGTGTGAGTGACTGAACCGTTAAGTTTTTATTTTCATGTTCAAGTTATGTTTTGGAGGCTGAGCTTTTGAGGGATTGACTCGGGCATTAGTTGCAACAAGATTGAAACTTTGAGGTTCAGTAAAGGGAAATGATCCAAAAGAATACTAAGTTATATTATTTTGAGTAATGACTCAGTTTGATTCCTGAAAAAATTAGAGGAAAATATATTCGTCCTTAAAACTATAAAAAAAATTATTTTAATCCCTAGAATCACAAATGAAATATTTGTTTTCTTCTCCTGAAATGGGAAAGGACATATATACCCTGTGTTTGTGATATTTTGGGATTAATGTAGGTTTTTTATATTTTACATTTTTCATGGATTGACCTGTTTCACCCCTTTTAATATCTTTATGGATTAACCTCTCTCAACCTAAAATTATCAGGGATGAATTTGGGTATTTAGTACTTTTTAGTCAACTTTTTACTTTTTGCTCTGGTGATAACTTGGGTTCTTGGCCATCCTTTATTCATGATGATTTATTGGATTTTTCTTCTATTATTTTGTGTTGTGCTTTCTGCATTTTGCTGAATTATTTTATAAATGTTACAACATCAGATTGAAGAATGGCACAAGATATTGCTACTCCACCAGCTCCTTTTGATTTTGAACTCTTGGTTGGTGATCACCTTAGAACTGTCACAGCCTCATCCAGCAGCAGCAGGACAGACCCATGGATTGAACCTGAAAGGTTGAAACTCAGACACAGGATTGGTCGGGGACCCTTTGGTGATGTTTGGTTAGCAACTCATCATCAATCAACTGAAGATTATGATGAGTATCATGAAGTTGCTGCCAAGATGTTACCTCCAATCAGAGAGGAACATATGAAGACTGCATTAGAGAAATTTTGTGAATTATATTTTCAGTGCCAAGGAGCGGCTAGGGTGTGCTGGCTACTTGGAATTTCAATTTTAAATGGAAGGGTTAGACATGGATTATGCATTTTATTCAGTATATGGGAGATCTTTAACATCCTTTGTGAGACTTCACTATATAGCTAATATATATTTTTATACTCACAGATATGCATCATTATGAATTTTTATGAGGGTTCAGTTGGTGACAAGATGGCTAAACTCAGAGAAGGAAGGATTTCATTGCCTGGTGTTCTGAGGTAATATGATTTTGGTGTGTTAATTGAAATATGTTTACCTGATTATTTTTATAGCACAGGGTGGAGAGAAAAAAACTGGTCAATACTAAAGGCATGTTACGGGCTGCAGGTATGGTATCAATCTGGCTAAAGGTATTCTGGAACTTCACTCGAAAGGGATCCTAGTTCTCAACCTTAAACCGTCTAATGCGCTTCTCGATGATACTGATCAAGCAATACTGGGAGATATTGGTATTCCAAATCTTCTGTTTGGTTCCTCATTCCTAAGCTCAGACATGGCCAACAGGCTTGGTACTCCAAACTACATGGCTCCAGAACAATGGCAACCAGAAGTCAGAGGCCCTGTATCCTTTGAAACAGATTCATGGGGATTTGGGTGCACTATTGTGGAAATGTTGACTGGTAATCAACCTTGGTATGGGTGTCCTGTTGGTGAAATATACCGATCGGTTGTTGAAAAGTATGAAAAACCCCTAATTCCTAGTGGCCTTCCTTCTTCAGTTGAAAATATCCTCAGTGGTTGTTTTGAATATGATTTGAGGAATCGCCCTTCAATGGTAGATATTCTGGCAGTCTTTAGAAGGTTTGTAAGTTTTTAATGTTTCTAGGAAGTTTCTATAATTAGGTGGTATTTTATATATATATATATATATATATATATATATAGAGAGAGAGAGAGAGAGAGAGAGAGAGAGAGGGATCCACTTAGTCCAAGAGTAACTCTTTTAGAGTTAGAGTTATTCTTCATGCTTACCATTCATTTTATTGAGATTTAATGGTTGTAATAAGTAATTAATCTTAATCATTAGATCTCAATAAAATAAATGGTGAGGATGAGGAGTAACTTTAATAGAGTTACTCTATATATATAAATATAGCTTAGTAGATATTCTTAGTTACATTTATTTTGGGTGACATGATATTGTCATGACCTTTCTTTACATTCATATTTTGGAAAATTGTCATTGAATTAGGCTCTAAGTCCAAATTCTAAGATAGTATCAGAGTTTATCCTAAATCTATTGTTGGGCCACTTGCATTTGGCACACTCCAAGCCGGTAGCCTTGGGCATGAGGGGGAGTGCTGATCCACCTTAGTTGCGGCTTCTTTGGGTTGCCTTAATTGCAACATTGGAAGAGGGTTTTTTGGGGGGGGATTACTCCCACATCTGTTGGAGATATGGCTTAAATAGAGCTTATAAAGCCTAGTCAATCTTCATCTTATAAGTTGGTTTTATGGGTTGAGTTATGTCCTAAGCCCAAATTCTAAGAATTATATTTCTTGATGTTTTAGTGTCTTGTATAATGCATTGTCTGAAAAAACATAGTATTGTTTAGATCAATCAATTACAAGCGCACATGATTGCATTACATGGTGAAAAGGCATCAATACAAAGCATTTGGTGCTTAGCATCTAGCTGGTGATTTTGTAACTCACTTTAGTTAGCAAGTTCCTTCCTTGTAACATGAATCTTGCAAGGCTTGATTATGAACTTTGAACATTTAATGGGCAGTCAATTAGATGAGAATTAATTAAAGTGTTACTCACTTGTGCTTCCAAATAATCTGAGATAATTTTTGTTCCAGAAACAGAAAGTATTAAAACAATAATGTTTGAAAAAAGCCTGCCATTGTTTTCGACCAAGTATGATTATCTGTCCAGTGAATTTCTATTTATCTTCATGAAGAAAATAAGGTTGGGTATTAAATAGTACTTTATTCTTAATTGTTCTGCCTACCTTGCAGCTCACTGGATGCAGTAGCCAATGATGGAGGATGGATATATCTTGGAACTAACAAAACTATGGCAAAATCAAGTAGCACTGGCTTCAGTCAGTGGTCCCTCTCAAAGGATCATCTTCAGGTGGGTGATACAGTGCGCTCTAGAAAGCCTTCCAATTCATGCAATCCTCAAAACATGGAGGTCCCGGAAGGAAATGTTGTTGGTTTAGAACGCAATGCAGATCATGGATTTGTTCTAGTGAGGCTCCATGGTGTTCATGACCCTGTAAGGATTCATGCATCGACTCTTGAACGTGTCACCAATGGTTTGGGAGCTGGGGATTGGGTACGCTTGAAGGAAGAACATGACAAGCACTCGCCAGTGGGTATTCTTCATTCTATCAATCGTGATGGCAGAGTGACTGTTGGGTTTATTGGCCTGCAAACTCTTTGGAACGGTAACTGTTCAGATCTTGAAATGGCAGAACCTTACTGTGTGGGCCAGTTTATTAGGCTGAAAGCCAATGTTTTGAGTCCTCGATTTGAATGGCCACGTAAAAGGGGAGGTGCCTGGGCTACTGGTAAGATTTCTTGGATCCTACCAAATGGATGTCTAGTTGTCAAGTTTCCAGGCATGTTGAACCTTTGGGATGCACCAAGAGCTGTCTTGGCTGATCCCTCCGAGGTTGATGTGGTTAACTTTAAGAATTGTCCGAAGATGATAGAGAAGTATCAACATGTAGAGGATCACCACTGGGCAGTTAGACCTGTTCTGATTGCATTTGGCTTTCTTACTACTGTGAAACTAGGAATGTCAATTGGAAAGAAACTTGGGAGGAGCATGAATGTTAAGGCAATGGAAAGTGAAAGTCATCATACAGATAACCAGAATGCTAGCCCTGCATGGACATCTTCAGTGGCTAACATCCTTTTCAGAGACGGTGTTAACTTGCCTAATGGTCGCTAGTTTTACTCCTTCTATCTCAATATTAACGTGTTCTGTCATGCTGCTGTTGGTACAAACATATCACTTGAGAATTGTAAATTTGTAATTATCCATAAATGCCAACGGGGCCAACACTGAATGTAAAAATTGTACATATGCCTTGTAAACAAAATTAGCTAGCTTTGTTCATACTTAGCTTCTACGCAATGCAATGCATGTAGAAAATTCGTAATATACTTAATGAGATAATAAAAAAAAAAAATAGCATGAAGGTAATGAGTGAAATAAGCAATGAATCAAGATACATCTTATGCATATTCTTCGAGCATTGTTTGTTTTGTGGATTGATCTCTGATAAATAAAGTGTTTGTTGTGGTTCTGAATTAGTTATTATAATATTAATGAGATGCCAGTTGGGAAAAACTTTGTAGGACAAAAAACTTTCCTGCAGAGCATTTTCTGGGCTAATGCCACTTTCAATATACAGCATTTTTTTTTATTGAACCAGAATCTTCTCACTCAAATGTGATGTTGCTTCTACAGTTGAGTTGTGGCCACTAATCTGCTCATTTCCTCCATTAGTATGAATGTATTGTATCCTCACATCAGCCATCTGCTCCTAGGATAGCTATTGTTAAAGGTGATAATATTTTTAATTTAGAATGCTGTTACAAAATTAGTAAAGTCATTGATAAATTTAGTATGCAGCCACAATTCCCGTACAGTTGTTTTAAGGGATAGACAGTGGCACCCGATTTCATTAGGCCATTATGACAATTACAAACTTAAGGCACTGTCGCCTAGAACCCGATACTACGTTGGGCTTTGGCCATTCAAAACATTGTTTAATAATGCCTGTATTAGATATTACAGCAATAATAACAACCTTGTAACAACTCACGCATATCTGTTAAAGCTTTAAAATCGAGCCCCTCCATTTTCGTATGGATATGTTGTGGTTTGTGTAGAATACAGCATTACTTACCATTTTATTCATTGAAGAACCAATTTGCTAAATTTGGTTCTAAAGGAGAAGAAGCCATATTAAAGTAGTTATGCCTTTTATTTTGCTTAACTAGATTGAAAAATAAATTATTTGAAATCAACTTTCATTAATTTAATTGTTATATTGAGAGTTCTTTCAATAAGGAGGTCAATTTTACAAAAACTGACAAGTTGAAAATTAATTGATACTTTATTAGCTAATCTCATTTTGACATAAACTATAGCTTTTAAAATATACGTAAAGATCAACTACAGGATAAGAATATTTAATTTATCAAAAAGCAAGTGTTTATAACTTGATTATAGAATAAGTGAATCTCTTCTCATGTCTACACACAAATTTTTTGAAGTTTAGTTCAGTTCAAATTAGATCATTTTTCAATGTTAGAATGAAAACGAAACCAATCTAATTGATTTTTTATTTTCAATTCAATTTTCAGGATTTACATTTAATTGGACACGTGTTATTAACAACCTTTATATTCATTCAACCGTGTGGAAAGTAGAAACGACTGATAATGAAACAGACCCAAAGGGCGACATTGTATGGGCTATGCACCGGCCTAAACTGCTGCTTCTTTACAGTTTCATCTTTGAAGGGCCTAAACTAAGGTAGGTCCACTTCCCATTTCTAATACCAACTTCAGCACGCAATTTAACAATGAATGCCTCCTTTAAAAATGTTTTCACAAACACCATAATTATTACCACGGACCATACTAATATGAAAGCTAGGATGTCTCTTTCGTTATCAATGGCAAGTTGCTTTGAAGAATCATGTTCAACTCTCTCTTGCCTTGCGTACCCAATTAATACATACATACATACATGCAGATTTGGAAGATAATTATAGGGTGATTTGGAGTAGTTTTTATTGGCTGGTCGTTTGGATTCACAACTTGCTTCTTTTTGTCCACCAAAAACAAAAATTAAAAGGGCGGAATGAGATTATGGTAGACATAGAGAAAATGGTATTGGTAGAAACGAAGAATGGGAAATATAAAACAAATAAATAATGGGCCCGGGCGATAGGATCAACTTGTCCTTCCCAAGATCTGCTAGTGTTTCAAAGTTAATGAAAATATTTGTTAGAAATTAACAATACACAACACCCTGTCAAAAAAAATGTTTGTTTAATGCCAGTTGGCCACCTTACTAACATCAAATTGTATCGCTTCGGTTAGGTTTTATTGTATTTTGGATTAATGTGAGTACTGTTTTATTACGTTTCTTAGTTATTTTATTTTGGTACATTAAATATTTGTAAAATTTTTATTTTAGTTTTTTATATTTTTAAAATATATTTTTTTATAAACTTTAATGTTTTATTAATTTTTAAATTTTAAAATAGTATAATATCACTTTTTGTTGATTATATTTTACAATTATTTCGTTTTGATATATTATATTCTTCCTGTTTCATTTTGGTCCTTTATATTTCAAAATGTATTGTTTTAATCATTTTTTCAATTTTTCATTAGAAACTTAGTGTCAGTCAGTGTTTTAAATTTTAGAATAGTTAAGTTAACATAATGATGACTAAAAACAGTCATTATCTTTTTATTTTAAAATTAAAAATTATTAAGTAAATGAAGAAAAGATGGATATGAAATCACAAACAACAATAATCTTCTCTCTCATATTATTAGTAGTATTATTCTCTTCATTCAATCATTTAATAACCATAACAATTTCATTCACCAATTATTCTTAATCACAATGGATAAAACCCCTTCTCCAACCCAAAAAGATCATTGTCTCGCCCCTACTTCCGTCTCTGCCGCAACCTCCTTATTTAGACGGAATTTTCAGTGGTTATAGCAAAATTATGTGTTGGTGTTGTTCGAACTATGCGGTGTTGTATTTCTTGCCTTTTCAAATATGGAAAAAAGTGAAAGAGATGGTAAAAAATTTAGTTGTTAATTTTTTTAAAAAATAATAATAAAGATAGTGGTGATTTTTAGTTGTCACTATTAAACTTAATTATTTTAAAAGGTTTAATGCCACTTTTGGTCTATTATGTTTCACTTTGGTACATTAATTTTTAAAAATTTCATTTTGGTCTTTTATGTTTTCAGAATGTATCAATTTGGTTCTTTTGTAAAATTTTAAAGTTAACACAACGCTAACATTTCTAACGGAATATTGAAAAAAATAACAAAAATGATATATTTCAAAAACATAAAAAATCAAAATGAAACTTTTAAAATTTAATATACCAAAATGCAATACCTACAAAATATAATAGACCAAAAATAACATTAAAAGTAATTTCATCTCCAAAGATACAAAGACAAGATAATATTTTAAATCATTTATAAACATCACAACAAATATTATCAAAACATTTATAGCACCCACATAAATACGTAGTTGTGATGTAGTTACAAAATGAGAATTTGATAAAATATAAAATAAAAATATATAAACAAGAATTAGTCCCAATGAAAAGTATAAAAAATTAGATTCGTAAATAATACTACTCCCAAACTTTCTAATATAAGACCTTATCCAAAAAAGACTAAAAGAAAATCATGTAGTAGTCCGTGGCAAGTCCATTCTATGTAAAATAAGAGGTAAATAAATTGAAATTTCATAAACTTTTTTTGTCCTTTTAATTTGAACAGCATATGTATCATTTTGGTTTTCTACTTATAAATTAAGTAAAATTTGGTTTTTGTCATTAATTTTTTTCATCTAAAGCTCTCAAATTAATATTTTACATTTGAATATTAGATAGTTTGTAATAATTTTGAAATATGAAATAACTTTAAAAGCTTGAAAGTAAAAAAAAAAAAATAGTTGAAATTCTAAAAAGGTAAGAAGTGAAAATAGGGTTTAAAGAATAAATTGAGTGTGTAAATCAATTGACATTGAGTTTTTTCAGTTTAATAAAAGATCTTGATTCGAATCCTAAATATACAATTGCATATAAAAAACAAAACAAAAATTCAAGATTTTGTATTTGGTAAAAATTTGTGTTTTTGTTATTAATTGAGTGGGGGAAGATTTAAAATAATTTATTCAATTTAAATTATAAATATTTTGAATAAAAAATTATTTAAAAAAGTAAAAGAAAAATCACAACATAATTAAATTTATTTAATTTTAGAAGCTTAATTAACTAAAAAATTTAAAAATTACACAATTTAAATTAACGAAATTAAAATATAATTAATCATTTTGGTTATATAAAAAGTCCATCATTTTAAAAGGGTACGGAAATTAAAACATAAGATGAGGATAAATAAATAACTATTGTCTTCTGATGCGATTTTCATTCCTTAATTATTGAAGATCTTCCATGACCAATTGGGCAACTGGTTAACTCCTCAGAAACGAAAGCTATCGCCAAAAGAAACAGCCTATCATGAGAGCTCCTGCTTTTCGAACAATATTATATAGAAAAAGGTCATTTAGAATTCATTTTTTTATTAAAGAAATGTGATAAACATTACTTTTTACTGCCCCACACTTGCTGAGGTCAGTGATAGAGTTAAAGTATTTGTGTACAAAATAATGTGTGCATCATTAAATGATAAAAGTACATTCTTATAAAGTAATAGAAAATAATCTCGTATATTATACGGGTATGATGAAACTTAAAATTGCTAAAAAAAATTAAATTTTAACAGAATATTAATTTAATTGTGGCTTGTTACAGAAAATAAAATATTATTTTAATGGATAAAAGTTATCATTTAAAAATTGTAGCTGTTTAAAAAAATAATTAAAAAGTATTTTAATGATGATTTGATAAAAAAATGAATGTTTTGAAATTTAATTAAAAGTTTTAATAGAAAGATAATAATATCCGTTGAATACATGACTGATTAAAAAATATTTTTGATTGGACATGAAAATTCGAAAAATATGCTTTCCGAAATAAGGAAAATATGACTGTGCGAAAATTGAGAAAGAAAGAAAAAGTAAATTTTCAAATTACATAGGAGTGAATTTATTCAACGATTCAGAAAAAAAAAATATATATATATATATATATATATATATATATATATATTCGACTAAAATTAAAGATCATTGAAATAATTTTGTGTTAGTTAATTTATATGCACAGTCGATGGTAGAGTAAATGTATTTTAGCACCACAGTACATAAAACTTCTATAATAAATTATGTTAGGATCACAAAATATATTAATTAATTTATAGAGGTGCTATTTAATTGATAAACACACACACTATTGATAATATTTGTAATGTATGGCACATTATCAATTATTGACTTTCTCATCAACGACTAAGATTTGTTATTTTACTCGATAAAGTGAGTCGTATCTTAATAACTGACCTCACTATTGAAAGAAAAAAAATTAAATTAAAATAATTTAAATCTTATTTGAAATACTTATATTGCAATATAATTTTAATAAACTATCCATATCGTCTAGTGAGGAAAAAAAATCAAGTTACTTAATTAATAAATTGACAGCTAAAAGCAATAAAAACAAAATATGGACAATAAGTTATATTACACTAACTCTTGAGCATATTTTTTGTTTAATGTTAAAAAATTCTACAAAAAGCCAATTTAATTATGATAAGTATGCGATGAATTATATAGGACAGACACACAACACCACTTCATAAAATTATGTATGACACAACTTCATAAACAAGAGCTTATTACATAAGATGGTTAAATGCACCGAATAGAGATTTCGTCGTCTCCTGTCTTGGAGTTAATCTGATACCATATAGAGTTTTGTGGAATGATTCTCTGTTATTGAATTTGGACAAAGCCATGTATATATACAACGATATTCTTGTACACCAAGAATATTTTCATAAATAGGAGAGCTAATCTAGGAAACAAATAAACTAATATAGGAAAGTATATCAAGGAGACAACTCATCTTGAGATACCGTAGCCTAGAAAATATTTAGAGAGTAATTACAAAGATATTCCACCAATATTTTCCCTGAAGGGGATGTCATTGTGATTGACCATGGCTAAGTTTTATAGACTAATAGTATGTACTTCCCTCAATAAAAGACCTAAATCCACATAAGACCTTCTACTTGCACTTCTAAATGGGACGACAGTTCACGTTATAAAGATCTGAAGAAGAAAAAAAACGCATAGAAACAATAAGTGAATTACCAAACAACTAGATATATAGCAAATTAGGGAAAAGTTGAAACCAAATCATGGCTTAAAATTTCTAGTTTGTTTATAAACAACATTGATTATTTACTTCAATCAAATCTCACCTTAGTCACCTATGTGTTAGATTCAGGGTCTTTAAGTTCAGCAAAAAATTGTCTCTGTTCAAAAGCCACAAACATTTTCTCCTACAATATTTTTTTGGGTGGTGTTGCTGTGCTTTGTGTTGACAAACAAGAAGGATGAAGTTGCAATTTATATAGCATATTAATTACTATCTTAAGCTTAATAGTAACTAAATCATAACAAAATTTTATAAGTCAATCGATGAAAAGAACAAACAGGTATAATTATCATGTAACAACTTTGATAATGTCGCATCAATAAATGTTACTTTACCACATTACAAATTCACTCTCATATTGTTAGTTATCATTCTCAAAAGGAAGATAATTTAGGATTTTTTTTTTTGTTATTGAAGTTTTGTTTGGTAAAAACTAATTGATAGGGGATAATTTATAGTTGATATTAAATAAGTTATTGAATTAAAGTGTTTTGTAAAAAAAAAAATGAAGATGAAGGCAGGAAAATCAAGAGGAGCATTCCAACTATGTTGGTACCTCCCAAGAGTTAATCCACTGCTTAAATCAACCTAAATTTATTATTGATAAAAAGAAAGAGCAAAACACTATGGAGGGACTAGGCCAAAATCCATGTTAAGGGAAAAAAAATTATACCGAGGTTGCTCTCCAATATCAGGACAAAGGATTCAGAACAAAAAGAAATGTTTCGAATCTATAATGTAGGCTGTGTTTGTGAACCTATTTCAAATGGTTGGCACACGTTCCAACATTTCGTTTTGTGAGAAGTAATCTTTTCTTACTTTAAATGAACCTACGTTCGAGAGGTCATGAACGGAAAAACAAACACACAAGTAGTCACCTAAAAAACTCTAGTTTAGTCACCAACAAATACTTGGTCGATGTGTGCAAGAGATGAGGAAGGAAGTAGAATTACATTTGTATAACTTGATCTTGCTAGGCTTACTAATAATATTTCTTTAATTAAGGGTAATGATTCTCACCTGATAATGTGTGAAGAACATCTCAATTCTTAGCTATTGAATTCCAATTGATTCACGATGCTCATTGCTAACAATTTTAGCTCATAATCATAATCTAGTACGTTATGTTCATACAAACTTTTCGTGCACAGTCATGAAGTTTTTTTAATATTAAGGGATCTTAGTCCCCTAACTATATATATTATTTCATAAATATTAATAAAAATGATGCTGATCTATTAAATAGAAGGACTAAAATATAAAATTATGATACTTTAAGAATTCATTTGGCATAATTTAATAACTATAATTGTGATACTTAAAAGACTCAATTAGTACAATTGAAACTTATAATATTAAAATGACATAAATACGATACTTTAGAAATAAAAATAGAATTAAGCCTTAAAACTTGTATCTCTAGACTATCTCAAACTACTATTCTCTTGTCTTATCCTTATTTGTGTGTTTAATTATATTTATTATCTGATTATCTCTTCTAATCTATCTTATTTTATTTTATTTAAATTAAATTTCAATATTTTAAAGGAAATTTTTAATAGTTACAAATAATCTTATATAACAATTTAAATTATAATTATATATTAAAATAAATTTATTTATTATAATAAAATTATTTATTATAAATTTTAATTTAATTATACAAAATTCTAACATGTAGCAAAGTAAAGCACTAGTATTTTTAGTACAGTGTGCGAGAAACTTTATCTGGTGGGAGATTCTGTTCTACAAAGCTTGAATATGGTATTATGAAATGAGAAAAGTATTGTTGATATGCAAGCATGCAAGTACACAATCTCCATTTAGGATCGGATCCGTGTCCTTTTGATTTAAAAAATGCACATGCAATGACTAAAACTCAAAATAGGGAGCACCTAGAAATTATTAAAAGGAATGTTCAGATTATGATAGGATCTGTCAGGCTGTTAAGTTAGTGATGCATAATTATTATTATTAGTGTTAAACAAATAGTAAGCATCACGGATGTATGTGTCAGACTATGATTAGTGATAAAGTGTAAAATTAAAAGATTTGGTTTGGGTTAGGTGTGATAGGATTGTTTGTTTGCACCCTCTCTTTCCAGATAAGGGAGAAAAGCTCATGATGGCCCCATGGTACGAGGTCCCCTCTTGCATATAAAATCATGCCCTCACACTATGTGGGGTCCGGATCCTAAGAAGATCTATTCCCATAACAAGTCACAACTCACAACCATGACCTCTCTAATAGTATCATTACATAATTATTAGCCATATTTCATTTATACGATTCTGTATTTATTTGTTCATACGTGTATGGCGCGGGGAAAATATTATTGTTTATGTGATATATGATTGAGTTTCATTTTTCTAATTTAAAAAATTAATTACGTGTTGACTAAAAAAAATTAGTTGAGAATATAGACACGTTTAATGTTAGATCGTGTATAAATTTTTTAAGGATGTGATCCATTAAATAAAGGATGAATTATTCAGGTAATCTAAGAACGATGCTTACCATCATAATGAATTTTTAGATAATGTACTAATTTCTCGAGGATATGATCCATTAAATAAAGCATGAATTCTTCAAAAAATAATAATTAAAAAAGCATGAATTTTTCAGGTAATAAAGATTATAAGCACGTTTAATTTTAGATCACGTACTCATGAATAAATTTTTGTAAGTGTGCCACTCATTCTTGTGGGAAATAAAGCTCAAATTATTCAAGCCATTTAAGAAAGATACTTGCATAGGTCATGAATAAAAAGAAAAACTAATAAATTCTCAATATATTTTTTGTTGAAATTAAAAATAGAAAATTCCACTAAAATATGTTAATTAATGATATTACAATTAAAAAATATTGTAATATAGCAAGGGGGGAGATGTTTGTTTGCTTTCTCATCTGTTGTAATCGTTGCTTTTCAATTTGAGGCACATCTCGTGCTTCAATTGCCCATTATTAAAAAAATCTTGCCTATAAAAAACAATTAAAAAATATTAATTTTGTTTTCAATGACCCCTTTATTTATTTGTACCTCGAACAAATACAAATTAATGAATTCACAATTACATTTCAACTCTTCTAATAAGGGTAATTTTATCAAAGAAAATTATTTTATCATAGTAATTTATTTAAATAGAAACTTTTAAGAGGTGTTCATTAGGTTAAAGTATTCCTATCGTGATAATTTGTGTAAATAATAATGAGTATTGTGCATTACCGTAACAATGTATATGTTTGGGTGCGTTCAGGGGAGAGGGGACTGAAGAAGAGGGAAATATGACAGAAATGTCTAATTTTAAATATTTTCTTTAGAAGAAAACAATAAGGAAATAAGTGATGTTGTTGCCTCATGTATAGAATTATTTCCTCTTTTATTTTCGTTGGAAAAAAACCAGTTTTTATAACATAAAAATAATAAATCATTTTATATTACGTTAAAATAATACAGTAAAAAGTTTCCTTTAGTTAATTTAACTTTTTTAATTAGCATGAGAAGTTTTAGATAAAATCTATTCATTTTTCACCAATTTGTCCACTCACTTAGAATCCTTTCTGAGACTTTTTTACTTTTTCTTTCTTATTTTTAAATATCAAAATTACATATATTTTTATACTCTATTCTGCTTTTTCTCTGCCATTTGTTTTTCCTTTTTATTTCATTTCCAATCCAAGTAGACCATAAAAGAAAATTTTGTATTTTATCTCTTGATTTTGTTTCCTTTTATACAAACAAACCGATAATGTTATGAATGCATTAAATATCATGACATTCATTCTAACTTTTATAGTTATATTATTACAGTATTTATTTTCTATTAAGGTATGATATAGTCAATAAATATTTTATTCTTTTTTGTTAATTATGTTATTAGTATGAAATATTTATTAATTTTATTTTATCAATGATAATCTTTGTTCAAAAAAATTGATTAATCATCTTGAGATAATTTTTATTCTTTAAGTATATGAAAAAATGTTTGAGAAAAATTGACCTTTTAAATAGATTTCAATAGTTGAGAGATTAATTATCTTTTAACTCTTGATTTTATATGTCTATTTTTAAAGCATGTAAATTAGGAAACAAAACTATTGTATAATTTTAATTTCTTGACACAAATTTTATTTATTTATTAATTTCTTAAACTGGTGTAACAGTAACACAATAACTAGTTAGCACACGTGAAATTGATATGATTATATGGATCACGGTGAAGAAGAGAAGGGAGAGGAATATGGAAAAGGAAAAAGGGAAATTTAATCTGAATCCGAGAGATGTGATAGATGGTCTAAAGGTATTAATGATCATGTTATCATGTTTTTAGGGTACACTCGCGTGCGCATGAACAGTGCCTTCCTCTGCGTTTACGTCTCATGGACCCTCCCTTCCAACCCAATCGCACCTCCTCTTTTTGCGCGTCTTTCCTACTCCTTAGCAATGAAATCCTATTTTATTTATTAAAGACACAAATTTATTATCGATCATTCAATATGCAAAATTATCAGTTACTCTTTTTTATAAATATTTTTCTAATGCTTTCTATTCTCACAATTGCATGAATTAATTAGCGTTCAGATATTTTAGTAGCTTAATCAATAGTGTGGGATTGAAGTTTTAGATATGTATCTGGGAAAAAAATTAAATATATAACATGTCAAATATTTTTTAAAAAACTTTATTGTCTACAATAAATAAATATTTTATTTGACTTTAATAAGATCATCTCCTCAAAAGTACATGTATGTTCAAACATTTATTGTCATTAAAAATTGTAATTTTAAGCCATCAAATGGTGTGAATAGAAAAAAAAATGACTTTTTTTAAAAAAAACTTACATGTGATTGCTTTGATCATGCTAATTAATGAAATAACAAATCATTAGATTATTAATATAATTAATATATCATCAATTAATATGTTACTCATAAACAACGATTAAGAATAATAAT